>JAJTUV010001014.1:0-475000 GCA_021653895.1 Mastomys natalensis | reverse complement strand
AGAGAGAATCTCTTCTGTGTCTCTTGTGTACTATATGGATATATCACCTGTCAATCACAAAAAAAAAAAAACCAAAAAACACTATGACCTATAGGAAAGGGTAGAATAGAAGGTGGGACATCCAGTAGGATTCTGGGATAGAGTCAAGCATGAGAATTTGTCCCAGGACTTGAAAGAGGACAGATGCATGAAAGCTGAACAGACGTAACCAGTCACATGGAAGAACTTAAATCAGAATTAATGGGATATTATGTTAGGTATGAACTAGTCCGAGAACAAGCTAAAGCTTGTTTGTAAATATAATAAAGCCTCAGAGTCGCTATTTCTGGGAACAAGGGCGTAGTTTACAGTAAACACCCCACAACTGGTGTGGTGGCACGGGAGTTGTGGAGATAGGAGGAACTCAGCTGGATGCCCATGTGAAAAGCCAGCTGTGGTTTCATATATCTGAAGTCCCAGTGCTAGCCAGGTAGAGGTAAGGAGGATTCCCTAGGAATCACTGACCTAGCTTAATGGGGTTCCCTTGTGGGACCCTATCTCAAAAACTCAGGTAGGCCTCATGTGTTGAAGCACACTTTTAGTCCCAGGACTGTGGAGTTAGAGGACAGCCAGAACTATATTGAGACCCTGTCTCAAAAAAAAAAAAAAAAAAAAAATATCCAGGTGGAGGAGCGGCACCTGAGATTGACCTCTGACCTCCACACATACAGGATTTGTATTTCTTTAAAAAAGAAGTATGGTGGTGCCACCTTGATTCTAGGTCTTGGAAGGCAGAGACAGGCAGATCTCTGTGAGTTCAAGGCCAGCCTTATCTAGAAAGTGAGTTTTAGGATGGCCAGGGTTACACAGAGAAGCCCTGTCTTGAAAAAATCAAAGTCAAACAAAACAAAAACTAAAAACAAACAAAAAAACAAGAAAGAAGGAAAGAAAGAAAGAAAGAAAAAATAAAGAGAAAGAAAGAAAGAAAAGACTTTAAAATCTGTAATGTTTCTGACTCTAAGGTGTGACTCTGGGTAAGTCACTCAAGCCTCCAGACCTGCCTATTTCTAGCTGTTAGACAGAGAACTGAGAACCACACCCACTACATAGGATGAAGACTGAGATGTACAACCCACTAGGTTCCAAACCTAACGACAGAGTCCAAGGCCCAGCTAAGAGGTACAGTGCTTGCCTGCTGTAGGTACGATGAGGTGGTTGTTCTATCTTCCAGCACATAAATAAATTACAATGTTTCTAAACAGGAAGACAAAACTAAAATGCTACAATGTCTCTTGACAGGTTGTGGCTTTTGTTTGTCTTTTTTCTCCAGTCTGTCTTTCTTTTCATAGGTTTGAGTTTCAGTCAAAGCAAAATCAGGATATTTAAATCAAGGGGCTGACCTCCAAATGCAAGTCATTGTATGTGCGTGTCCACCCATACGATAAATATATATATATATATTTTGAGACAAGATCTTTCTGTGTATCCCTTGCTGTCCTGGAACTCTGTGTAGAGCAGGCTGGCCTTAAATTCACAGAGGAGCCATTTGGCTCTGCCTCCTGAGTGCTGGGATTAAAGGTGCCACCACCAATAAATAAGTTTTTTTTTTTTTTTTTTTTTAAGGTTAAAAAAGAATGTTTAAATTGAGGGCAGAACAAGAGGATGACTATAAGAAAAGAGAAAAATGTTAGCAGAAGTCAGGCACCAATCTCCAACTCTATGAGTAATACTCTGTTAAGGTTACAGACAGGAGCCTAGCATAACTGTCCTCTGAGAGACTCCGCCCAGCATCTAAAACATATGTAGAGACAGACCTACAGCCAAACATTGAACAGAGCTCAGGGAGTCTTTTTTTTTTTTTTTTTTTTGGTTTTTCGAGACAGGGTTTCTCTGTGTAGCCCTGGCTGTCCTGGAACTCTGTAGACCAGGCTGGCCTCGAACTCAGAAATCCGCCTGCCTCTGCCTCCCAAGTGCTGGGATTAAAGGTGTGCGCCACCACCGCCCGGCGAGCTCAGGGAGTCTTATGGCAGAGTTGGGGGAAGGATTGGGAGCCCTGAAGGGGATAGGAACTTTACAGGAAGATCAATAGAGTCAACTAACCTGGACTCTTGGGGTTTTTCAGAGATTGAACCACCATTCAAAGAGTATATACACTGGCTAGATATAGCCCCCCCCACCACAAATGTAGCAGATGTGCAGTTCAGTCTTCATGTAGGTCCCCCAACAACTGGAGATGAGGCTGTCTGTAAAGGTTGTTGCCTTTCTGCTGATCCTGTTTCCCTAACTGGGCTGCCATGTCTGGCCTCAGTGGGAGAGGATGTGTCTAACCCTGCAGAGACTTGACGTGCCAGGGTCAGGGGATACCCAGAGGGTCTTCCACCGTCTCAGAGAGAAGGGAGGATGGAGAAGAGACTATATGAGGGAGGGCCAGAAGGGAGACAGTGATTGGCATGTAAAGTGAATAAATAAATTGATGAAGAAAAGAAAAGAAAAGAAAAAAGAAAGGAACTTAAGCTGAGCAGTGGTGGCGCACGCCTTTGATCCCAGCACCGGAGAGGCAGAGGCATGCAGAATTCTGAGTCTGAGGTCAGCCTGGTCTACAGAGCAAGTTTCAGGACAGCCAGGGCTATGCAGAGAACCCTGTCTCAGAAGAAAAGAGAAAGAGGATCTAACATAGCCCAAGCTGGTCTTAAACTCCCAACACAGCTGAGAACGACCTTGAACTTCTGATCTTTCTGTCCTTACCTCCAGGTGCTGGAGTGACATTTGTGCACAACTATGGCTCATTTATGTGGTGCTGGGGATAGAACCCAGGACCTCCTGGATTCTACACTAGCACTCCACCAATTGGGCCTCACTCTCAGCTTTTTGTTTTCTTTCTTTTCTTCTTGAGGCAAGGTCTTATGCTATAACCCATGATGACCTTAATCCCTCTTTTTCTTTTCTTCCTTTTTTTCCTTTTGTTTGTTTGTTTTGAGACATTTGTTGTGTAGCCCTGGATGGTCTTAACCTCACAGAGATCCTACTGCTTCTGCCTAACTGCATGCGGAAATAGCCTCAAATCTTCAATCACTTTTCCTCAGTCTCTTGGGTGCCACCACCTGTCCTTGTATCTCCAGATGACCACCCATGGCTACTGGTTTGGTAAGCTTATTTTAATTACACAGTAGTTTTATGATAGTTCTCCCTTTTCTTGCCCCCAATAAAATAAGTAAAAGGAGACATCCAGTTCTTCCTTACTAATACAGTTTTACTATTCAAAGTTCCCAAAGGAAAGCAGCATTCTTCCTGCTAGATTCCTGAATACTGCAATGGGAGCCCCCTAGTGGCAGAAAATAAAATAAGACCTTGGTTAACTTAATAGCCCAGCTGTGGAGTCCCGCTCTGCAACAATGACCGGCAAGGCAACAAAGCTGAAAAGGTGCAATAGTGACACTCATTTATTTTAAAAAGAATTATTTATTTTATGTATATGAGTACACTGTGGCTGTCTTCAGACACACCAGAAGAGGGAAGAGGGCATTGGATCCCATTACAGATGGTTGTGAGCCACCATGTGGTTGCTGGGAATTGAACTCAGGACCTCTGGAAGAGCAGTCAGTGTTCTTAACTGCTGAGCCATCTCTCTAGGTTCTTAAAACTTTTTTCTTTTTTAAAATTCTCTGTGTAACGGCCTTGGCTGTCTTGGAACTTGCTCTGTGGAACAGGCTGGCCTCGAACTCACAAAATTCCAGCTGCCTTGGCCTCCCAAGTGCTGAGATTGAAGGCATGAGCCACAATGCCAGTGACACTCATTCTTCCTGGTAAACAACAATTGAGTAATTGAACTCAAGGCCCTCTCAACAAGAGCCAAGTCACACCTTGTACTGGTATCATACATAGCCAGCTTCCCAGGGTTAGTGAGGTCATGGATCTTATAGCAGAATTTATAACTGCCATTTTCCTAAACCAGGGTAATTCTTAACTGCATTCTAAATACTGATCCTGACATCCACAGATAAGTGTAGCTCTCACCGTTCATCAAAGAAACGTCTCTTCCCAGCAGATGGAGACTATGCTAGAAAGCCACAACTAGTCAAAACACAGAGAACAGCTAATCACAGGTGCCCAGTTCCACTAGCTACGTCTACATTATAACTCCTGTACCCAGGGCTCCAGGAACACTGTGGAAGAGAGAGCAGAAAGAGTGGAAGATCCAGAGGACCAGGACATGCACTAGGAGATGGTGTTCCTAGCAACAGCAGGAAGTTTCACCTATTATACCTCAACAATATGGCTGCCAAAACAAGACATGAAGAACTAGAACACCGGTATACAATGCTAATACGAAGGGGGAAAATCTCACACGGCCCCAACCCTAGACAACTACAAGCAACTAAGGAATGCTAAGAGCAGGAGAAATAGTCTATCTAAGGGAAGAGTCCCTAGTTGGCTATCCAATACCAAGTGATCCACCCTAAAATCATCAAGTAGCACTAAAGAACTGAGAAAGCTATATTTATATATTTATGTGCACATGCATGTGCATTTCCTTTTGCTTAAGTCTTAAAGAAACTTCTTTTTTCTTTCAGTGTTGGAGAATCAAACCCCAGGATGGAGGCCGGAGACACGGCTCAGTGGTTATGAGCACTTGCTGTTCTTGCAGGGCTTGGTAATCACCCACATGGCAGCTCACGGCAGCCTGTGACTCTAGCTCCAGGGGCTCTGCCGTCCCCTCTGGACACAGAGTCCCTGCACTCACAAGGGTGTATACAACCACACCCATACACACAATTTAAAAAAACTAATTTAGACACACAGAAAGGTGTACAGTCTGGTGGGTTTTAGTGTATTTACAGAATTGTGATACAGTATGATGACCAACCTCAAGAATGTTTCCTGACTGGGGATGTGATTCAGTTGGCTATCCCAGCACTTGAGAGGCAGAGGCAGAAGGGTCAGGAGGTCGAGGCCCGTCTTAGCTACATAAGGTCCTGACTGAAAACAAACAAACAAAACCAGAAGCCATGTAATCCAACACAAAGCCTTGGATTTCGTCACGACACAGCATAACCCAGGTGTGGTGATACACACCCGTCATTTAAGCACTCAGGAGATAGCGGCAGGAAGATCAGAAATTTAAGGCCATGGTGTCTTTGGCTACACAGCAAGTTGAAGGCCAGCTTGAGCTACATGCGATCCTGCCTTTAAAAATAAGAATGAGGGAAAGGGAGGAGAGAACATTTCCTTCTTTAAATTCTTCCTCTGAGATTTATCTTGTTACAATAAAGATAATAAACAAAGTGGCTGGTGGGATGGTTCAGTGGGTAAACCCCCGCTTTCCCCACACCCGACACCCTGAGTTCATGCCACATAGTGAGAAGACAGAACCAATTCTGAAGAATCTTCCTTTGACCTCTACACTTGTGTGCTCAAGTGTGTGCATGTGCATATACTCACACACACATACACTAAACTACACACGCGCACGAGCACACGCACGCACGCACGCGCGCTGCATCAAAACAAAGAAGGGTAGAGAGATTACTTAGTGTACTTGGTGCTCTTCCAGAGGAACTGAATGTGATTCCCAGCACTCGCGTGGCAGCTCACACGACCATCTGAAACTTCAGTTCCAGGGAATCTGGCGCCACCTTCTGGTTTCTGCAGGCACTAGGCATGCATTGTGTGCATAGAGTCATGCAGACAATACACCCATAAACATCAATTTAAAACACATAAAATAAAATACAAAAAAAGAGATGCTCATGAAATGAAGACGGCAAGAGAAAGAGAAAATTACAATGGAGGCATTACCACGTGGCACAACTTGAACTGAATTTTCAATTAAAAACCAAAACATTTTATGTGTACCAGTATTTTTACCTGCATGTTTGTTGGCCATGCAAAGAAGTCAGCAGAGACCAGCAGAGACATCTGATCTCCTGAGACGGGAGTTACAGACAGTTATTACCTATTAGTTCTTAGGTCAGTTCCCATGTGCTGGGAAGCACTGAGTTGATTCTCTACCCCCGACCCCGAATTTTCATTTTAATCTGTTCCCTCGTCCCTGAAACTCAGGGATTCTGAGGGTGTGGGCTCTTTGGGGGCTCAGAGGCAACAGCAGAGGGGAATCTCAGTAGCACTGCAGACAGCACTCTTGCTGTCCATAGTGCCGATGTCCTAGGACCCAATAGGTTGGTCAATCTGAAAGACTGTGTTGTTGTGTTTGGAGGAAATAGTTCAACACACGACTCAGTAATTCTACTCCTAGGTGTATCCTGAGAGGACTGTAGGCAGGGGCAGAGCAGACACTTTTGCTCAGCATCATGATTTAAAACAGATAAAAAGTGGAAGTCAATCCAAACGTCCTTCAGTGGATAATAGATGAATAAAATGTCGTCCAGTCACATGATAGAATGTCACTCAGCTCTAAAAAGGAAGGAATGTTCCATTCTAAACACACTGAAAACATGATGCTTGGTGAAATAAGCCAGACACAAAAATATACACACAGGAGGATTCTATGCACAGTAAGTCGTCAGGTTGTCAGACCTACAGACAGGAAATACAGTGCTGGGTACCAGTGTCTTGGGAGTGTTGAGGATTGGTTCTAATGCTTTGAATTAATCCGGTCCCCAAACCAATCTGCGTGTACAAACGCTAAAGGTTCTTGTCCCCAATTGGTTTTTCATCGATCAATAAAGAGCCAACAGCCAATGGTTGGGCAGAAAGATTGAGGCGGGACCTTTAGATTTGTGCTGGCTAGGGACTGGGAGAAAGGAAGGAGGAGAATTCCCATGATTCAGAGGGAGACGGACTGGATTTAAGAGCTGCAGAAGGGAAAGAGAAGGAATGTAGCCCCCAGAAGGACTGCCTAGAACCGTCTCGGGCAGCAAAGACTAGGGACTGCCCAGCAGGAGCCAGGGTAACAAAGATGAAATATAGAATTACAGGGTGTTAAGCCAGGAGTACCGGAGGGAACTGTGTGCTAGCTGTGGGCAGGTGCAGCGAGGCCGCATGACCCACCGGAGCAAAGCGGTTAGCATTTACCGCTACGTGGAGGGGGGTGACGGGGGTGGGGAGGAGGGGGGGCGGGTGTGTGGGGTGGTGGTGGTGTTCAATGTGGGAAGTTAGTGATTAATGGAAATGAAGCTTCAGCTTGGGAAGATGAAAAGGTTCTGGAGAGGGACAGTGGAGATGGCTGCACAATTCAAATGTAATAAATGTTGGGAAACTTTACATTTCAAAGCTGGTTAAGAGGCTGGAGAGGTAGCTCGGCAGTTAAAAGCTGTCACTGCTTATGCTGGGTGGTTTTATGTCAACTTGACACAAACCTAGACACACCTGGGAAGAGAGAATCACCACTGAAGGAACTGCCTTCACAGCGTGGGCTTGTGGGTATTTTCTTGCCTGTTAATGGTGTAGGAGAGCCCAGCCCAGTGGTGCCTCACCTAGGCGGGTGGATCTGGTCTGTATAAAAGCAAACAGAGCAAGTCAATGGCCATTGCTTCTGTCCCTGTCCGCAGGTCCCTGTCCCTGCTTCCCTAGAGATAAAGCATGACCTAACAAACAAACCCTTTCCTTCCCAAGTTGCCTAAGGCTATGTTGCTTATAACAGTAAGAGAAACTCAACTAGAACACTGCTTTTGCAGAAGACCTGAGTTCAGTTCAGAGCCCATGTGGTTCAGCTCACAACCGCCTGTAACTCCAGCTCAGGGGAGAATCTGACACCTTTTTCTGGCCTCTGTGGGCACCTAAATGCACGTGCACATATTCCTGTGCAGACATATACACATAAGTAAACATATAAATAAATCTCTTTTTAAAAGATTAAGGTAGGGACCAGCAAAATGTCTCAGGAAGTAAAGGTGCCTGCAACCAAGCCTGATGGCCTGAGTTCGATCCCCAGGTCCCACAGATGAAAAGAGAGAACCAATACCTGCAAGCACTTGTACTCATGAATCATAGCGTGCATGTTCCCCTGCCACAATGAATAAAAATATGATACTTTGAAAAAATATAGCTAAGATGGTACATTTTAGGGCTGGAGAGCACTATTGCATTAGCGTATGACTTGAATTCAAATTTCCCCAAACTACGAAAGATGTGGGCAGTGGAGACAGGATTTCTGGAGCTTACTGGTCACCAGTGTAGTTCTATGTTTCATGAGAGACCCAGTCTCAAAGTAATAAGGCAAAAAGTAATAAAATAGAACACTGTATACCCTCCTCGGGCCTCTGTGTGTGCTCAAGGGCACACACACACACACACACAACACACACACACACACAGATGCACACACAAGTTCATTTGATGCAGTATGTATTTTCCAAGGTCTCTTTTACCAGGCCCTAAAGAAATTCCTCAAACTTTCCACTGCCCCATCTGGTCCAGCTTGTGGCAAGGCCTTGAATGGAGTCTTAAGGCACCCAGGCCCAGGCTACAGTCCCATACAATGATATCCGATGAGGCATGTGTCATAACCAACTTACTGATCCAGAAACTTGTGTGGTTTCAATGTGTAATGTCCCCCTAGGCTCATGTTTGAAAACTTGCTCTCCAGCTGGTGGTGCTGTTAGCAAGAATGTGGACGCTCTAGGAGGAACTGAGTCACTGGAGTAGACCTTAAAGTTTTCTTTTTTTCTTTTTTTTTTCTTTTTTTTTTTGGTTTTTCGAGACAGGGTTTCTCTGTGTAGCCCGGCTGTCCTGGAACTCACTCTGTAGACCAGGCTGGCCTCGAACTCAGAAATCCACCTGCCTCTGCCTCCCAAGTGCTGGGATTAAAGGCGTGCGCCACTACCGCCCGGCGACCTTAAAGTTTTCAATCCAGCCCTACTTCCCATCTCTGCCTCTTGACTGTGGATACAATGTGGATACAGCCAGCTACCATGTCTTCCATGCCTGGGACTGTAAATCACCCCCATGTTCCCCTTCCTTCCCTCAAGTTACTTCTTGTCAGGTATCTCATTACAGCTGCAAGGGAACGACTAAGGCCTGTAGAGATCTAGTCACTTTCCATGGCTACCTTCCCAAAGGCTAGGTTGGGGACCCCTCTCATCCCAAGGCAGCATGGCTGGGCCCAAGCTGGATAAGTAATCAAGAATCCAGACACATTTTAGGGTCCAGGGTAATAGGTTCATTTTGGGAAACCTCCTTTTCTGAGCACATAGTAGGAACAATGCTTAGGAGTCACATTAAGGTTTCCATAAGTTGCCTAGGCTGGCCTTGACCTTCCTCTGAAGTCCAGGCTGGTCTTGAACTTATGACCTCCTGAGTATCTTGGAATGACAGGCCTTCACCACCAGTCTGACTGAAAGGAAACTTCCAGAAAGTCCCATGTATGCCCATGTCTTGAGCAGAGGTAGTGATCTTTTAGGACTTGGTTTGTAGTATATATTGTCACACAGCCCCTGCACAAGGTAGGACTGGGTGAGGTGCAAAGGCTGTGGGAACTTTTTTATTTCTCATTTTGTATAAGTGTTTATGAGAGCCGGGCGGTGGTGGCGCACGCCTTTAATCCCAGCACTTGGGAGGCAGAGGCAGGTGGATTTCTGAGTTCGAGGCCAGCCTGGTCTACAGAGTGAGTTCCAGGACAGCCCGAGCTACACAGAGAAACCCTGTCTCGAAAAACCAAAAAAAAAAAAAAAAAAATAAGTGTTTATGAGAGGTAGTATATACACAAGAGTGCAGGAAGAGCAGGAGGCCAGAAGAGGGCACCAGATCCCCTGGAGCTGGAGTTACAGTTATGAGCCACTTGGGCGCTAGTAGTCCAACTCAGACCCTCTGCGAGAGCAGAGCACACCGTGCCCCTTCTGAGCTGTCTGTAGCCTCTGGATGTAGGGCCTTAGGAGGGAGAATAAGAGGTGCCTGAGACACCCTGGGATCACCCAAAAGCCAGGGAAGAAGAGACAATGCTCAGAGCTTGCCTGCAGCCAGGGTGCAGCGTACCCACGTGGGAATTGTTACTGCAGTGGGACAAGCCGTAGGCTCCTTCAGACTCAGCCCAACATTCGAGCACAGACAGCGTGGCGAGAAGCCCCAGAAACCCAAAGACAGCACCAGGCTGCTTCGAAAGGGGTGAGAGTTTATTGGGGGAAGGTAACATAGTTGGTCAAAGGTCATCAGTGCAGTTCTGCCCCTCCCCTTAAGGACAGGGCGAGTCAGTCCAGTGTGTGGTCCTTGGAGCCCAGGGGGAAGGGCCCAGGGAGTGTCTCAGTATAGCAGCAGGAATCATAGTGTGAACTCCCCCATGGGCCCACCCACAACCCAGTCTAGGAACAGGGCTTTCCTGTCAAGGTCCTCAAGCATCTGCCACTGAGCTGGGAGTCTCCTGAGGCAGAAAGCGTCGTTGCCGGAGTGTGGACTTCTCCTCTTCCTATAGGGACAGGCAAGATATGTGTGTTACCCAGACGGGGTGTGTGTCAGCCATGGTATCCACTCTGTGACATCTACATGATAGCCACAAGTAGAGCTGCCCAACCCTCACCACTCAAGACTAGTTTCACCTCAAGCCTTG
The DNA here is from genome assembly GCA_021653895.1 of Mastomys natalensis. Taxonomy (NCBI): domain Eukaryota; kingdom Metazoa; phylum Chordata; class Mammalia; order Rodentia; family Muridae; genus Mastomys; species Mastomys natalensis. Next base: position 464,523 of record JAJTUV010001014.1, on the reverse strand, counting down.
CTTGATAAACGTCACTTTAGAAACCACCAGTATGTGCATCATGACACACTTCCTGGCTCAGGGCCATTAACACACTGTGATGGTTAATTTTAACTGTCAACCTGACATAATTGGAATACCCTTGGAGTGGAGTCTCAATGAAGTAGTGCCTCAATCAAGTTGTTCTGGGAGCATGTGGTGGAGGGTATCTTCATGCAGTTAATTGTCGTGGGAAGACCTGCCTACTGTAAGTGGCACCATTCCCTACGTAGGGCTGCAGAGTGGGGAAAGACAGCTGAGTGTAGGCATGCATGCACCTATTGCTGTCTTCTGACTGCAAACCTAATGTGACCAGTTCTCTCAAGCTCCTGTCTCCTTGACTTCCCTGCAAAGACTGAGTGTAACCTTAAATTATGATATAAATAAACCCTTTCTCTCCTGAGGTGCTCTGACGAGTATTTTGTCACAGCAACAGAAGTAAACCAACGTGGGTTTAGTTTGTTAGTCATAAGATAGGGAGACATGAATCTCTCACTTCCGAACTTGTATTCTCATGTCACCCAGCACCCCTCTCCCTCAAGACTCCATTTAGTTCCTTCCCACTGCACAAGTGATCTGCTGGGACCATGTGATCTTTGGGATGTCCATTCTTACCACCTCTGAGGCAGTGCTAGGGCTGGCACCCTCAGGGGAGCCCCTTCATCTCTTGAGCAGTCAGGTCCCGCATCTTCCTCATACTCTGTCAAGCAATCCGACTCCTCCCCTGGGATGGGAAGTATCAAGGTGCAGGTGAGAGACACGGGCTGAGCTGGGATCTCCAGCCACACACGCACCCCATCTCCAGGCCCAGAACCCCAAACTCTCAAGGGTCCCTTTAGCCCCTTACCATCAGCACAGCCATCAGAGACGTAGCTTGTTGGTGGCTCAATCCGGGACACGATCTCAGCCAAGTCAGTGAAGCCAGAGCTTGGGAAGGCAAGTATCTGTGTGGGGTGGGGTGGGGTGGGGTGGGTGAGACTTTGGGAGTAGGGATGGTAGGTAGCCCTAACGGGCTCAGTAAAGCCCGGGGATGTATTGGATCATCTGGGGTTTCCAGAAAAGAGGGGCTTGGGGTTCTGGAATCTCTGAGTAAGTTTGGTCCCAGCAGAAGCATCACAGGCTTACATCTGCACGGCGACTCTCATTAAGGTCTGTAGATCTCCGGTCTGTGAGCATTTTCTCAATGACTTCACCACGGGTCCAGCCTCCAAACACAGCCTTCCCATACTGGTAACCCACATCCTGCAAGAAACAAGGAGGCTGGGACTGTGCCTGACAACACCCACCTGCCCCTGCATCTACACACAGCTTCCTTCAATACCACCATTTAAGTGCTTGACTTCTGGGAGAGCAGACATCTGAATTCAATCTATTTCAGAGTGATATGTAACATACCTGTCCACAGATTTCCAGTTGTTGTCCCTGCCAGACATTACTAATCAATCTCTTCAAATCTCTTTCCCACTCAGCCCCATGAGGTATTTCAACTACCAACTAACACAAGACGGTAATGTGCAACATTATTTTCAAAGTCTGAAACTATGCATTACATTTGTAAATAGTGTCATGACCCATGTCTACAGTAGACATTAGTCCATTATAGCACATCCTTCCAGTGATCAAAGAGGGACATCAGTCATTTTAACTTGGAGCCTCTGGGTAGCAACTACTGATCAGTTTCAGTTGATGTGGGCTATGACATGTATGTCAGTGACATACAGCATATTGCTACATCCCTCTCCAGACCTATGGCAGACATTACGAGCTGATCACTGCTTTCACTCTCCACTTACTAGAAATGACGTTAGAAACCACTACACAGTGCTTCAGGCAGCACACACAACAATTTTAGTGCAAACACAGAATATAGCCATATCCATGTATCTACTGCAAACATTACTGTTTGATCATGGATCTACTTCCCACAGTCCCCTACTCACATAGATCTGGTCAAACTTTCCAAAGTCCATGGTCTTGAAGCAGTCAATGGATGGACGAAGGTACTCGCAGTAGGAGCTGGACTTGACGACTTCCAGCTGCCGCACACAGGACACATACGCCAGGCGGGACTGGATCTCACCCATGTCTGGAACCTTTACCTTGTCTGCCCAGGGATTTAGCCGTTTCCACAGCAACCACCAGCCAGACAGGCTGTCTCCATAGGTGCTGAGATCTGTCTCATCCTGGCTTCCCACGTCGATAGCAATGACTGTTTTGGCTCCCATGCTTCGGGCGATATCGGCTGTGGAGCCAGGAGGTCAGCAGCCTCTCCCAACAGGAGCCCAGCAGGGCAGGGATGCCCAACCCAGTCCCATAGATACCACAATGCAAATGGACACATGAGGTTTGGGGGTGGGGAGCATGCAAACACCATGCTGTCATGCAAATGACATGGAAATTTATGCGAACAAAGCCAAGAGAAGATGGTCCAGTGAGAATGGCAGTTATGTTTGTGGCTGTCTGTCTACATGTCTGTGTACTGCAGAGCCAACCCCAGTCCAAGGAAATACCTGGCTGTCTATTAAACTTTGTATAGTTATCCATGAGTTTATGTTGCTGGGTATGCATGTCACCTGCACATGCCTGTGACTGTCTGTTTACATCCCTCTTTTCTGAGACCCTGTGCGAAGCACTATGTCTTCCTGTGTCTGCATCTCTGGCTAGGCCTGTCTGAAATGAATATCAGGAAATATCGGGTGTGTGTGTGTGTGTGTGTGTGTGTGTGTATTGTGTACAGGCTGAAGGTTAACATTGACTGTCTTCCTCTATCACCTGACTCCTTAAAAAAAAAAACAAAAAACTAGGTGATGCAAACTTTTAATCCCAGCACTCAGGAGGCATAGACAGGTAGATCTCTGAGTTCAAGGCCAGCCTGGTCTACAGAGTGAGTTCAAGGACTGCAAGAACTACACAGAGAAACCCTGTCTTAAAAAACCAAACAAAACAAACAAAAGATTTATTTCTGTGTACGTAGGTATGTGCCTGCATGTTCTTATGTGCATATGTGTACAATGCCTGCAGAGGCCAAGAGAGGCATTAGATGTCTCTGGAGATGGAGTTACAGGTAGCTGTCAAGATGTAGGTGCTGGGAACAGAATTTAGGTCCTCTTCAGGAGCAGTGCACAGTCTTAACTGCTAAGCCCTGCACCTTCTTTTTGTGAGAAAAGGTATCACATTGAATCTGGAGTTCATCCATCTACTAGACTGGCTGGCCAGTGAGCTCTAGGGATCCTCAAGTCTACTTCCACCCCAAAGTGCTGGGGTTATGGATGTCCACCACTGTGACCATCTTTACATGGGTCCTGGGATGGAGCTTAGGTTATGTTTGTGACATCCATAGTGCCACTTTTCCAGCCTTGTATGTGTCTACATATGCAAGTGTGCCTATGCACCTGTAGGTGTGTGAGCACCTATGTGAGGAACACCTACGTGAGCTCCATATGAGGGACTGTGGCAGGGTTTACATGTATGGTACATTTCCAGTGCTGGCGGGACCATTGGAAAATGCTTTTACTTCTGCTCTGAGTTTTCATCCCTGTTGTTCTACAGAAACTGCAGATAAGAGGTGGATCATGGGGCATGGCTCTCCCGGTGAATCCTTATTTATAAGTCGGGCTTGTGCCTAGAATCCCAAGACCTGGGAAGTGGATGGAGGAGGGCTATAACCTCAAGATCACTCTCAGCTATGTAGCAAGTCAGAGGCCAGTTTGGGTTAACAATAACAACTAACTAACTAGCTAACCAAATAACTAACTAAATAAACCAACAAAACATAGGGCCATTGAGATGACTCCGAAGGTGGGGCACTAACCAAAGCATTATAACCAGAGTTCAAGTCCCAGGACCCACATTTTGGAATGAGAAAAATAACTCCTATAAGTTGTCCTCTAAACTCTGTGTTGTGGTCACACACAAATAAATAAATATGTAATTATTAAAAAAAAGTCCTTTATTTGTAAAGTCAAGCACAGGCCCAGATGCACACAGTGTGCTATAGCCGGCCAGATCCTGGTCTATGAGATCAAGTGTGTGTCTGTGTGTAGTTACTTATGTTTCTGGGGCGTACACTTTTGAGACTAAGTTTTTTGTTTGTTTGTTTGTTTGCTTGCTTGGTTTTTGTTTTTGAGACAGGGTTTCTCTGTGTAGCCTGTGTTGAAACTCACTATGTAGACAGCTGGCCTCGATTCAGAAATCCCTGCCTCGCTCTGCCTGCCTCTGCCTCTGGAGTGCTGTCATTAAAGGCGTGTGTGGCCACCGCCCATCAAGAGAATGAGATTTTTTTGAGTTTCATGTGTGTCTACCTCCTGTCTATGCTTGTGAAGTCAGTAGGCATGATGGGAATGTAGCTCAGTTAATAGAGTGTCTGCACAGCATGAAAGCCCTGGATTCCATCCCTAGCACATGTGAACTGGGCATGGTAGAGCACATTTGTCATCCCAGCACCCAGAGGTAGAGGCAGGAGGATCAGAAATTCAAGAGCATCTCTGATTACCTATCAAGTTTGAGGCCACCATGAGCTACATGAGATCCTGTCTTAAAAAAAAAAAAAAAAAGAAAACTTGGTGAGTGTGAAAAAATGCTCATCTTGGTCACATAGGCACCTTGTTCAATTTACAAGTCTATACACCATATTCCATAGAGTGTGCAGGGAAGGTGTGGATGAATACACTGGTCGGTGTGGTTAATTACAGCTGAAGTATATGTTTATTCATACATGTGCACATGTTCTACCAATGTAGCACCTGAGAGAACAGGTGTGCACATGTAGAAGTGTGTTCTCTATGCATGTGCGTGTATAACTAGGCACCAGCTCTTGTCCCTCATATGTCCATGTTCTGTGTCCACTGTGACATCCGAGAATGGAAAGGCATTTCATTTGTTATTTATTTATACACAAGGTTTCCTGTAGCTCAGGCTTGTCTGCAACTTGCTTTGTAGCTTAAAATGGCCTTGGATTCCTGAACCTCCTGCTTTGATCTGAATCCTCGGAAAATGGGTGTGCAGCATCATGTCTGGTTTTTTTGTGAGCAGGGGATAGAATGTAGAGCTTTGTTCATACTAGGCAAGTTCTCTACCAACTGATCTATATCCTACTTTTAATTAATACACACACACACACATATATATAGATAGAGAAAGTACACTTATCTTAGTCACATAGGCACCTTGTTCAATCTACAAGTCTATACACACATATTCCATAGTGTGCAGGGAAGGTGTGGATGAATACACTGGTCAATGTGTGTATATATCTATATCTACATCTATATCTATAGATAGATAGAGTGTGTATATATTGAGAATATATATATATATATATATATATATATATATATATATATATAGAGAGGGGAGAGAGGAGAGAGTTTCATGTAGCCCAGGATGGCCTCAAGTCTATCATGTAGCTAAGGAAGGCCTTGAACATTTTTTTCTTTTCCTTTTTTCTTTTTGTTTGTTTTTCCAAACAGGTTTCTCTGTGTAGCCCCTGGGTGTTCTAGAACTCACTCTGTAGACCAGGCTGGCCTCGAACTCAGTAACCCACCTGCCTCTGCCTCCCAAGTGCTGGGATCACAGGTGTGTGCTACCGTGTCTGACGTGTGTACTTTTAAAATGTTTGTGTTACTGTCCACATACACTCACCTATCTGTATGCATGAATGTATGCGTGCATGCGGTCAGTCTCTATCCCTGTGCAAGCTGTGTGTGTGTCCCCTTGAGCATTTCCATAGGGACCTGTCCCTACTAGTCTACGTGTGCAGAAGTCAGTGTGGTCCTGTGCCTGATGACAAATGCCCATGCAGGTGAGCGGGCAGCCACTTGCCTGGCAGGTTGTTGATGTAGCCACCGTCCATGAGCAGGTGCCCATCCTTCGGGTCGCACAGCGGGGGCAGGTAGCCCGAGAGCGTCATGCTGGCACGCACATAGCGCCACAGGGAGCCTGCCCGGTGGGATACACAGACACAGACACGCACAGACACGCTCAGACACACTTGGAGGCCCGGCCAGCCTGTGGGCTCGCTGACCTGGAACGTTGTTAACGTAACACCCGTCCACCAGCAGGTGCCCGTCCTTGGGGTCGCAGAGTGGGGGCAGGTAGGGACAGTAGGAGGCACTGGCCCGGACGTAACGCCACACGCAGCCTGTGGGGGATGGCGGGAGGGGGTGAGGTGCCCGACAAGCCTCCCGGCTCCCCAACCCTGAAAATGGACATACCTGGGGACTTCGGGACATTAGTGGGTGACGGTTAGTGATCGGTGGACGGGCCCAGGTGAACGGTCACTTGTGTTAACAACGTCCCAGACGCTCAGCTGCCCCTCCCCTACAACCCATCCCCACACAGCTGGCCAACATGGTTGTAGCAGGGCTTGGCAGGATGGCACCCACCATCTTTGTGGACACGCATGGCGGAGGCAGTGATGTCTGTGGTCACATTGAAGTAAGGCAGCCACAGGTCCTGGGAAGGGGTAAGAACCAAAGTAGAAGAGGGTGGGAAACCCATGGGAAGAGGCAGCAGGGCCAGGTGTAGGGGATGGACATACCTCAATCTGCTTGTCCTGGAAGACACGGTGGATACTTCGGTTAAAGGCCGAGCCAGTAAACATGGAGGTGACAGGATACGTGAGGTCCAATACAGGCTCCAGTACAGAAGTCATGCTCTAGGAATCAGATGGTCAAAAGGAGTTGTTTAGTCACAGAGAGATCACTGCTCCAGGAATACCCACCCATACACACACGGCTTGTAAGTGTCACTCAATACCATGACTGCTCTAGCTGGAGTTTGGGGACTAGAGTCATTGGCTAAGAAGTCACAGAGGGTTCATCCAAGGTCCCAGTGATATTTCTGTAAGGATCTAGGCAGAATTTCCAGAGTACAGGAGCCCTACCCACACTTCCGGATCAGGCTACGGCTTCTTCTCAGGTCTCCCTGAACTTCTTGGGCCCTGCAACCCATCTCCTCAGACCCCCCACAAAACACACCTTGGCCCACTCCCGGGCTCGTTGTTTAGTACGGCTGGCGCTGCGTTCCTCCGCATACAAGGCCCCAATGAAGGAGCCTATAGATGTGCCTCCTACAAGGTCGACTGGGACCCCTGCCTCTTCTAATGCCTTCAGCACCCCAATATGCGAACAGCCTCTGCAGAATGGAAGGGACCCGGTGACAAGCTGAGGATCTGCAGGACATACCCCCAGGAATTCTCTTGTTCCCACTTCCCCTCCTGAAAAAACTGTAACCAGGCTGTGGAGGTGTCTCCCCGGTAATAAGCTCCACCCCTTACACATCCTAGTCCTACCCCTTGGGACACAGTAAGGAAGCTGTGTCTTTGAATATGCCCCTTCCTTACCTGGCTCCGCCCCCACCCAGCACCAGAGCAATAGTGTTTCCTGTGAGCACTCGTGCCAAGCGGGAGAAGTCGCTGTGCCGGTCTGCACGCCTGGAGAAAACCTTCTCATACAGCTCATGCTGGGATCCGGGAGAGAATAAAGAAGCATCAGACTGAGGTAATAGAGAACAAGTCTAGGGGATCACTCAGGCACATACTGGTCTTTGCTACCTAGCCCCCTCAACCCCCGTAATTAGTTCAGGCTCTGTCTCAGCTTCTTAAGTCTTGCTCCTAGAGAAGGGTAGCCTCCTAGGGGCCCTTTCCAGGCCCTGCCCAAGCACTGGTCCTGCCCCACTGTGGAGCATGCTGTACCCCTAAACTACAACCTTTGGCAGATGCACCAAAGGCCACCCAAGGTGGAAGAGGGCGTGACATCAAGCCACGCCCACAGGTGAAGGGTGGTTCTCAGATGGGAACTCGAAGCAGCAGAGGCGTGCCACTCAGGGCCTTTCTTCAAGCCTCGCCCAAACCTCAGTCCCAGAAGGAAGAACAGTTATTCTCAGGCGTCGACGCCCACTGGAGGGGAAGTATCCCTCAAACCATACTCCCAAGCAGAGGTGTGCTTCCTAAGGCTCCTCTTCATGCCACACTCCAACCCAATCCCCTAGGTAGAAGAGGGAGCGGTCCCCTGGGTTCCGTTTTTTAGGTTCCCAGCCCTTACAAGTTTAGCTGGGCTGCGCCGTGAGAAGAGGCGGCGAGGACAGCGCAGGTGCAGGTGCCCCGAGCACCAGCTGCGCATGTTGAGCCACTCCACAGTGCGCGTGGGACCAGGGCCTTCCTCCCGGTGCAGCAAGACCAGTTGCTTCAAGGCGCGTACGGCAGTGTTCTCCAGCATTTGCTCCAGCTATGGAAGACAGGTGGAGGTCATCGATTCCTTCTCTACCCACACCTGACCAAGCTAAGCTCCCTCACAGAACACCAGCACGAGTGTACATGGCCTCACACAGGCACAGAAAGCCAAGGGATGAGATCCTGAGGGGAAGACTGAGGTGTATGCGTGGGTAATCAGTGTCTATAGTCTCCAGACCTGACCAACAGTGGGTTCCTGGTCCCCAGGCCCACAATGAGGATGCAGTCGGCCTGGCGTAGGCAACGGACGGTCCACGGCGTCAGAGATGTGTCAGTTTGGTAGAGCACAATGCGATGGGCATCTTCCTGCTGGGCCAGCCACCCTGACAGCCGGAATTCTTGAATGCTGGGATAAAATGAGGGAGTGTCATCTTGGAGCTGGCCTACAGTCCCACAACCTTTTCCAATATAGAGATAGTGCAATCCTACTGCTCGGAATATTTAGATAATTCCAGGTCCCAGCAATTAAAATTCATGCCAAAGCAGGGAGTGGGGGTTTGGAGGTAGGGTGTTGAACTGGGGACTCAGGTGTTGCAAAGGCATATGTATATTTATTTTTACATATATTTGTTTTGCATTACTTTGCCACATGAAATCATCACCAACAATGTTAAAGCTGAAGAACCACGGAATCGAGTTACAAAGAATAAAAACCCAAACGATTAAAACAAACAAACAAACCTCATAATATTTTAAGTATACTTTGAGCCACAGTCATAACTCTGAGAGCTGCATGAGAGGGATTTATTTGCTCACACCGTCTCCCTATTGATCCCATAGACAAGACTCCCCGATTCAGAAGCCTAGTTCTCCAACCCAATCTGAAAGACTCTCCAATACAGGCCTTCCACCCTTCCAGCCCCGCTCCCCAGCCCCCACACACCTATCCAGCGCTGAAGCCCCCAGGCGTGCCCGGATGATGTCACTGTTAAGGAGGAGCGTGGGACCTAGTGCAGTTGAGGAATGGAAGTTAGAAACCTAGTTTAACGCTGGAGGCCTCTCCTAGAGTACTCGTCACCCATCTCTGTGGCTTAGGATCCCTTTCCCACGCACCCACCACCCACTTCTTCACCCACCACTTAGTATGGATGACACATGGTTCCACCGGACAGATTCCCCACTCACCAATAGCCTGCAGAGCATGCTGGAGTTCCAGAGTAAAGGCCATCATGGGCACCTCCGCACACACGGGGAGGATAGCCACAGTGGACAGATTGCTGGCTGGGTTGGTCAGTTCCGAGTGCTGCGGAACACTGAGTCCGGAGCCTGGTGAGACACCCATCACAGATCGCTGAGCGACTCTGTGGAGAGGTATCCTCTTTCTCCCCACCACCTCCTCTTCTTCCCCACCTCTTCTCCTCACAGCCCCCCATACCTCCTCTACTTCCTTTTCATCCCCCTCTATCCCTGACTTCTGTCCCCCCAGCCTACAGCTTCTCACTGCTCTGAGCTATGATAATACCACACTGAGGCCATTTTCTTGCTAAGACTTGGCCAGTACCCTTCACTCTGGGCCTTTAGCCCCATTATGCAATCTTGTTGTTGCTGTTCTTTTCTGAGACATGGTCTCACTTAGCTGAGAACGACCTTGAAACCCGGCCCCCTGCATCCAACCTCTTAACTGCTGGATAACAGACATGTGCTACTATACCCAGCTACCCACTATGCAACGTTAGAGCCATTCAAATCCACTGTGCCTGTGCTCCCATCCCACCCTGACTCAGGCTACTATGTCCTACTCCAACTTAGACAAGAACATCCTTGTGACTCTGTGACTCCGCTATCACTCGTCAGCTTTTCAGCTAACAGCCTACATGGAGTTGCCATTCCCATCTCTTGTCCAGGCCTCACTCTGGACTTTACTTACTGGTTGTTCTTCTCTCCCATAGGACAACCTTAGGGAATTCGAATACTTTCCAAGGCCCTTCCTTCTTTCCCTCTCAAGTCACTTTGCCATGGTTCAAAAGCACCACACCCTGGACTGGGGCTATAGGTCCAGTATTGGACTTGGCATGTACAAAGCTCGGTTCCACCCACAACATACACCGATGTGGTGGCATATGCTTGTCCTCTAAATTCAAGGCATCATGCCACCTGGGCTACACAGTGGGTTCAAGGCCAGCCTAGGTAACACAAAACAAAGCTCCAAAACACCAAACCATTGTGTACCTTCTTACTTCTCTTCCACATCTAGCTTTAGGTGAACTGTGACGGCTCAGCCCACAGTCCTCAGAAATCTTCCTTCGATCAATGTTTCTCTCCGCTCTCTGCCTGCAGCCCTCGTAATTACCTTGTTTGTTTACCTCGTACTTACCAGTTCCTGACACTGGGGTCTTTATGTGTGTTTTTAAAATTAAGTCTTTCCTACTTACCTGACTTCGACCTTTATTTCCTGAACGTGAAGTTATGTGGAGGAAAGGTTAGCAAAAATGTAGACGCTCAGGTGTGTTTGTGGCATGGCTTGAACAGGCTGTACCATGATGTATCACAGAAACTACACTCCAGTATAAACAACCACATTTCCTAGGCCAGTTTTAACTTCGGAAGCCATTTTCCCAATGTGCCCTAGTGCCATATGCTACCCATGAGCTCTTTTGTTACTGTATTGTGACTCTTTCCCAGGATGCTCACATGATTCCGTCGGACCAGGATCCAACCTCCCTGCTGAAGAATCTAGCCCCACCCCATGGACCTGAGAGAAGGCTCAGCAGGTAAAGATGCTGCTTTAAAGCCTGACATCCTGAGTTGATCCCCAAGATCCACATGATGGAAGGTAGAAAACTGAATCCTCTGACCTTCACACGTGTGTGGTCACATGTGTGTGCAGTTGCACTTGCGCGGGCACTCACGATAAATAGGTAGTAAAAATGTTGCCCTTACTTTAAAAAAAAAAAAATTCCTCCCGCTAAGACTTTAGACTATTTAACGAACTGCCTAGAAACAAGGACTACATTTCCCAGCAAACACTAAATCTAACTTCCTGTTCCAATCCCCGCCTCTAGTAAGATTTACAGTTGAACTCGGTTTCCCATCATGCCATTTGATAGCTTGTTCAAGGCGCTCACTAGTATCCCCGTAGGGCTGCCAAACTCTCACCTGGAAAGGGTCCTTGCAACTGCTGCAGATTGCCTAGAATTTTCTGGCTTAGCAGATGAATAAGGCGGGTCACGACCTAAGGTGGAGGGTTGGGGAAGGGAAGAGAATGGTGTTCAGTGAGACAGAAAGGTCCCGTCTTTGTTTCCTTCACCTGGGAGGCTAGGAATCCTGTTACTTGGGTTGCACCCCGTCTAGGGCAGCCTGGCACACAGGAGTCCCTGGCCCCTGCGGTCCCCAACCAGAAGATGCACCTGTGGGTACCGACGTTTGATGTGGCCTAAGGTGCCCTCGGGAGCTTGGCCAGCTCTGTGTCTCGCACAGCGTGTACAGTGGTGGCTCGTGGCTGCCGGGTCAGTGCTCCACCTGGGATACAAAATAAGAACTCACCCGGGTGATAATGGGGACCTGAAGAGACACAGAGGGTGGAGTCCAGACTCCTCACCCACTGGGTTGATTGCTTCTGACTCGCAAGAACAAGCCAGGGAAGAGCTCTGGGTTGGCTCTAAAGTTGGGGTAGCGTTCTCCAATTCCATCAGATTACTCCAATGATGTGCACATAGGTGAAGGGCCAACTATGCTTGGAGAGATATGGGGGCTGCCCTTACCACACCAATGAGATCCCCTCGGCCATACTCCCCAACTAGCTCCTTCTTGCCACTGCCTCGTTGGATGACACTGCGGAGACGCCCATTGAGTACAATGTAGGTGCAGTCGGAACGGTCTCCCTGCCTGGGGTGGGTGAAGAGTGGAGAGTCAGACAAAATGTAGATAGGGTTTGAGCAGCGAGGCAGGATAAGGGTGGCACCTGTAGAGCGCGCGACCAGCCTCCACAGCTGTCCAGTCAATGGCAAAGTCCATCTGGCGCACGAAGGGGGACATCCTAGCAGCTACCGTGTGAGCTGCACTCAGCACCACACTGGGCTGTGCACGCATGATCCTGAAAGCAAAAAGGGATGTGGGACAATGCCTCCTTGGAACACATTAAAAGGAATGAAGAAAATGGGTGTTGCTTTGGGAGTAAAACAGAAAGAATTCACATCTGCCCTAGAAGGTGTTGGGAGGTCTGATTTGTGGGGGCTATGTCCTAACCTTCTAGAATGGGGTGGGGGGGAGTATGTTTTGGTCTCTTCCCCCTTGGAAAGAACTAACTGGGCTTCGGTCATCTGGGTAACTACCTACCCTGTACCCAAGCCTTACTCATAGAAGTCGGATTTGGAGATCCTCAGGAAGGTGCAGTCTCTCTGGGCACGCAGTGTGAAGATGAGGGGTTCCCCGGTGAGCACCGCCAGCTGCCCCACCAGCTCCCCTGGCTGGGCCACAAACAGGCACACTTCCTCAGCCTTGTCAATCATGCGTTGGTACACGTGCAGGCAGCCCCAGAGCACAAAGTGCAGGCTCACATCCTGTGGGGGACAGAGGTTGGGAAATGAGATAAGCCAGCCACAGAACTTCTCCCCTAAACTCAGGTTAGTGCACCTCACAAGAAAGCTTGAAAAAGGGTTAAGAAGAAACGGCTATGGATACCGCCTATGGTAAAGAGCTTGCCTAGGGCACAAGCCCTGGCTTTCACCCCGCTGCTACATACACAGACATGGTGTTGTACACTATAATCCCAGTCCTTAGCATTTTGGAAACTGAGGTAGAAATGCATGTGGAAGAGGGTTCAAGGTCACCTTTGACTACATAGCAAGTTCGAGACCACTCTCAACAACACAAGTAAAAGAAAAAGAGTAAAGCAAGCAGCCAAGTGTGGAGAGCCACCCCTACAATTCTAGCACTTGTGAGGCTGAGGCAGGAAGACAGCTTGAGTTTGAAGCCAGCCAGATCTACATAGGAAGGCCTTGTCTCAGAACTAAGATGGAATACAACCAAATGAAAGAGGGCGTAGCACAGTGGATGGAGTGCTTGCTTAGCATGCCAGAGGCCCTGAATTCCTACCACCAGGTAACGGGGGATGCACGACTCCAGTCCTAGCTGTCAACTCAAGGTCATCCTCAGCCACACACCCAGTTCAAGACCAGCCTCGGATACGTGACACCCTGCCATAATTTAAAATGTAGCTCACTATAGAGTGATTTCCTAGCAGATGAAGCCTAGCCTTCCAGCCCCAGCCCCAGATACACAGGTGCTTTGGTGCATATCAGCAATCCTCACGATCAGAGAATGCAAGAGTGGGAAAAGAGGAAGACTGGATATGAGCAATCAGTCTTTGCATGATGTCCAATGTAATTGTTCGTAGGGACACCTTGTGGATACCAAAAACGGTGCTGGATTTGCATAGAACCTGTACATAGCATGCAGGAGACTCCTGCAGTCTCCTAACTCTCTCTGGGCAATGATTTATAGTCTAATATGTAGAAATTGCTACACTGTAGCGCTTAGGAAATGTTGCACCTGTCCCGTATAGACATACTAGTCTTAAGCTTGGCTATACTTTGTTTTTCTCTTCTATGACAGGGTCTCATTATTACTTGTCTGACTTGAAGTGCTATGTCAACCTAGCTGGCCTTGAATTCTAGAAATCCATCTACCTCTGCTCTTAAGAGTGCTGAGATTAAAGGCCTGTGCTGCCATGTCCAGCCTTTTTTTTTCCAAGATGTATTTTTGTTTTATGTGTATGAGTGTTTGCTTGTGTGTATATATGCACACCATGTGCCTGCCTGGTGCCTTCACAGTCCAGAAGAGGGCAATGGACCCCCTAGATCTGGAATTCCAACACTTGCAAGTTATGTGGGAGCTAGGAGTTGAACCTGTGTCCTTGGAAGAGCAGCAAGTGCTCCGGAGCCGTCTTTCCAGCCACACCAAATCATTTCAGTCCTCATTGGCTGAAGTCTACAGACAGGATGATCTTATGTATGAATTTACACCAGAATCTGCACCGAGGACAGACACTACTAATGGATCACCGAATTCTTAGTCCAGATTAAGGAAGGCCTATGAATTGTTTTAGACAGATGCCTGTAATCCCTGCACTTCAGAGGCAGAAAAAGGAGGACGAGAAAGGCCCCTGTCAGCCATATAGAGAGTTCAAGGTCACTCAGCTACTTGAAAGAGCTCAAGGCCAGCCTGGGCAATGTGAGATCCTGTCTCACAAAAGTAAAACAGAAGCATTTATGGAGACAGAAAGAGTAGCAATTGCCAGGCCTGTGGTGTGAGAGGTTGGTAGCTAACGGAGTGAGATCTTTTCGAGGTGATCAAATGTCTTAAAACTGATCCCACAACTCATTGAATGTTCGAGAACTCAGCAAAGTGTGCACTTTCTTTTTTTTTTTTGGTTTTTTTTCAAGACAGGGTTTCTCTGTGTAGCCCTGGCTGTCCTGGAACTCACTCTGTAGACCAGGCTAGCCTCGAACTCAGAAATCCTCCTGCCTCTGCCTCCCAAGTGCTGGGACTAAAGGCGTGCGCCACCACTGCCCGGCTAGTGTGCACTTTCAAATAGGAAAACTATATGAGTTATGATCTACTATTCAATAATGGGATCCCCCTTGAAAAGATCCTCTTTGGGGCTTTTGCCATGACTCAGAGTAAAGGCCCTTGCTTGCTCCCAAGAAAAATTCAATTCCTGGGCCCCACGCAGTGGAAGGAGAGAAGTAACTTTCAAAGGCTGTCTTCTGATCAACACATATATGGTGTGGCATGTATGCTCACATATATACTCACATACAAAACAAAAAGGAATAAAAAACTTTAAAGCAATGAGTCTCTGTTGCTCCTGTGTAACTATTCCATTTGATCCCCCAACTGCTTTTCTTTTCTACATGGGACCTATTTCTTTCCATCCCAAGATATTTTAAAGTATGTTTCTTTTTTTCACCTCCCCTCCCACCCAGTGCTGAGATTCGAACAGTTTTCAGCCAGCTATGATGCTGAAGTCAGCACTCAGGAGGCAGAGGCAAGAGGGGTTCTGGTTCAGGGCCAGCTTGGACTATACAGTGAATTCTGGGCTAGCCTGAGCTACTTGGAGACTCAGTATCGATAGGCAAGATGGCTCATGTGGTAAAGGTACTTCCTGCCAAGCCTGACAACTTGAGTTCAATTCCAGGTCTCACATGGTGAAAGAACAGGTTCCCCCAAGTTGTTCTCTGTCCTATACATTGCATGTACACACACACACACACACACACACACACACACACACACACAGTGTGTGGAAAGAAAAGATTTCTGGACATTCAAAAGCTAGGCAGTGTCACCCCAGGACCTTTGCACAATTTGCTTTCTATCTAAACTGAACTTTCCTTATCTATACCTAACTAATTTCCTCACCCTACATCCTTTGCTGGTGGTTAAATCCTTAGAGGCCCTGTCCTGTTTAATCCAGTCTTTCTAGTGCCAAGACCGTGCTCGTTGAAGCTCTAAGCTCTCTGAGTTTACAAGGATTTATATGCACCTTTGAGTGACGCCCATCAGAACCGCTGACTCTCTTACCAGACATACAACGTTGTCTTACCTCTGTCTAGCAAGTAGGACAGGATCTTCCACATGGCAGATGTTCAGTAAATGTATCTCTCTTTGGTGGTTAGCCTGGCCATCAAGACGAACCCCAGCCAGCCCCACCCCTTTATAAATGAGGAGCTGAAACTGCCCAGGAATGGGAAGAGCTTTCTCTGTCAACCTCACCAACCTGTCTGATGCCAAAGAACCAACAGTATGAAATACACATACATGCCAGAACCTTCTAAGACAATTTCCAGGTAGTATGTGGATTATGTATGAGCATTACTAAAATCAGGCTATGGCTCATTACTGAACTGGGAGCATGTGTGTGCACAGGTGTACGTGTGCATAGGAAAGCCAAGGGGACAACCTCGGGTGTTATTCCTCAGGTGCTGTCCATCTTTTTGTTGTTCTTTGTTTGAGACAGGGTCTCATTATGTGTCCTTGGCTGGCCTAGAACTCACTGTGAAGGCCAGGTTGGCCTCACACTCACAGAGATCTATCTGCCTTTGCCTCCAGAATGCTGGGGTTAAAGGCATGTGCCCCTGCACCTGGCTCACTTTGTCTTCTGTTTTTTTCATGTGGGTGCTAGGGACTCGAACTCCAGTCCTCGGGATTACATACCAATTACTTTACCAATGAGCTGCCATTGATTGCCATCCCTAGATTAGCAACATTTCGGTGCAGAACTTCTCAGGGCCTTGAACAAGCTAAGGAATTCACTCAGAATTTCAAAGAAAGGATAAAACAGCAGTTTTCAAACCCTGTTTCACCAGATCCCTTGTTATATAATACAGGCTGAGAATCCCTTATTCAAAGTGCTTGGGACTAGAAGTGTTTCCCCCCTATATTTTGGAATATTTGCAGAAGAAAAATGAGGCATCTTGGTGACAGGTATATAGGTCTAAACAGGTGTTATTTTTGTCTCACATACACCTTATATGCATAACCTTAGGATAATTCTTTTTAGTTTACTTTTAGAAATACTGTCTTTTATAGCCCAAGCTGGCCTCACTCTTGCTATGTAGGACCTTGAACTCTCCCAATCCTCCTGCCTCTACCTCCCTAGCACTGAGGTTACAGGCAAATACCACTACATCAGGCCTTGAATTTTAATGTGGGAATGTGGTCCTGGGATCAAACTATCCTTGTGCTTACAAAGCACACACCTTTCCAGCTAAGTCATCCTTCCAACTCCTTAAAGGTAATTTCATACAGCACATTCACTGCTTCTGTTTGACTCCAGTCTATCCCGAGTCAGGAGCGGACTTCCCTACTTATGATATCATATCAACACAAGGTTTTAGATTTGGGAGCACTGTGGATTTGAAATTTTCTGTTACGGATGCTGAGCCTTAGAGTTAGTACAGAACCCTCAGCTGGGAAGATTCTTGTGTACAACAGGGTTTCCCAGTGTTGATACTATTGATAACTTTACTTTGGATGATTCCTTCCACTGACTGGGGATTCTAGGATCCTGGGATAAGGAGCAAACACATGATTCTCAAGTCATAACCATCAAAAATTAGACAGGGTGTGTGCACCAGCAACAATGATTCAGTGGCTGAGAGTTCATAGCACTATTGTAGGGGACCCAAGTTTGCTTCCCAGGACCAATATAGACCTCAGACACAACTGCTCATAACTCCAGATCCAAGGCAATCTGATGCCTCTGGTCTTACTTACATGCAGATACCAACACACATTATTTTAAAAATAAAAATAAAATTGACACAGGGTCTTACTATGTAGGCCAGGCTGGCCTGCCTCTGCCTCCTAACTGCTGGCACTAACAGTGTGTACCAACACTCAATTAAAATAAATATATTCATTTTTTTTAAGTGCTGGAGCAGGGAGGGTGAGCAGTGGTAGAGGTAGAGCACTTACCTAGCTTGTGCAAAGGTCCTAGACTATATATCCATCACACACACACACACACACACACACACACACACACACACACACTGTACTGGCTCATTTTGTGCCAAACTTGACACAAGCTAGAGTCATCAGAGAAAAAAGGGCCTCATTTGAAGAAATGCCTCATGAGATGCAGCTGTTATGCAAGTCCTCAATTAGTGATCAGTGGCAGAGGGCTTAGTTCATTGTAGGTGGGGCCATCCTTGGGCTGGTGAGCCTGGGTTCTCTAAGAAGGCAGGCTGAGTGAACAAGAGGAAGCAAGCCGGTAAGCCGCATCCCTTCATGGCCTCTGCCTCAGCTCCTGCCTTCAGGATCCTGCCCTGTTTGAGTTCCTGTCTCGACTTCCTTCAGTAATGAACAGCAAATAGGGAAGTGCAAGCCAAATAAATCCTTTCCTTCCCAAAGCTGTGTGACCTCATTTCTTCAGTTCATTCACCTGGGACCACACAGGACTGGCATCAGACTCATCTGACTTCCTCTCTTGAAAGGAGCCTGTGCCTGCTATGAGCAGCAGAGGGGAAGACAGAACACCCCATCAAGTGACAGAACCTCTCAACTAGACAATAGGGAGTACACCCCACTTGACCACCCCCAACTCTAGTCCAGGTTCTCAGTATCTCTGTCTCATTGGTGGCATCGACTGTCACTAAGGACACACCAAGCTACAAGGCCCTGTAAAGCTTTTCCTGGGCTGTCACCTTTGCACTGATGTAAGGAGATGGCTGATTTTTCGTATTATCTTCATTCTCATAGACTGAGGAAGCTGAGAACTTTCTAGTCTTTGCCCAGAGTCACACAGGGAATTGGAGACAAAGTGTGGGTTTCAACTCAGGGGTTGGGAACTGGCTCAGCTATTAAAGGACTTGCTACTAAAGTGTGAGGGTCATGGTTCAGAGCCTACATAAATGTCAGGTGGGCATGGCAGACCACCTGTAATTCCAACATCAAGAGGACACTGGATTGCCAGCACAAGCTAGCCGGAGACGAAGTGTATTGGTGAACTCTCTGTGATGGAGATGTTGGGAAGGATAATTCTGACATCTACATGAGCTCAAATGGATGCATCCATGTGTACAGCATGTTCATAATGCATCCAACACACGTGGAAAAGTATATACACTACACACGACACACACACACATAACATACATAATAGGAAAAAAATGTAGATTTCAAGTCTCACCATTCACCCATGTACGCTGTTTGTGTGTCACCACACAAGCTGGAGTTATACAGAGAAAAGGAGCCTCCTTGAGAAATGCTTCATGAGATCCAGCTGTAAGCATTTCACATGGTATCAAGGGTGGAGGTCATTGTGGGTGGTGCCATCCTGGCTAGTAGTTTGGGTTCTATAGGAAGCAAGCTGAGCAAGCCAGGGAAGCTAAGCCAGTAAGAACATCCCTCCATGCCTCTGCGTCAGCTCCTGATTCCTGACCTGCTTATTCAGTCCTGACTCCATTGGTGATGAACAGCCATGTGGAGTGTCAGCTGAATAAACCCTCTCTCCAACGCTTCTTGGTCATGATTTTGTGCAGAATAGAAACCTGACTAAGCCGGCGGGAGGCGCACGCTTTAATCCCCAGCACTTGGATGCAGGCTAGCGGATTTCTGAGTTCGAGGCCAGCCTGTCTACAGAGTGAGTTCCAGGACAGCCGTGCTACAT
Source organism: Mastomys natalensis (assembly GCA_021653895.1). Taxonomy (NCBI): domain Eukaryota; kingdom Metazoa; phylum Chordata; class Mammalia; order Rodentia; family Muridae; genus Mastomys; species Mastomys natalensis. Next base: position 445,159 of record JAJTUV010001014.1, on the reverse strand, counting down.
AGAAAACCCTGTCTCGAAAAACCAAAAAAAAAAAAAAAAAAAAAAAAAAGAAAAAAAAAAAGAAACCCTGACTAAGACAACCTGATTTCCCTCTTCCACATCTGAATGTGAGCTCCTAGCCTCACGGTTTCTTCCCTTAGTGGGCCTCAGATTCCCCATAAAAAGAATGGAGGGATGGGGAGACATAGTGCCACCCCCTTGATGCTATCAGAAGGCTCCAAATGCCTGAGGACTACACAGCAACCATCCTACAAGTGTAAGAATGGATGCAGACAAAGAAACAATACAGATGCAGTTGGAGTGTTGCTCAGTGGCAAAGCACTTGCCTAGAATGTGTGAAGTGCTGAGTTCCATTCCCAGTGCCAAAATTATTCGAAGTAGTAAACCTACTTATAAAGATGAAAGACCAACCTATCTCCATGTCAAGTACGGCAACCAAGGCAGACACAATTGATGAGTACTGTACCCTTCCTCTGTATTTTCTTTCTTTCTTTCTTTCTTTCTTTCTTTCTTTTTTTTTTTTTCTTTTCTATTCTTTTGGTTTTCGAGACAGGGTTTCTCTGTGTAGCCCAGGCTGCCTGGAACTCACTCTGTAGACCAGGCTGGCCTTGAACTCAGAAATCCACCTGCCTCTGCCTCCCAACTGCTGGGATTAAAGGTGTTGCCACCACCTGGCCCCTCTGTATTTTTCTTAACATGGGTGAGAGTTTATCGTCTTTGGGTCCACTTTATAACACACACACACACCACACACACACACACACACACACACACAACACACACTCTGATCTCTATTTTTATATAAAGATATATAAATAGATTTTTTCTTGGTTTTTGGAGAGCAGGTCCATGTAGCTGAGACTGAGTATGAACTCACTATATAGCTGAGGACGACTCTGAACTGTGATCCTCCTGCCTCTGCCTCCCCAGTGTGAGGATGACAAGCATGCACCTCGACATTTAGCTTATGTTGTGCTGGGGTGAAACCCAAAGCTTCATGCATGCTTAGGAGATCACTTGTCCAGTTGAGCCTATTCCCACCTATTTAATGAGCACCTATCCAAGCAGGCAGAACATGGAGGTACACCATAGGATCAGGGAGGTTGTAGGAGAGAGTTAGAGGGTGGGAATACCAAGAGAAAAAAATTCAGGGATGAGAGGTGAAGGTTTAGTAGCCCAATGGGACTTGAGGTGAAGGTAGAGAGTGAAGATCATGAAACCCTGTATGGATAGGCTATACATGGTGGTGCACACCTTTAGTCTTAGCAGTCACGGGCAGAGGCAGGTGGATTTCTGGAGGCCAAGGCTAGCTTGGTCTATACAGTGAGTTCCAGGGAAGCCAAGGATACATAGTGAGACCCTGTTTCAAAACAACACAACATATCTTCCCAGGGTAAGAGGCTAAAAACTACAGGGATGAGAAGTTGACCACTGTTGAAGGAAAGCAGCAATCACCACATAAAGGTCAGGGATCAAAGGTCAAGTCAGAGGATGAGATGTGGGTACCACAGTTCACAGGTCAGCCTTACCTGGTCTCCCTGGCGGGCTATGATGGTGCCGGCTTTGGCATGATGTAGCAAGACTCTGCTGTTCAGTAGAGAGGGGTCCTGGGGAGGGAGAGGACTTGAGATAGGCCCAGCCAGGCCTTCCACCTGCCTCTCTCATGCCCTGCCTCCCTCCACAGTCTGCTCACCTCAATCCGCATCAGCTTGGCTAGCTCTCTCTTCGCAGCCTCAAAGATGCTGCTTGTCTGGCGGCCCTGGTAGGGCCCAAAGGGACATCCACCTGTGGCTGACTCGTCTTCACAGTAGCTATATTCACAGGCACCTGCTGGTTGCTCCCGGAGTTCCTGAGTGGGGGTCTGGATAAGGTAGGACTTGTGACTTCCTGTGTGCCGTCCCAACTGACCTTTTCAAGCAACTTGCCAACTGGCCAAGGCCAGAGCTCTGAGAGGGGGGCTGTGGTGAGATGGGAGAAAAGAGAAGGCCTCACCCTAGGGGATGCTGTCTGAGGTCCTCCAGATGCCTCTTCTTGAAGGGAAACAGATATCCGGCCACGCTCGTAGGCCATGTCAAAGTCAGAACGAGGGCCACCTTGCAAGCCTATATATGGAGGAGATGCAATAAAGATGGAGCCGGGGTGGAGCTCAATGATGAAGTATTTGACTAGAATGCGTAAGGTCCTGAGTTCTACCCCCAGCTCCAAAGTAAGTAAGTAAAAAAAGAAAAAGGTTAGTAACCACAGCTATAACCAATATTAACTCCATGCTAATGCTGCTGCAACCATGACAGACATGACTAGTCGATGACCACACTTTACCTCTGCATCTTTCTTAACACAGTTGAGAAAAGAAGGATCGCAGAGCATATCCATCAGAAAATAAGAACCAAGGAAGTAAGACCTATACACTCATTTTGTAGGTGAGGATACAAAATCAGGACTGAAACCAGCATGTCCCAGATTCAAATCTAGACCCCTGAGAGTCATTTCCATACTATCCACCCTTGACTTCCCACCCACCAGGGCTCCAAACCTGAGATGTCTACTGGCATGGAGATGCAGCGGCTCAGTAGAGGGGCTGGGGGCGCTTCCAAGGACGTGGGCTTCACAGGATCCCCTGGGGAGAGATGAATGCACAAGATTCTGCCCTCAAATCCCTAGGCCTCAAGCTAGGACTAGGAAGAGTGAGGGACAGAAGGCGTCTGTGGATCTAGGATCAATTTAAGTCTGCAAAATTAGGCTCAGTGCGTAAGGGTTTGGGACGTCAAACTTGCTGACCGAGTTCTAGCTCTGAGAACCCCAAGATAGAGAGAGGGAAAACTCCTGCAAGCTGCCATCTGACCCTCGCTGCTTTCTATGGTGATGAAATAAACAGTAGAGCGGCAGGTAGGACCCACCTCACGTACCTGCAGGCCCGGGCAGAGGAGCTCCAGTGGGGTCAAGGGGCCGGCCAGAGGTCTCCTTTGTGATTTCCTCGGTACCTGAGGTGCTGACTACTCGTTTAGAGCCACGGACAGGGCTGGTTCGGGTCGGGAGGCCAGGGCTGGGGAACAGGCGTAGGGGCTGGATCTCCTGCCGTGGGAGTGGAGGGCAGAAAGTCATTTATAGCATATCTAAGTGCCCTCATCGAGTCTCCACATCCTCTCATGCTTGTATCTAACTCACATGGCTGAAGAGTTCATTGGTCAGACCCAGGTAATTGTGAAGCGCCAGGAAGGTGACTCTCTGCAGCCTCACCATGATAATCTGCAGGAATGAGGGCAGGACCAGGAGAGAGGTGTGGTCAGGAGAGTGAGCCGTCGGCGTCAGCAGCCTCCACAGAGGTCTGGCTGCTCAGGGATGATAAGCAGTAAGTACTGCCTGACCACCACTGCACTGATGCCCGGGATAAGCGGGATGGTACAAGGGTGGGGTGCTTTGCCACGGTGGAGGAGGTGAAAGGCTGGCTGACCTGCACCACTCGAACCAAGCTCTCAGGGTACTTGGTGAAGACAGCGGAGAAGGCTTCTACAGGGAGTCTCAGCACTGTAGAGTCCCGTGCGGCCCTAGCTGACACAGTCCGCTGGGGATGCTGGTGACCCTGGGAGATGAGTGGGAAGAAGAGATGAGATCAAGATCTGTGGGACCGTTCCCTGCTCCTTGCACCCTTCTTGGTTCAAGCGACAAGAGCAGCATCAGGGCCTCTACCCTTCTACCTATCTTAAAACTGTCACTCACCGTGATGACATCAAGGATGCTCAGAAGGCTGTTGACGCTGTCTCCGGGAACCACCTCCTTCACCACACACTCCTTCCCATCCTGAAACAAGGGGCCACACACCAATGCCAGCCTCCTCCTAGTGGCTGCCACTGGACCTCACCTCTGACTTAACCCATTAATTACCGAATTCACAAAGCTCCTAACCATTTGCTGTTTCCTGCACATCACTCTCTGACCATCTGTTGGAGCTTCCCAAATGGTCACTCAGTCCTCTGATATTTCTATAGCATTAGAATGAGAGCCCAGAGCCCTACCTACACATAACAGGCAAGCACTCATCAGTGAGCGCTTTGCTGGGGGATTCTAGACAGGGGCCCTACCACTGAGCCCCACCTGCTGTCCCTCACTGGGCACAGGCTCTACCATTACGCTCCACACTAAGCCATCACTAACCTGACTCCTGACTACACATCCCCAAAAATAGGTATCTAACTCCAGAAATGCCCAGTGTCCAACCTCCCACAGTGGCTCCACAAGTCACTCACAGGCCCTGGTAGGCAGAGCTCCAACAGCCCATCTTGAACCACGTAGATGCTGGCATCTGGCTGACCAGGCCGAAAGACGTAGTCCCCTTGCCCGAGACGCTGGAAAACCATGTGCCGGCAGAGCTCCAGAAAGAGCGGCTTCTCAAAGTGACCCAGCACCCTATAAGATGGGCGGTGGGAAAAGAATGAAGGAGGTCAAAATAGTCCCAGGCTCTGAAGGAACCCTCAAAACACCCAGACCCCGACACTTACCGAACATTCTTAAGCATGTAGAGCACCTCAGAGGGTAGGTGGGAATTGGCCAGGTCTCCCTCTGTGAGGTCAGCCTCCAGCACTGAAGGCGGGGGCTCCTTCCGTTGTAGGGTTGGAGTCTCCTTTTGGATACGCAAGATCCTAATGGAAGGTTAGAGCAGTGGTTCTCAATCTTCTAATGCTGCGACCCTTTAATACAGCTCCTCATGCTGTGGTGACCCCCAACCACAATATTATTTTCGTTGCTACTTCACAACTGTAATTTTGCTACTGTTATAAACTGTAATGCAAATATCTGACATGCAGATGGTCTTGGGTGACCCCTGTAAAAGGGGTGTTCCACCCCCCCCAAAGGGGTCACAACCCATAGGCTAACTGCTGGGTAACAGAAGGCTCGAGCAGAACCAGGGCACCCATTTAACCTTGGTTTATACAAAGCCCACTGTCCAGATCAGGCCCTCTTCTTACCTTTGTTATTAAATTTATTAGCACACTGCCATGTTAATTCATTCATGTATTACTTATGGCAGAGTTGAACAGCCAGCACAGAGTCTGTGTATGTCCCACAATACAGTCCTAACATGTTGACCAGATGCCCTTTTACAGAGTAAACTTAGGATGTAAACTTCCGGGACTTCCATCCCCCAGTCACAGGGCTCTCACATGGACCCTCTAGTTTCTCATGAGTTTTATTTTATTCACTCACAATTTCACACAAATATCTAATGCGCTTTGATCATGCCCTCCGTGACACTTCCTAACCTGATCCTCCTTCTGCCAGACCCCTTCATTTCAGGAAGTCCCCTTCCTACTTTCATGAGGTGTTGTTTGTTTTTGTGGTCCACTGGGTTTAGTGAGGGGTACTTGCCTAAGCATGGCTTGGGGTTCTTTACTTGAGCAAGGACAACTTCCTAGTGGTGACACCACTGAGGGATATGGCTCAAAGCAAACACTTGACAGCTCATACCTCCTCAGGAGGGGGAGAGCCTCATGAACCCTGTCCCCTGGACTCTACAGTTTCAATGACTGAACCCTGAGATTTAGGCTCATGGCACTTGTACTTGTCACAGGAGACCTGAAAGTCATTCCAGCCAGTCTAGCCAAAACCGTCATCTGCAAGTTCAGTGAGAGAGCCTGTCTCACTCACTACGGCTGAGAGCAACAGAGCAGCACATCCGATGTTCTCCTCAGTACGCCCACATACATGGGCACACACACCACACATACCTACACACTAAATCAATTAATTAAAAAAAAGAAGGCAGGATAGGGAAACAGAAGGGAAGAGAAGAAAAAGTTAAAGCAAAGAGAGAGAGAAGAAACAAAAGGTCCATGAGATGGCTTTCTCTCAGGTCTTAGTAAATCTACTCTAACATTTCTGATCCTGACAGATAACCTGAGCTACCCTCTTCTACTGTGGAGAATTTAGGTACAGATGCTCTCCTAGGGACTTGGGGGAAACTCCTTTCTGTGAGTCAAAGTGGCATGGGATAGGCCCCTTCTACTAGCACAAGAGTCCTGAGGTAGACCCTCTCATATGAATTAAACTCAGTGATAAGGAGAGACCTAAATAGAAGTCTTTCATTTTATCCTTATTGTTTTGTTGGTCTTTTTAGGCAGTGTTCCTTGTAACCCAAGCTGGTGTCAAATTTGGCTAAGTGGCCAACAATGACCTTGGACTCCTGATATTCCTTCTCCCACCTATTGAGTCTAGAGATAGCAGGTGTGTGCCATACCAGGCTTGGAAGAATTCTTCTATCAAGGAGACCTCAACCAAACCATTTCCTGGCTCACCATTCTGAGATAATCATCCTGAACTCAAAAAGACTCCAGGGTAGCTTCTTAACATTCTGTGATTACCACAGCCAATTCATGGTTCAGAAAAGCTAGAGGTACACTTGTGTGTGTGTTATGTGGTGTGTATGTGTGTGTTTCTGTATGTGTGTGTGGTCTATATGTGTATGCATGTTTGTGTTTGTGTGTGGTATGTGAGTGGGGCATATACGTGTGTGATGTGTATTTGTGTGTGAGTGTGTCTGTAGGTCAAAAGACAACCTCAGTTGAGTTCCTCAGATGCTGTCTACCTTATCTGGTTGAGACAGGGTCTCTCAGTGGTGTGGAACTCACCAAGTAGGCTGTGCTGGCCAGTCAGTGAGACCCAGGGATCTGCCTGAGTCCAGCTCCCCAGGGCTGAGATGACCAGGGAGCTACCATACTCAGATATTTTTTTTTGAATGTGGGTTCTAAAGATTAGACCCAGATACTGATATTTGCAAAGCAAATACTTTACCAACAGTCTTCCTACCAGAATCATAAAAAGGTCTGTGAGATCATGGATCGTCATAGAATTCAAGGATGGCCCTGTGTTAAATACACTCTTGGAAAAGACCTTCAAGTAGACCCACGATGCAAGAAGATCCCAGAACCATTTCTTAATTTACAAAGATCCCTGGAAGAGCCTTCTAAAAAATACTGATAAACATCTGAGATAACCTTCCTAAGTTTCTAATGCAAAGGAATTATTTCCTTAAAAACCCAAATTTATATTTGTTTATCTAGTGGTGTGTGTGTGTGTGGTCGTGTGTCTGTCTGTGTGTTGTGTAGGTCAGAGGACAACTTGCAAGAGAAAGTTTTCTCCTTCCCCTATAAGGGTCCTAGAATGGAACTCATGTCTCCAGGCTTGACAGCAAGTGTCTCTACCCACTGTGCCATCTTACTGGCCCACAAAGGAATTCTGAAACAGGTAAGCATGATAGGCAAGGGCCTGTCGTTCCAGTTACCCAGGAAGCTGAGAAAGAAGAATCACATGTTCAAAGCCTGCCTGGCTATAGAGAAAGTTTAAGGCCAACCTGGATAACTTAGCAAGACCTTGTCTCAAAAAAAAAAAAACAACACAAAATGTAGGGCCAGCATAGATGGTGGGTTTGTGGGTAAAGGTACTTTCTACCAAGCCTCACAACCTGAGTTCCATCCTGATATCCACATGGTGGAAGGAGACAACCAATTGCCATACACATGCTATAAGATGTACACACCCACATACAAACACATACACAATAAATAAATTTTAAGTAGTAAAAAACTTAAATAAAGTAAGGGCTAGTGATATAGTTAGTGGCAGAGTGCTTGTTGCAAAAAAATGAGTGAGTGAATGAATGAATGAATGAATGAGTGAATGAATAAGGATGTGGCTCTGTTAGCAGAGTGCTTGCCTGGCATGCAAAACGTCTTAAATTTAATCCTCAGGACCATATAAACTAGGCATACTGACACATACCTATAATCCCAACACAAAGGAGGACTGGAAGCCAAAAAACAAAACAAACCCAAGCAAACACCACCACCACACACACAAACACACACACAAACACACACACACACACACACACACACACACACACACGAGATAGCCCCCCAGGGCAAAGAACTCTACAGGGTGAATGACGCAGAGAATTCCAAGAGAGATGCTTTCCTATATGGATAGAATGATGCCCCTGGAGAACAGAACTGAAAAACAGCCCCCCTAGCTAGCCATACAAATATCTGAGATAGCTGCAATAAGTCACGTTGAATAAACTCTCCAATATGGCAAGTCACCAGGTGTAGATTCCTAAATATGCGGCAGATAGCCTCCAGTGACAGGGAAACACTATGAGACAAGCCTTAAGTGATAAGCATGCCCACACCGGAAGTGCCATGTCTGGGATGACAGAACTCTGAGATAGCCCCTGCCAAGTGAGGGCCTTGGAAATGTCCCTCTGCCATGGGAATATTTCCCAGACAGTCCATATGAACTTCTTTGAACCGAGAAGAACTCTGAAATACAAAAACTCTGGTGTGAGCTGACCCGTCTTGCCCCCATTACACTCAGTGTCAGCCTTACTTCTTGGCAATGTTAAGCATCTTCAGTTTCTTCTTCATGCGGGGCCGGGAAGCAGGTGGAGACTGATGTGTCCACCAGGGAAGAAGTGGATTGTGACACCTGGGAGAATTTAGAATATTGAGTCATTTGGAGAAAGAGGAAGGGCAGATCTAAGGAGACCTTAATAAAGGCAGAGATGTCCACTAATAAGTGTAAATAGGAAAGGGCAGGGCTTCTGTGGTCAGCCAGGCCAGCAGTAGGTCTTGGAACTCACCTTCCGCATAATCTTCCGGCCATAGAAAAGCACTTTGTCCCGCTTCCGGAACCGATACCGGGGACCCTCCGGGGCTGGAGTTTCTGAGAATTGGGGGCGGGGGGAAGACGGCGCTTGAGCTCCGCGAAGGCTTCAACAAATTCCCACCCCAGCCGCTTGGTCTCTCCCAGTATTGCGGCTCCCCCTCCATCCCTATAGTATTCTCCCAGAGGGGCCCTCAGAATCCTCACTCTGCACCCGGAGCCTTCGCACCACCAAGAGGATGAGCACGGCGGTGACTAGCACCGCCACTCCGGCCCCGATCATCACGCCCAGCACCTGCGGAACGAACGGCACAGGCTGGGCAACGCATATCCGTCTCCCCAAGCCCTCCTCCAGGGCCTTTCGAACCACCTCTGCCCCGGAGGAGGTCGTATTCAGCTCGTGACTCGGTGTCCCCATCCGCAGAATGGGTCAATGCAGGTTTCCTTCCCACCCCCTACGGGGGGAGCGACTAAGCCTTCCCTGAGACTAGGTCTCCCGCAATGCATGCTGGGAAACGTAGTTTCGCCTGCACATACAAGGTTCTCAGAGAGAGAATCGCGTGGTGCACGGCAAGCCCGCCGGGAGTTGTAGTCCGGTGCAAAAAATCCCCAACCCTTACCATTCCGGTTTGCAGTGGGGCCTCCATTGATTGCTTCGGACTAGGTAGCAGGTCTGGTAGCCTGCAGTCCTGGAAATCGAGGAGCAGAAGGGACCAGTACAAGATGTCAATCAAGTCTACCCAGCCCTGACTTCAGGCTCTTCCCCTATCTCGTCTCACAAGCCACGCCCCCTAGATACCTTTGACTGGAGTGACTCCTCCATTCGCCCGGGTTGGGGTGAGAACGTCTAGAGGGGTTACTGCTAGACAGAAGGATAGGGGCAAATTGACCTCCCATCCCAGATCAAGGGGTGAGACCAGCCCCCAGTTCTTTGACCTACTTCACTTATGCATAAGGCTGACCAGATTCCCCGACGTATTCATCTGCACCCAATGGCCATAGGGTAGCGGTCCTGCCACCCACAGTTGGCAGCTCGCTGGCAGGTGCCCTTAAGCTATGATCTCTTCTGGCAGTGGCTCCTTCCTTAGCCTGGCTTTCCATAAGTCTGACTATTCTTGATTAACCAACCCTCAGCCGAGACCCCCTCTTACACCCGGTAAAAACGTGATGTCCCACTCCAGGAGAAACCAGGACCTGTAAGCCAGGAGGCTGAGACGACAATTGGACTTTGGGCTCCTGACCCAAGCCTGCCCCATCAAGGAAGCTGGGAGCTGGGGCGTAGAGGAACACTGCTGTGGAATCTATTGAAAAGGGGGCTCTAGGGCCATCGGAATAAGAGGAGGAGCTCCCAAAGTGTTATAGGCGTAAGCTTGGAGATTTAACTGTCACGTAAAAGGAAAGTTACCGGGTCTCGAGGTGCGGAGCATCCCTGGGATTCGTGGAATGATGCAGGAGGTGTAACCGGGGACGCCGGAATTGGGGGAGGGTAGGAGGAACGACGCACTGGAAAGTTACTGAGATCCGGAGACACACATAACTACTAAGGAGTCTAGGAGCTTCCAGGAAGATACCGAGGGAGGTAGGAATGCTACCCGGACTCTTCTGGAACGCTGGAGATCTTTTTGATACCCTTAGACTACTTATGGAAATTTAGAGGGATCAAAGGGCCTTGAGATGTTACCTGGAAAATTGTTAGATTGACTACTTCCTTTCCGTACTCCAGGTCGCATCTGGCTACTGATGCGGAAACACCGGGACAAGGAACTTAGGTATGGGGGTGGGGTGGTATTGGAGCATCAAAAAGTCGGGACCTACCCGGAATTAGGACAAATCGATCCGGGGCAAAGCTGAAGCTCGCTAACGGTCCTCGAAGGGACACCTTTGCTCGGTCGATGGAAACTCGGACCACTCAGGAGCTGCAACCAGGTCCACCCAGCATCGGCCAACACCCATAGTTTTCTGTCCGCTGCCTCAGACGCGGCACCTTTAAATTATTCCGCTGCAGGGCACGCCCCATCCCCGCCTCCCGCCATGCTTGGAAGGTCGCACTGCGCCAGCCATGCCTAGTGTGGCGGCCTCTTAAAGGAGCTGACAATTTATGAAAGGGCTGCTTCACCTGTTACAAATTAGACCACCACATTTATGTTCCCTTTTATTTAACAGCCGCCCTACATACCCTCCCTTCCCCAGTGTCCGATTCGATCAGCCCAAGCCCTCACAAGGCCTGTCAGAAGCAGATCTTTTAAAGTAAATTTTAAAAATAAATAAGCTGGAGCCCCAGCAGTGCATGGGAATAAAGTCTAGTGGCAATCATCTTGGAATCAGTTCACCAGCAGCGAATGGTCCTCCGGGGAGTCCCTGGAAGGGAGAAATGGAAAGAAGAGGCATCGGATTTCTCTGACACACACTTCTTCCCCCAGCCTCTATCAACCCACAACCCAGACCTGGGGCCCAACCTTCCACAGCAGCAGAGAAGGCTACAAGCTGAGCCACTTCCACGACGGAACTTGCCAGATGTGGGACTATCCTGGCACTGCTCGATGTAGGCCTGGAGCTCACTCTTTTCTGTGCCAGGACCTCCTGGGTGCTGCAAAGAGATGATTCCCGGAACTCGGCATGAAAGTTGAACCTCTAAAAGCTCTTTAGGTCCAGTCAACTGGATGTCCTGCTGTTTCTCTGATGTGACCACTCTGGGTCTCACTTCTGGACCTTTGCTTTGTGGCTTGCTTCCCTGTAGAAATCTTCCCGATCCCCAGATGTGGCCACAGGTCTCAGGCTTATTGGTTTAGTGCCCTCTGCTGCAGGCCAGAAGCCTAGACTGGTATTTAGCAACCTAGCTTCTCAACTGGAACAGTGTAACACACAGTTAATGGGCGTAAGTCCTGAACTCCTACATCCAAGGGTCCTGCATGTATGTGATATCTGAGTGTCCCAGCAAGACTCGATGTGGCTGCTTTGGTCCTGGGTGACAGTAATGCCTGTGTTACGGCTACAGATACATCCATGTGGTTAAGGGTGCACACATCCACTGCCAGACTTAGAATGAGGCAGAGCCCCAGTAAACTCTTTTTCCTGTAACCTCCTGGCATCACCGCTATTTCTCCAAGTCCTTTCTGTCTACCAGTCTTTGGATGTTCCTTCTACAAGTATGCTCTTCCTTGGACTTCCATCTCCCCAATCTAGAATTCCCAAGAGATGAAGGGAATGTTCTAAGCAGCCACCTAGCTGCACTGATTTTTAGATAGTTATGTATATTTGCCTTGTGTGTGCAGCATATGTGTGTGTGGTGTAAAACTCCTGTGTCTCATAGAGTACTAAGAAAAAGTAGCATTCCTGCAGGCTGTGGTGGCCTAGACAAGAGGACAAGAGCACTGTGGGGTGGCAGGGAGGCAGAATTAATTCAGCAAGCATGTTCTAAGGAGTGTGGTGTGCACTGGGTATCAAGGAGAATCAACAGTCACCATCCATCTAGTGCTAGTGAGGAATACGAATGGTCCATGGACGGACAGGCACTAGCAACAGGTATAAAGGAAACATGGAAGGTTGTACAGGGGGACCCTGCTGTAGTTGGGTATCAGGGTGGATATGTGGCTCAGCTGGTAGAGTGATTGCACAGCATGCAGGAGGTCCTGAGTGCCATCCCCCCACCACATACACGGGAGGTGAGAGTATGCATCTATCTGTAAGCCCAGCTCTGAGGTGGTGGACACAGGATATTCGTTCAAGGTCACCCTCAAAGGAAAGATCTTAACAGGCCTGTAAGATGGTTCAGAGGGGAAATAAAAGTTTTTGCTATCAAACCTGATGATTCCACATGGTGGACAGAGAGAATTGACTTCCACAAGTTGTCTCTAATTTCCAAACACATGGTGCTGTGTATAACCTCCTCCCACCCCCAAATAAGGTGTTTTTTTTTTTTTTTTTTAAAGAGATGATATGAGAGAGGGAGGAGGCCAGTGAGATGGCTTGGCAGGTAAAGGCACTTGCTGCAAAACTGGTAATTTGTGTTCAGTCTATAATCCAAACAGTGAAGAGAAAGAACCAACTCCTGTGGTTTGTCCTCTGATACATGTAACAAGATGCACACACACGCACACATGTGCAGACACACACACACACAGAGCAAGACAGAGAGAAAATCCTGACACGTTTACACACACACACACACACAACACACACACACACGGACACATTTTTGTACCCAAGAAAGACCACAGGAGCCTGTCCTTTCCTGCCCATCCAACTGAATCTAGCTGTGGTACATTTTAGGCTACTCTTCCAGGATGACTCAAACAACCCCAACTACCCCAAACCCAGTTCCTGGACACTCTCTCCTTGGACTTGATAGAGCTTCTGGGTCTTACCTGCTCCACCTATTGTGAAGCCAGGACAACTCTGTGAAGCCAAGCAGCTCTTGGAAGTCAGGGCTGAACATGGTCAGGGAAGGGAAAGGGAAACAGGACTCCCAGGGAGGAGATGGTAAAAGATGGCTGACCTTGATGGTGTCGTAGGCGCCGGTGATGAGTGCAATGAAGAGACTCAGCACCATGTAGATGAAGAGGCTGATGAAGGAGTAGAGGTAGAGCTGAGAGAAGAGCCACACCAGGCTGCTGTGACTCTGCTGGGCCTGCATGGCTGCGAACGTCACAAACATGTCGTCTCCGTTGATGAGCGAGAATAGACACTCGGAAACCATGGACAGTGAGCGGAACTGTAGGCAGTGGAGTTGGGTAAGAAGATACATATGAGTGGGGGGTTGTTGGGCTCACTAGGGGTCAGTGGGCAGGAAGACAGGCAACTGGGCCCAGCTGAAGGTCATCATATCAATGGCAAGGTCATGGAGTTAACAGAAAGGTCACAGGGTCAAGGAGTAATTCCTCAAGAGTCAGAGGAGCTGATAGGTGGAGTAACACAGAACAAGACAGTCATCTGTGACCACAAGAATGACCAAGTCACAGGGTCAATGTCAGGAGCACTGAGGGTCAGAAAGGACAGAACACAAAACTGCTACAAGGTGATCAGGAGGTGGCTCAGTTGGTAAAGTTCTTGACTAGAAAGCATGAGGTTCCAAGTTTGATCTCCAGCAGCTACATAAAAACTGGGTGTGAAAGTGTGCTTGTAATCCCAGCACTGGGGGTGGGTTGAGATGGGAGAACCCCTGGGGCTCAGAGGCCAGCTCATTTATCCTAATCATGAGCTACAGGCCAAGTAGACACTGTCTCAAAATAAAAACCAAGGAGGGGATGGACATTATGCCACCGCCTTTAATCCCAGCATTCTGGAGGCAGACAAATGCATGTCTGTGGATTTGAGGCTAGCCTGACTTATACAATGAGTTCCAAGATAGTCAGGGCTACACTGAGTTTGTGTGGTCTACAAACAAAACGAACCTATTAGGTGAATGAGCTTTTAAAATGATAGTAAAGGCTGACCTCTGGCTTCCACATACAAGTATATACAGAGTACATACATGTACACACACACACACACACACACACACACACACTGAACACATCTACTTACAAATGAAAAAACAAAGGCCCTTGATGGTAGTTCACAAACCCCCACAGCCTCCAGTAGCCCATACCTTCACGTGGTAGGGCCCTAAGACGATCCAGCCACAGAAGCAATAGCCCAGGTAGATGACAGCCACACAGCAGCAGAAACGCATGACGCTGGGCAGTGCCACACGCAATGTGGCAATCAAGATCTGCAGAAGGGAAAGGGGACCACAATGAAAGCAATGGCCACAACCCGACTAGCTCTCAGAAGGCAGGGAAAGCCTCACCAATGTGGTCAGAGGGGCTGCTGAGAGTTTAAACAGGGCAGGACCCACCTGGGAGGAGCCTAGAACATACCACAGCTGGATTCAGCTGGATGGGCAGGTAGGGACAGGCTCCCGTGGTCCTGCCCAGGTACAAAGACTCGTGTGTCTGTGGTAGGTGGGTATAAGAAAGAGATCTGTGGTTTGGCACTGTAGACCAATTGTAGAATGCCTAGTATGTACAGGAGCTTGAATTTAATCCCTGGCACTACATAAAGCTAAGCATAGTGACACACAGCTGTCATTCCAGCACTTGGGAGGTGAAAGACAGGAAGATCTGGAGTTCAAGGTCATCCTTAACTAGATAGGAAGGCCAACCTCGGCTATAAAAGATTTTTGTCTAAAAAAAAAAAAAAGTCAGGTCCATGCCTTTAGTGGCAGCACTTGAGAGACAGAGGCAGGCAGATCTTTGAATTCGAGACCAACTTGGTTTACAGATCAAGAGCTACAGAGAAACCCTGTCTCAAAAAAATATTTTTAAATAATAATAAATAATAAAGAAATGAAAAAGAAGAGAAAAAAGAAAGAAAAGAAAAGAAAAGAAAAGAAAGAAAGAAAGAAAGAAAGAAAGGAAGGAAGGAAGAAAGAAAGCAAGCAAGCAAAGAAGAGAAAGTCTTGTGATGACTCACTGATTGACAGGAACTAGTGACTGCTTTTGGTGTTTGGGTTTGAGAGGCATGGGGCAGATACTGCCCAGGTGGGGCTTAGGCGCAAGACACTCACGTTGTACTTGTGGAAAAATGTCAGGTAGCGAATGACACCAACCCAGACGAGCAGAGTGGAGGTACCCAAGAGGATACTGCAGACGTCATAGCTGGCTAGGTTCTGTGGGCAGAAGCAAGAAGTCAACCCTCAGGCTGTACTCTACCTGGAGGGAAGGTGGTCCCCAAGCAGGCAAAGACCTGGAGACAGAGATACCAGGTCCTGAGAACAGGGCATTGATAGGACTCACACCTTTGCCTCAATGCCAATCTTCATGACAGTCCCTGAGATGGTAAGCACATCACTGGTGACCAGCAGGATATACCAGCCATTGACAAACTCCAGCCGTTCCCAGAGGCTGATTTCCCGGCCCCGCCGCCGCCACATGAATACAACAAACTCCTATGGGAGGAGCCCAGGTGAGGGTCTGTCTAGAAACCCCTAGGCCATCACCCCCACCATGGCCCCAGGGCTGGGCAAGGCGGGCACCAGCGCTCGTGACACCAGGGCCTCACGTTCTGCAGCAGGAAGCCACGGAGCAGTGAGCGGGCACACAGCAGGAAGGACAGGGAGCAGGTGAGGATGACCACCACATCAAATAGAAGCCGGAAGCTGTTGTCTCCTACAGGGAAGGGTGACTGAGATCAAAACTCATGAGGGCCATAAGAGGTTGGGGCTAGGGGTTGGGCCAGGAAAGAAGCCCTGGAGGAGAGGGACATACGTAAGAGTGTGTGTGTGTGTGTGTGTGTATAGCTGGTTTGGGACTATGAGGAGACTTAGGGATTCCCTGGCATGGAGAGTTTAGAAATCCCTGATGAACCCTGGTATGGAGCAATGTGGTGTTAGGCCAAGTGCTCTACCACTAAAATACAAATCCAACTTGTTTTGTTGTTTGTCTCAAAGACAGGATCTCATGTATCCTAGGCTGACCTCAAACTTACTATGTAGCCAAGGCTGGTCTTGAATTCATACTGGGATTACAGGAAAACTAATTTTAAAAAATATTTTCAAAGCAGCGAGAATTGAACATGGGGCCTCATACCTGCTAGAATTACTCTCCAGCCCATTTTCTTTTGTTTTGTGACAAGTCTCACATAACCTAAGGTAATCTGGGATACACTGCATGTAGACAAGGATGACTTTGAACGCCTTGTGCTGTGATTAAAGGAAAATGTTTATTTACTTATATATTTATTTGCAGTACTGGTGATTAAACCTAAGGCCTTGAGCATGGCAGGAAACCACTGTACCACTGGGCTACATCCCAGTCATCTTTTTACATTGTTTTGAGACAAGGTCTCTCAAAATTGCCCAGGTAGATTTTGAATTTGTGAGTATCCTACATCAACTGCCTAAATAGTTAGGTTCCTTGTGATGAAGTTGACCAGGCCCACTGTGGCCCACGGGAAATGGCATTATTGGGGTGTGTGGCATTGTTGGAGGAGCTCAGGGGAGGATCCTCCAATGCACCCCTAGATGGGGGTGTGTGGCTTTGTTAGAGGAAGTGTGTCACTGTGTAAGTGGGCTTTGAGGGCTCCTTGTGCTTAAACTCTACTCAGTGCAGGAGAGATCCTCCTCCTAGCTGCCTGCAGAACAGTCTCCTCCCAGCTGCCTTTGGATCAGGGTGTAGAACTCTCCTTCCAGCACCATGTCTACCTGCTTGCTGCCATGCTTCCCACCATGATGATAATTTGGGACTAAACCTCTGAAACTCTAAACCAGCCCCAATTAAATGTTTTCTTTTATATGAGTTCCCTTAGTCATGGTGTCTCTCCACAGCAATGGAAACCCTAAGACACCCAGGATACTCCTATACAGTCAGGAAGCCTGATTAACACTGGTCTGGGGTCACAGACAAGTCACGAATAGTAAGGGCCCTGGACAGTACAATCTGAGGCCCAGGAAATGTCTGGGAGAGTCAGGACTATCTTAGGGTAATAGGGGGTCTGAGGATGGAAGGGTTTACCATGACTGGAGACACTGGGGTGTTTACACTCCTGGATGTGGGTCTGGGTCTCCAGGCGGATGGGGATTCGCCCACTGTGTGCTTTATTGTCAAATGTGATCTGAAGGGGTGAGGGTAAAGTAAGCTGGAGCAGCCCCAAACAACAACCCCAGCTCTCATGACAGCCAATCTGTGCTAGCCCCTACCCCACCACTCCAACCCCCAGCTCCAGGACAGCTGGTCCATGTCTTAAGCCTCTGCCCACCACTCTCATAACTTCTTGAGTGAATATTCCTCTGAAGTACCTCAACCATGCAGGGGAGCTTGGAGGTCCAGAGCATCACCCAGTCACTCACCAGGATACTGAACGTGTAACAGTCGGGGATCTCATTGTTAATGAGGCTCTGCAGGTTATTGTCTTCAGCTGGAAGTGGATGGTGACGTTGATCAGCCTATTGGGGGAGGCTTGGGTGAGGGGGCAGGGATCCCATGTCAGTCACTCCTATCCCATGCTGACTCTGCAGGGTGAGGGCCCTGCCCCCTATCAACTCCATGAAAGCGGCCTCAGCTCCAATGTTTGGACTCGGGCCACTCCACTCACCCCATCCTCAGCTGGACCCTTGAGCCCCTCAAAGAATCAGCCCCCTCAAGAGAAAAGGGCAGTACTTGTGGAATTTCAATGTGAGGTTCTTGTAACTGGTGCTGCCATCCAAGAAGTCCAAGTCCTCACTGGGGATGTCAGGGGGTCTGTCAGGAGGATCCACCTGGATACAGTCTGAGGACAGCAGTCATACAAAAGGACTTAGGGAACAGGGAGGCCCAGGCTGGGCTCCTAAGTCCTGTTGGGCCTTCTTTACTGTTTTATACTTTATTGCTTCTTTCTAGCACTGGGGATCAAGCCTAGAATCTGTGTGCTAGGCCAGAGTTCACTAGAGCTACACCTTCAGCCTGTTCCTTCACATTTATCCTTTCGCTGCCACTACCCAAGGAAGGGCATGATCTGTCTTATGTTCTATAAAGACCACAGCGCTCCACAGGCCCTCCAGGTGCTCAGTGAGTATGATATTAATCACACAGATGTCCAAGTGACAAGGTCAAGATTTTAGATCTTTCTTTTCTTCTTCTCTACTTTTTTTCCCCACAGCCTCACCTTTAGCCCCTCACTGTGGGATTCTAGGCAAGACATCTACCTCTGAGCCATACCCAGGCCCTCACTGGGGGATTCTAAGCAGGGGCTCTACTGTTGAGACACATTCTGAACTCTAGATGTCAGGATTTTAATCCCAGAAGCCCACACACCCAACAGTTAGGCCCTGCCCTGGCTACTCACCAGTGACTACCCTTGGATCAATGTCAAAGGTATCATTGGCTGGGTCCACATGGCCACGGTGGTAGTACCGCTGGCAGAGAGCCAGAGCTGAGCCATTAGCCCAAGGCCCGCCCCCACCACGGACATAGGCGTACCGGCCCAGGGATATCTCAGGTAGTATCAGGTACTATGGGAGAGAAGGGGAAGATCTGTCAGCCTCACTTGTTCAGTACTCCCCGACCCCTCCAACACCTGCTCACTATACCTGGTCCACAGCATAGAAGATGGCTTGGTAGAGCTGCTCCTGTGTGTAGGCTGCAAAGGTGTCATCAGACCCATCAGAGTACCCCAGCAGGAAGAGATGTCGGAAGGCAATGGTGTTCTCTTCCCGGAATGTCACCACCAGCTGGTTACTGAGCCCAAAGAGAATGAGCTGCCAAGAAGAAGTCAGAGGTTGGCCTTGATAGCACAACTCAGCAAGGCACAGGGAGAGGAAGAAGAAAAAGAGACTCCAAGAGATGTCCCCTGAGGTAAGACAAGGCCCTACTGGCACTGCACGAATAGCCCAAACTCACTATGGAGTGAAAGATACCTTTGAACTCCTGATCTCCCTGCCTCCACCTCTCAAATGCTGGGATGACAGGTGTACACCATGAGTTTATGCAATACTGGACATGGAAGCCAGGGCTTCATGCATGCCAGGCAAGCTCTCCACAAGCTGAACCATATCCCCAGCGGTCTTAGGGCTACTATTGTGATGGGACACCATGACCAAAGGCAGCTTGGGAAAGAAAGAGTTTATTTGTTTATGCTTTCACATCACAGTTCATCACTGAAGAAAGTCAGGAAAGAATCACACAGGGCAGGAACCTGGAGGCAGGAGCTGCTGCAGAGGCCATGGAGGGGTGCTGCTTACTGGCTTGCTCTTTATGGCTTACACAGCCAGCTTTCTTATAGAACCCAGGACCACCAACCCAAGAATGGCTTTACCAACAAAGAGCTTGGCCCTCCCCAATCAACCACGAATTAAGAAAGTGCCCAACAGGTTTGCCTACAGCCAGATCTTAGGAAGCCATTTTCTTAATTGTCTGATGACTCTAGCTTGGATCAAGTTGACCTAAAAACCAGCCAGTAAACCAGCTCCTTGTACTTTTTCTTTTTTGCCTCTTAAGTTCCATGCTACATTGATCAAAACATCCCTAGTGTACACAAGGTGGGTACTAGTATACTTCACAGCAGTGGTGAGTGGTCGGTCAGTGTATGTTTACTGATTGACAGGGTGTCCTAAACCCACACCTCTGGACATTAGTGTCTACTTTTGCTGAGGGTAGATCAGAAAGGATCATCAGATTGACTGGATTCAAATCCCATCTACCCTGTGCTCAGCCACTGGGTAACTTTACACAATAACTGTGTGAGCCTCAGGGGCATTTTTGGTATACCAAAATATACCATCATACTCATGGTGAGAGAGTGACCAGTGCTTTTGGGAGCTAAAAAGAGTTATTGACCACAAATCTCAGACTCCTTCCTGACTGGTAATACCACTGTCATTATCATTATGTGGCAGCAAGGGGCCATTCTAAGATGAAAACAGTGACTACGGTGGTATTTGGCCAAGGTCTGCCTGGCTAGTCTCACCTGCACAGTGACCACCAAGATCTTGACCACCTGTAGCATCAGCTTGCAGGGCTTGCGGCCTTTGGCCCGGAACTTGTCACACGGGCTCATAAAGAAGTACTTGAGGCGGCGGCGGAGATCTTCCTCTTCTGGGGGGGTTGTTGGGGCTGGTGAGGTCCCCACCTGGGTCCCATACCCAGGATTGGGGGTCAGCAGTCGCTCAGTCTCTAAAAGAATGAGAAAGGATAGTAGAAGATGAGAGATGAATAATGCCCTCTGCTTCCTTCACCAGCAAGCCTCTACCAATTCTACAGGAAAAAAAAAAAAAGAAAATGTATAAGAAAAACAAGAACGTAGAAGAAAACTGTAAGATGGCTCAGTAGGTAACATGTTTGCCACCAACCCTGATGGCCTGAGTTTGATCCTCTGAACCCTCAGGGTGGAAGGAGAGAACTCACAAGCTCACGTGCACATAAAATAAGTAAATGTAATAAAAAGTATTTTAGAAAGAAAAACCAGGGTTGGGATATAGCTCAGTTGGTAGAGTGCCTGCCTAGAATGCACAAAGTCCTGAGTCTAATCCCAGCATGTAATCAATTGAGCATGGTGGTGCACATATCTGAAACCCCAGCTCTTGGGAGCCAGAAGCAGGAGGGTCATGAAATCAAGACCATCTTTCACTATACAGCAAGTTTAAGGCCGGCTTGAGATACAGGAGACCTTGGTGAGACCAAGAGGTCAGGTGGGAAGGAGGTAGGTAGAACAGGAGAAGGCACAAATTTGTAATCACAACACTGGAAGTTTGAGACAGGAGGATTACAAGTTGTAGGTCAGCATGGGCCATACACTTGAGAGAAAGAAGAAAAGAGCCTGGCATGACACATGCCTGTAATCCTGGCACTTGTGAGGCAGAGGCAAGAGGATCAGAAGTTCAAGGTCAGCCTCAGCTACATAAGTATCCCGCGCTAGTCTAGGATTCTGTCTTCAGGAGAAAGGAGGGGGTAAGTGTAGGTGAATGAAAAATAAAATAAAATAAAAAGGAAAAGGAAAGGAACATGACTGTCCCTAGGGATGGTGGAAGAGAAAGTTTATTATAGACATGTGGGAGAACATAGCCAAAGGGAGGGACATCTGGGAGAGTCCAGAGTGGACAGGACCCCAGCCATGTAAGGAAATGGGGGGTGGGGGGGGAAGAGAAAGGAGCCAGGTGCAGCAGCCAGAAGGCTTAAAAGAAAGTAGATGAAGGGTCCAGATAACTAAAATGGTGAGATTCTATAAGCAAGGGTAGCTGGGAGAAGGGCAGCCCAGACCCTGGGCCAGAGAGTTATAGGGCAGGGTGGGGTATGCCAGCCAGGAAGGTCCTGGAACAGGTAGGGACGAGGGATGAACCTGGAGGCCAATGTCTGCTCTGATATGTTAAATAGGCACCTCAACCATTTGTCTCAAATTTGAAACTTAACCGTGGGCAGTAAGATGGCTCAGAGAGTAAAGATGTCTGCTACCAAGCCTGACAATCTAAGTTTAGTCTTCTTGCTGAGCTGAAGCACTCATCATGATCCTCCATAAGCTAAGAACTCAATATTCAGAAAGTCTTTATCACAGACCCTGGATTGAGGCTAGCCAAAAAGAAAAAAAAAAAAAAATCTACCAGTCCTCTTTGTGAGAGAAGGACCAGCTTGGCAAGGTCCCCACACTTACTCAAACTCCAGCCTACAGGTAATTAGCTCAGAGCAGGGCCCACATTCCAGTGTTCTCAGGACAAATCCCCCAAGAATAACCTTTGAACTCATTAGAAACCAGCCCATCCCAGGCCACAGGTCTGACATTAACAATAATGAAGGCTGACATGACTCATGTCTGTTAATCCAGCACTCAGAGGTAGAAGTTCAAGGCTTGCTGAACTACATAGCATAACACAGGACAGGCTGGGTTAGAGCCTGATCCAGAACCCCAAAAAGGGCTGGCAAGGTGGATCAGTAGGTAAAGGTACTTACTGCCAAACCTGACACCCTGAGTTCAATCCTTGGGACCCACATGGTAGAAAGAGAAGATGAACTCCTACAGGACTTCATCACCCTTCAGGGAGTCAAGTTCTGGGAATCCCACCTCCAAAAGCCAAATTCCAGACTCAGTCCACCTCCCTCAATCCATGGAAATTAGAACCGTCTACCCCGAAAGTTGAGATCCAGAAGCTACTTTGAGAGTCCTGCCAGTCTACCTTCCTCAATCCGTCCAGAAAGTGGAAACTAAAACTGTCTACCCCTCCGGTTGAGATCCAGAAGCTACTTTGAGAGTCCTGCCAGACCAACCAGAGAATAGCCCATGCTTCATTGCATAGCTAGGTCTGAGGAGCACGCTATACAAGCATTCTATCTGGGAGTCATTCTTCCAGCCTCAAAGCTGCCAGGATTAGGCTGGGCCATGTAACTATGTGTGGTTCCTACCCGGCTCCTCCCTTTTAGTCTAAGTGAGCTTGTTTACAAGCTAGTAGGGAGGAAAGCCAAAAGGCAGGCTGTAATTGCCTAGCTAAGATCATAGTTTAACCCATCCCAGGGCACTATCAGCCAGGACTGCCACTGTCTGCAGACAGCACACAGTGGGGATCAACACGGAGATGTCATCCCCAGATTTCTCAGTGACAAGCTGGAAGCTGGGGGCACACAATCTCATTTTAGGAAGGCAAGACTGCATGAGTTTGGGGAACTGTAATTTAGTCCCCTAGTTCGTGGAGGCCATCCCTCTAGCTCTCTTCCTGCCTATGTTTAGAGAGGCTGGGCATTTGGGCGCTGGCTTCCAGAAGGGAAGCCTTGCATCTTACGTGCAGGTTACTGTCTGAGTTCCAGCAAACTGAACAACTGGAGCCTTGGAGATAGCTCGGAACATAGCTCACTGGTAGTGTGGTACAGGGCCCTAGGTTCAATCCAGGAGTAGGAGGGGAAGAGGAGGAGAAAGACTGGAGTAGGCCTGTAATCCCAGTACTCAGAGGCTGAGGAAGGAGTATCACAGGTTCAAAGCTGGCAGAAATAGGAAGGCAGAATTCCAGAACTGCCGGAGCTACATAGAGACTCTGTCTCAAAGCAGACAAAAACAAAAGTAAAAGAAGTTCAGGGTCTATAGATAAGACCCTGACCTAAATGAAACCAAAACTACCACCACCAAAACCTTGGGCTTCAAATACTGTCCTAATGGAAGAAGCTGGCTGCCTGTCTGCTGCCTGTTTACAAACAGAGAAGTGACTAGGTTGGGGAAGGCAACACTCTTACAGGTCACAAACAACCCTGGAAAGAAATGCTCCATAATAACACTAATTCAGCCATCCATGGTGACACATGCTTAGAATCCCAGCACAAGGGAGGTGGAGGTCTGGATTATCAGGAGTTCTGCCCTCTTAAATTGGAGACTCTTAAGCACACCCACAGTCCAAATTCTTTCTTTAGATTCTGTTTGTTTGGTTTTTGTTTGTTTGTTTGTTTTTTCAAGACAGGGTTTCTCTGTATAGCCCTGGCTGTCCTGGAACTCATCTGTAGACCAGGCTGGCCTCAAACTCAGAAATTCGCCTGCTTCTGCCTCCCAAATGCTGGGATTAAAGGTATGCCCACCACCGCCCGGCCTTTCTTTGGATTCTATCTCTCTCTCATAAGGCAACTAAGTGTCTGGCCTTCCTGACCACCATCAACAACAATAAGCTCTCTGCAGAGGTTTTAAAGGCTGTGGCCCACCCACTGCTTCTAGGAATCAACTGCCCATACTCCCTAAGTTTGCACCACACTTTAAGGGGGAAAATGGAGAGCTTGGTGCAAGAGGTTAGGGAAGATGGTGTTTACCCATCACTCAGCTCTAGGAATTGTAGACCCTCACTGCTTGAGGCCAAGAGATGCTGATACCCATACTACCTGGGTTCTGGGTACTATGCAAGTTGTCTACTGAGGTTAGATATTGTTAGTATCTACCCACCACCTAGGTTCTAGAATGCAACTGTCTATCTCTCTTCTATGGGAACTTGAAAAACTTGAGAACTATAATCCCAGGTTCTGAGAGCCATCTGCCCATCTCTCCCCTATGGAGCATCTGAGAAGTCCGCACTGGACTTGAGGAATGGGAAGTCGAGCGCTTGAACGTCCAAGGTCGGGGATGTGGATGCGCCTAGGTTCTAAGAGGCGTCATCTGTCAATCTCCCATAGGAACGCTGAGAAGTCCGAACTGAACTTCAGAACGCTGGACATTCGCCGCCCAAGGTCAGATACGTCGATGCCCACCCGCCGCCCAGATTCTAGGATCCGTAGAAGCTCTCCGCCTGAGGTAGGAGATGCTGGTGCCCACCCGCCGCCCAGATTCCAGAAGCCGAATGCCCAACTCCCCGCATTGGGCTGGAGCGGAAGGCTGGGCGCTCGTCACCCGAGGTCGCGGAGCCGGGCGCGCCCTCCCGCCGCCCGCGCTCACCTGAGCCGCGCCGGCCCGCCGCGGTGGCCATGGCCGCAGGGTGAGCGCGGGACGCGGGCGGGTCCGAGCGCGCGCCGCGGTCACTGCGGCCTCGCTCCCTCCCGGCGCCGCTTCAAACCCTCCCGCATCAGCTGACCCGCGCCGCGGTCACGTGAGCGGGACGCCTGGGCTGAACACGTGACGAGCTCGACCCTGTCTAAGGGGGCCGGGCAGAACCTCCCAGCAGTGCGCACGCGCCTCCAGCTGGCCTCTTGTGGACTGAAAACAGTCGCGCAGTCGCGCGGTCCTAGTGCCGCTGGCGACTTTAACAAAAAGCGCCGCTGGCTTCTAGGTGTGGCAGGGATTGGATCCGATCTGGCTCGGCGTCAGCCTTGTAATTTCTGCGTCCAGAGCTTGACCTGTTACTCTCAATAGTATCCGGTGATGACCCGATGTCCTAAGCCTAAAATATCCTCCCCTCTATTCCCAGAAACCTTTTCTGTCTCCTATCTGAGCTATACAAGCAAACTGTATTTCCTAAACCAAATAGAGCCATTTTTTTTTTTTTTTAACAGTCCAAAGACATTGGCCTTTCTGCGCTACTGCAACAGCCTCAGTCCTATCTTTTACTGCCAGTCTCCTCCTACGGAGAATCCAGAAGGACCTCCAAAGAATGTCTACCTTCTAGAACCTCCTAGTGGCTTCCCATGGCTTTGTAACGACCAGAAAACTTTCCACTTAAACTGACCACTGGTCTAGTTTCCGTCTTCTGCCATTCACCTATTTATGGCAGTCTTGCTTGGAACTTGAGAGTTAAAAACACGGGTTCTGCAAGGAAGGCAATTCGAATTTAAATCTCACCATCACTCCAAAACTTTCCACAGTGTCTCAAACTGTGTGCTCTATTTCCTTTTATTATTAATAACAATCAATTAAAATTTTCTTGTCCTTTGCAAAACGGGAATCACCCAGAGTTACCTGCATCCCAGAGCTGTACAAAAGAGTAAATGAAATAATTCAGGACCATTGTACAGTGCTGGGGATGTAGCTCAGTTGATAGGATGCTTGCTCAGCATGCGCAAACTGGGATAAACAAGGCATTGCTGGCCCATGCAGTCAGTAATACTGTTAAGTATTAAAAGACTTTCTCAAGCGCCAAGCATTGAGGCTAGGGAGGTGGCCCAGTGCAATACTACAGGGAGATGGCTCAATGCAATAGTACAGGGAAGTGGTTCCATGGCTCAAGTGCTTGCACAAAAGCACGAAGACCTGAATCCAGATCCCTAGAATTTATGTAAAAACTAAGGCCTGGTACCTGTATTCCTAGTACTGAGGAAGCAGAGATGAGAGGATCCCTAGGGTCTGGGGCCAGCCAGTCTGGCCAGTCTGTGAGCTCCGGGATAAAAGTGAGGGGCCGAAACTCATCAGTTCAGAGAACTGATTCTTGCAGAGGACTAGAGTTCAATTCCCAACACCCACGTGACAGCTGACAACCATCCATAATTCCAGTTCAATGCCCTCTTCTGATCGCCAAAGTCACCAGTCATGGGGCATAGACTTACCTGAAAGCAAAGTACATAGGCTGCACGCACAGCACGCGCACACGCGCACCCACCACCACACACACACACGGGGGAGGGGGCAGGGGGCGGGGCCGAGGGCATGTTGGGCTGTTGAGAAGTGGATTTTGAGATCAGCTAAGTCTGTGTAGTGATATCCTCCTCCCTGAACAAAGCAAAAACCTTCCTCAGGAAAAGTGGTCCTTCCATCTAAATCAGAAATCTTGCTATGGTTTTAGAATGTTCCACCCTCTGTCCTTAGTTTTGAGAGATTTCTAAATTAGAAGTGTCTAAACTGTGCTGGTCTCACTTCCTTCTGAGACTTCAGTATTAGCTGTTTATTAGGACACGATGGTTAACACCTGGAACACCAGCACTCAGGAAACTAAGGGAAGCCTGGACTACATCGTAAGTTCTAGGCCAGCCTGGGTTACAAAATGAGACCCCTATCTCAATAAACAAACCAACAAATGAGGTGAAGAGATGGTTTCAATGGCTAAACTTGGGTCAGTACACAGGACCCACGTGGCAGTTCACAGATGCCCACAGCTCCAGTTCCAGAGGATCCGGCACCATCCTTTGGCTTCCCAGAGAGGCATCAGGTATGCACACGATTGATGCACTTACATGCAGGCAAAACACTCATGCACGTAAAATTAAAATTTAAATAAAGTAAAGCAAGCTGGCAGATAGCTCACTAGGTAAAGGCACTTGCTGCCTAACCTGATGACTTGAGTTCAATACCCCAAATCTCATGGTAGGAAAACCAACCCCTGAAATTATCTGACCTCCACACATGGACGCTATGGCATGCATGCACACACACACACACACACACACACACACACACACACACGATGTACTTTTCAAATATATACGAGATGGCTCAGTGGTTAAGAGCACTTACTGCTCTTACAGAAGACCTGGGTTTAATTCCTAGCACCCAGATTATAATCATCATAAGCATCTGTAACTCTAGTTCAAGGGGATCTAATGTCCTCTTTGGCTCTATGTGGGCACTCCATGCACATGATACACAGATATACATATAGGCAAAACGTTGATACATATCAAATGAAATAAATATTTTAAGATGAATCACCATGTGATAGTCTAACTTTCTGTAACAGGCTTACTACATAGTCCAATCTTCCTGCTGCTACCTCCAGAGTGCTTAGGTGACAGGCCTGCACCGCTACACTGGCTAACAGATGTTCGTTAAGTACATAAAATGTGCAATAGGAATATGCAATCTCCACTGCTACAGTGCCTTTTCAAGGGCAAAGAGGTTAGGCCAAGGATCCAGTGGCTTGTCTCTGGTGCCAGATACCTAAGGAAAACACCCACAGAAGTTGAGTGACCTGACTACAGTGATCAGACCCAGGAGAGCAGAGACATAACAGTGGAAAGACTCTCTGTGGGGCCTTGTATGGTAAGAGGAAGCCTAGAGAGTGTGCCTTGATCTGCCTGGCCCGACCACACCCTCCATCGGCACCAGCGGTGAAGAAATCAAAAAAAGGCAAGCAATGACACAGAGCCAGGAGGCAGGAGGATTTTACTGTGAATACAACACACACCTTCCTCAGATCGCCATAGATGCCAGCGCCCCCTTTATCCATCAGGCCCCAGCAATGCCCCTTCCTCCTTTACCCACTTGGGACTTTCTTCAGTTGGAAGGGCTGGGCTGGGACTGTCGTGAGTGGGAGAGCAGGTGTCAGTTTGGGACTTGGGTTTAGGGTCAGGACTGGGGACAAGATCAGGGTTAGAGCTGGGATCAGATTCTTGGTCAGGACTGGGTACCACATCAGGATCAGCATCATGGCCTGGCTTAGGGTCAGAAGACAGAACAAGATCAGGACTGGAGGTAGATCCTGAGTGGGTCTGGAGGATGGGATTTTGGAGTGAACCCAGCACAGAAGTAGGAGCAGAACTTCGGGCAGAGCTGGCACTAGAACTGAGGCCCAGGCCAGATTCCAGCACAGAAACAGCATCAGGACCCAGGAAAGAGATCTGCCCTGGCCTCATCATAGATACTGGGCTCAAACCAGGCCCAAGGCCCAGCCCAGCTGCTGCTGCGGCGGCTGCTGCTGCTGCTGCGGCGCGGCGGCGGCGGCGGCGGCGGCGGCTCCCTCATGCACACGCTTATGTTTGGTGAGGCTGGAGGCTTGGCCAAAGGCTTTGCCGCAGAGCTGACAACGGTATGGGCGCTCGCCAGAATGCACGTGGAGGTGTTGTAGGAGTGCTGAACTCTGCCCAAAGGCCTTGGAGCAGTGTGGGCAGGCGTAAGGTCGCTCACCAGTGTGGATGCGGAGGTGGTGCTGCAAGTTGGAGCTCTGCCCAAAGGCCTTGCCGCAGTGGGGACAGCGGTAGGGACGCTCAGCAGTGTGGGTGCGCTGATGCTGGAGCAGCGCAGAGCTCTGCCCAAAGGCTTTGCCGCACTGCGGGCATGGGTAGGGACGCTCGCCTGTGTGGGTGCGCAGGTGTTTAAGTAGCGCAGAGCCCTGCCCAAAGCCTTTGGCACACACTGGGCACTTGTGGGGACGAGGGCCTCCGTGCGTGCGCAGATGTTGGGCCAGCAACGAGCCGTGACCAAAGGCCTTGCCACACACGGGACAGTGGTGTGGCTTCTCCCCGCTGTGGCTGCTGCGATGCTTGAGTAGTGTGGACCGCCAGCCAAAGGCTTTGCCGCAGGCAGCACACTGGTAGGGCCGTGCACCAGTGTGGATGCCACGATGCTGGGCCAGTGTGGCGCCATGGCTGAATGACTTGCCACAGTCGGGGCAGCGGTAAGGCTTCTCTCCACTGTGTGTGCGCCGGTGCTGGCTCAGCCCAGAGCTGCGACGGAAGGCTCGCCCACAATCAGGACAGGAGAAGGGACGAGGTGGACTGGCAGGGGCAGGAAGCACCGCTGGACTGGTGGCCAAGATTTCGGGAGTGGCAGTGAGGCTAGAAGGAAGGGAATCCACATCTGGAGCAGCAGGGCTGAGGGTGTCATTGCTTGGGTCGAGAACTAGTGGCACGGGCCAATCACATCAGGATCGAGGTCGAAACTTGAAGACATGGGATCCAGATCTTGCGAATCCAAGTCTGGCTTCCCCAAGATGGGTTGTGGAGCTTCATCTGCTTCAGGGTCCAGATCTTCTAAGCTGGCGTCCCCATCTTCTGAGACAGTGTTGAGGTCTTCCGGCTCTGGCTCAGGGCTTTCAGAAATAGGATCTGGATCTTTGGGACTGGGGTCCAGGTCTTCTGGGTCTGAATGAAGGTCTCCATAAAGGGGCCTAAGACTCTTGTGGCCCGGGTTCCTAACCAGGACTGAGCGTCTCATCCTGGAAGTAGAACTGCTTGCAGCTTCTGGAACAGGATCTGCAGTAATGAGGACAGGAGGTTGGTGGAAGGAGGTTCTGGGGAAGAGGGGACCGGCCATACCACACCAAAGCCCCGAGTGAACATAGACAGTTCCTGTTCTTGTCTTTAACCACAGGAAGAGTTCTAACTGGTGTCCTAGCTAGGATTTGAAATAGGATACTAGTGGGACATGCTGGGACCCTCACTTTTCACCTCAAACCTGGATGGGGGCCATCTTGGGATCTTGTTTTTTTAAACAGGGTCTTGTCTATACAAGCCCCAGCTGTCTACCAATTCATTATGTAATCAAGGATGACCTTAAATTTCTTATCCTCCTACCTCAACCTCCTGTGTGGAATCACAGGGCCATGCACAAGCACATTCAGCTTGGGCAGTGCTTGTTTCCTGCATGATAGCACTCTGAGTTCCATGCAGTATGGGAACTTGGGTGTTAAAGACGGCAGTTCTAAGGTCTGACACCCTAAATCTGGGGGAAAGGGTGTCAGGGTTCTTTTTTCCTCCTGGGATCATGGTCTGAATTCTTGTCCCACCTTGCAAAGTGGTAGATCTGGAGGTCCCCGGTAGGAGAGGAATGTGTGTGGCTTGTCTTACAGAAGTAGAATGGGTAGTGCCAAGGATGGGAAGTTAATGATATCTAGCAGTCCTTCTCTGTCACAGTGAAAAATGCAGGGACCCTTGTTTGCTTCCAGGGAAGAATTCTAGACCTCACAGTTTGAGTGAGATATATTCTCTCCTAAACCAGAGGACAAGGGAGAGGAACCTGAGCTAGCAGTGGTGACACACATCTGAAATCCCAGCATTTTTGAGGATGAGGTTGGCAGATCTGGCCAGCCTGGGCTACAAAATAATAACACTTTTCAAATTAAGGAGGGTGCATACAAGGCCCCCTTCTGGGGAAAGGGATGGAAAGAGCACTAAGAACTCCACAGCCAGAGGGTAGAGAGAGCAGTTATATATAGCAATTTTCCAATTGGCTAGAAGATGGTGAATTTTAACCCCTTGGTGAAGAGCCTGTGAAAACAATAGCTGGGGCCCTTTGGGGTTATAGAGCGAACTGGAGGGTGGGGCAGCAGAGGGTGAAGAGGAATGTCTCCAGGGAAGGGAATTCCTGAACCACAGACTCCGTGATTGGTGTATGAGGAGTGTGTTAGGGAAAAGGGCACCTGGAGAAAGAGTAACATATCTCTCTACCTTGGGGCTAAGTGAACTCTTTGTTGGGCTGGGCTCCTGGGGATTAGGGAGACCTACTCACAGCCAGGAGACAGTACAGAGGGGAACTGAGTTCCCCCAACAGTTTCTCTACCCAGGCCCCACTGCTGGAGATTAGTGGGCAATACCCCGGGGCCTCCGCCCAGGTTTCTGGAGACAAGGTATTTTTAGATTGCCTTCGAAGGAAGCAGCCTGATGAACTCCTATCTTGGGTGAAAACTCCCGTCTATCTCTTAGATGAAACCCTGTGGAGCGAGCGGGCAGGTGCACCCCCATCATCTCTTGGGAAAATGGGCTTCCAGAGCTCTACATCCCAAGACTGGAAGTGGAAGATAACAATAACTGGGATTTTTCTCGGGATCCTTGAGGTAACACGACACCTCCCTCCTGGACACACACACACACAACACTACACACACACAAACACACACTATGGAGTATAAAGTCCCACATCCGAAGAACAATGCCCAGGCTTCTCTTGGTTTCCAGAAAGAAAGAACCCCCTGAAGCAAGGAGGTGTCCTGCTCTGTGAGACCCGAGCTAGCGGGCGCCTCCACCATCCGGATCTCAGATTCACTGTAGATTAGGGGGTGGTCCCGGCGATGGCGGGATAAACGTACTAGGCCTGAGCTCCTAGGGACCCTCTCCTACCGCGTCCGCCACCTTGACCCCCCAAGTCGAGCGCTGGCACCATGCATTCTGCAAAAACTGCATAGAGATAGCCTGGGGCCGCGCCCCGCACCCTGCTCTTAGTGTTGGGGGTCTCCTCCCAACCACCTCCCCCTTTTGTCCAGCCTTCCCCAATCCGGCCCGATCCGCTTTCGGGGTCACTCACCCGATGCCCCTTGCCCCTGCCCGCCCTGGCTGCACTCGCGCTGGCCAGCCGGTGTCTCCCCGCCCCGGGCTTGCAGGAAACCCCACCGATCGCCAGCCCCGCTGGCGGCCCCCTCGGCCCAGCGGCCCCGCCAGGCGCTCCGGGGTAGGGAGAGGGGCCGGCCGAGGGCCGCTGCGGGAGCTGCTGGGACTTGTAGTTCGCCCGCGCCCTCGGCGGCCGGCGCCATCGCTGCCCCCGCCCCCCGGGCCAAGCCTTTGTCCCGGCCAGGGCCACAAGGGCCGGCGCACGTCCAGTCTTTGTCTGCGCTCTACCAACCCGCGCCACCCTAATCTCTCCATACACCCGTGTGACTCTTCCGGCCTCTTCTCCGACCCTGATCTTGATTCTCCATCTGTATCCCTGTCTCCATCTGTCCATCTGTCTTCCATTCTGTCCCCTCCTCTCCATCTCTTTCTTTTTTCATCCCCTTAAAAAATTATTTGATTCAGAGCCTATGCGTGCCGCGATGCGCATGGGGAAATCAGTGGACAAGATGCAGGAGTCCGTTCTCTCCTTATTCCAGTCCAGGGATGGAACCGGGGTCCGCGTGCTTGACCGTACAATTGTACCTGCTGAACCATCTCTCCAGTCCTCCGGTTTTTTTCTCCATCTCTATCAGAATCTATTTTTCCTCTTTTAATTTCTTTGCCTCTGGCCCAGTGATTTTCTCTGCCTCTGCCCTCTTTTGTCTCTGCTTCTCTTTGTCTTGCCCTCTTGTTCATTTCGCTATCTTGTTTCAAACACCAACTATCATGCATGATATTCAAACACATAAGCAAGGGAGGAGGCTTTGAGAAGGCCTTCAATTTAAACATGCACTTGCCTTTTCTTCATTCAGTATTATCTCAAAAAGTTTAGGGCTGACAAAATGCCTCAGTGGGTGATGGTTTGTAGTGGTTAGAGAGGTGACCCAGTTGGTAAACTGCTTGTTGGCAGAAGCTTAAGACCTAACTTGAGACCTCTGTCACCTATGTGGAAAGATAGAGTCAGTGGTGGGTATCTAGAATCCTAGCTTTGAGGTGGCTGAGGCAAGAGGATTCAGGAGCTCGCTGTGTTAGTATTCTGTCTAAAAATAACACCACCCCCACCCCCTGCCCCGAAACCGTTTGGTTTGGTTTTGTCTGTTCTAAGCTGCCACAGACATCTAACACACTGGCCAGCCAATCTAGCTGAATCAGTGAGCTCCCAGGGTCATTATGAGACGTTGTCTCAAAAAGTAAGGTTGGAGGGCCAACCAGGTGGCTCAGTGGGTAAAGTGCTTCTGAAAGGCCAAGGACCCGAGTTTGATTCCTTAGGACCAACATGGTGGAAGGATCAAACTATCTCCCGACCTTCACATGGAAGCTATACATACCCCACTACATAAACAAGTGTGATTAAAACATTTAAATAGGGGCTGGTGAGATGGCTCAGCGGTTAAGAGCACTGACTGCTCTTCCAGAGGTCCTGAGTTCAATTCCCAGCAACCACATTGTGGCTCAGAACCATCCGTAATTGGATCCAATGCCCTCTTCTGGTGTGTCTGAAGACAGCAACAGTGTACCCATATACATGAAATAAATAAATAAAATCTTTAAAAAAAAAACATTTAAATAAAGTGGGGACCAATTGAGGAAGACACTGAAGTCAATCTCTGTAGTCCACATATATGTGTATAAGTTCTCCCCCTGTCTCTATCACACATACACACACACACACACACACAGAGTTTTTGTTGATAGTAGAATCTTTCACTACTTTTAGGTAACCTTTCGCCCTCTGATCCTTCCATCTTCTCAGCTTCCTATTTAAACAGCAAGTGACACCAGAGGCAGTCAAGGAGGCCGGATCAAGAGCTGATTTCTGGAAGACCTTAGCCAGGACTGAGGAAGGCACTAGACCAAACTTTAAAGACACAGTTCCCTCCACCACAGAGGAATGAAAACAAGCCCAGGAGGAGCTGGCAGCTGGCCCCGAATGTTCTTGCCTAAGTACAAACAATGGTCACAGGCTGAAACAAATGCACAGCAAGGCCTACCCTCTGACCAAACCTGAACTAAGATAGACACAAGAATAGGGTGCAGCCATAACAATGACCACACATCCCCTCTTTTCCCCATAACACAAATGACTGCCCCTGTTTGCCAGCCACAGCCTACACTCTACTTTCAACCCACCTACATCTCTGAGAGAAAAGTAGCTGGAATCCTAGTCACAGGCTGCACTGACCATAACTTTCCCTAAAACTACCCAGCACGAGTCCATGCCCCACCCACCCACAGAAGTCTCCCAACACCCCCTGCCTCTAGACAGCATCCTCTTTTCATCTTGGGATCTTTCTCACCCTACACAGACATTAGTCTCCCTCCTTCATTTCTTCCCTCCTTTCTTCCCTCCTTCCCTTCCTCCTTTTCTTTTTAAAGGTCTCTTGTAGCCAGGTTGACCTCAAATTCACTATGTAGCTGAGGCTGTCCTTAAACTTCTAATACTTTTGCCTCCACCTCTCAAGTGTCTGTCTTAGTTCAGATATGATCAGAGGGTAGCCTTGCTGATAGGCATGTACCACCCTACCCAGGACTTTGTGCATGCTAGGTCACAAAGCCACATTAAACCACATCATCCCAATCCCTTTTTGCTTCTTCTTCTTTTTTTTAAATTACATTTATGAGGCTGTTAGGATGGTTCAGCAGTTAACAGGACTGGCAACTCTTGCAGAGGACTCAGATTTAGTTTCCAGTACTTACATGGCAGCTCACAACCCTCTGTAAGTCCAGTTCCAGGGGATCCAACATCCTCTTCGGGACTTCTTCAGGCATCAGGCATATATACAGTACACATACATAGATGTAGGCAAACACTTATATACACAAATATTTTTTAAATAATGTTTATTGTAGAGAAGGCATCAGTGCATACCCATATGTGCAAGTCAGACGACAGAGAGTACAGGAGACTCAGTGTTCTCCTTCTATCATAAGAGCTCCAAGAAATGAACCCAGGTTGCCAGGCTTGGCAGCAAGGTGCCTTTATCCACTGACCCATCCCATCATTCCCTAACACTTGGGAGATAGAGGCAGGAGGATCAGAAGTCATGTTCATTCTTGACTATATAGGAAAAAAAAATACCAAAAGAAACTACAAACAAAATGTTTCCAAACAAAACCAAAATAAAAGGAATCACAACCTGGAAAAAAAAGGGTATTGAATTGTGGGTGGGTCAAATTTGGCTGGGGAGAGAGCCAAGAAAAGAGCCACTTCATACAGGAACTATAAAATCAATAGGGATTCCCGGTTTGTTAAGTTCACAACCTATGTGAATATACACAACCTTCCTGTGGAAAATATTCCTCAGGAAACTAGAAGTCTACTATGTAGGAAAAAATACTAGATAAGCAGTCTCTTACTTCATTTTGGAACTTTAACAATATATTTTTGATGTTACGGCTTAAGGGGTTTTGAAGAAAAAGATCAGGATGTTGGACAAAGCCTTTAGTGTAATCTTTTCTTTCTTCTTTTAAAATTTATATTCTTTATTATTATTATTTATTATTGTCATTATTGTTAATATAGGAATGTTCTGCATGTACACTGCTTGCCAGAAGAGGGCATAGATCTCTTTAGGGATTAGATTTTGGTCGTGAGCCACCATGTGGTTGCTGGGACTTGAACTTAGGACCTTAGTGTTCTTAACTGCTGTGCCATCTCACCAGCCCCAATGTGGTCTTTTCTTGTTATTGTTTTTTAAATTATTATGTGAGCCAGGGCATTTGTGTGGAGGTTAAAGTGTAAGTAGCTGATGTTAATCTCTCCCTCCAACACATGGGTCCTCAGGGTGTTTCTCAAGTCTCCCAATTGGCCCAAGTTGTACCTGCTAAGTCATGTCACTGGCACCTTTAGTGGGTCTTAAGACATAAGCTTCTTGTACACATTCTTTGCCAAAGACTAAGATGGTTTCTGGGCCATGTGAAATTGCTAGAGATGAATGAATTCTCTGTCCACACTAAAAGAGCAAAGTAATGAGGTAGAGATAAAACTAGGATTATTAGAAAATATCCATAGGGATTCTAGATGCTTGTCTCTTCTGACTAAATTCTCCTCATCCACAGAACCTAAGCATCATTTTCAGTAGTAAGAGCTCATTACAAGCTTTATTTATACTAGTTATGACTTTCAACTAGATAGATGGTCTGGGTAAATGTAGGTCTGTTGCTAGGAGACAAGACCCAGTAATATTTGGCCCTAGATTGAAAAGACTGTGATGTGGCCAGACATGGTGGTACACATCTTTAACCTAAGTATCAGAAGGGAGAAGCATACAGATCTTTATTAGTTCAAGGCCAGCCTGATCTACACAATGTGTTAAAAAAAAAAAATGAGGCAAGAGTCAGAAGGGTGGCTTAGTGGTTTGACAGAAGAGGCTGTCAAACCCGACAGTGACCTGAATTCAATCCCGCTCCTTACCCACATTGTAAAAAAAGAGAAACCCAACTCCCACAAGTTGTCCTCTGACCTCTACCCAGGAGACATGATATGTGTACCCCAACAACCTTCATTAAGTAAATGAGTATAA
Source organism: Mastomys natalensis (assembly GCA_021653895.1). Classification (NCBI taxonomy): domain Eukaryota; kingdom Metazoa; phylum Chordata; class Mammalia; order Rodentia; family Muridae; genus Mastomys; species Mastomys natalensis. The sequence goes on along the minus strand of JAJTUV010001014.1, from coordinate 409,128 downwards.
ACAAAATAAAACAAAACAACAACAGAACCTTTTAAAAGCCTTGCATGGTGGTACCTACCTTTAATCTCAGTACTCAGGAAGCAGAGGCAGGCAGATCTCTATGAGTTTGAGATCAGCCTGGTCTACATAGAGAATTCCAAGCCAGCCAGGCCTACATAATGAGATCTTGTCTCCAAAAAAAAAGGGATGGGTGGGGTACCCTGAAGAGACGACAGCAGAGCAGTTAAATACTCTCTTGCTGCTCTTGCAGAGGACCAGAGTTTAATTTCTAGCATTCACATAACGTGGTTTACAACTCTAGGAGAATGAATATATATATGTATATGTAATGTATATGCATATGTGTGCATATATACATACACACACACACACACATACACACACATATATATGTGTGTGTGTAGTGTGTGTGTGTGTGTATATGTATGTATGTATGTATGTATGTATGTATGTATGTTTTTCTAGACAGGGGTTCTCAGTGTTCCAGCCCTGACCTGAAACTCTCTTGTAGACCAGGCTGGCCTTGAACTCACAGAAATTTGCCTGCCTCTGCTTCCTGAATGCTGGGATTAAAGGCATGCATCATCATGCCTGGCATGTACACACACACACACACACACACACACACACACACACACACAGGGTATATATATGCCAATGTGTGTGTGACCTGAAGTCTGGATTGACACTGTCCCTGGAGCCCTAGGACTCTTCCACATTAAACAGTCCTGCTCAATGCCTCTGTCCAACACAAGTCTTCTATTTTTTTTATATCAACTACTTTAAAGATTTAAAAAAAATTTACATATTTTTATTTGTGCATATGGGTGTTTTACCTGCATATATGTTTGTGTACCACATGGATGAAGTGCCAAAAGGGCCCAGAAGAGGGCATCAGATTCCTTGGAACTGGAATTACAGCTGGTTGTGAACCACCATGTGCCACTGAGAATTGAACCCAGGTTCTCTGGAAGAGTAGGCAGTGCTCTTAACCACTGAGCCATTACTCCTGCATGATTTTTAATTTCTTTAAAGTTTTTTTTTTTTTTTTCACGCAGAGGCGTGGGAGGAACACGGGATTCGAACAGGCGACAGACACAGAGAGGGCGACTCCAGGGCGCGGAGCCTAGAGCGCAGCGCCACCGCGGGACAGCTAGATTTTTAATTTTTAATTATTCATCTATGCTCATAACTCTGTGTGTTTGTGTATGTGAGTGCAGTCCACTCATAAGGTAGGGTCATGGATCCATTTGGGCTAGAGTTACAAGTGAGCCACTAGACATAAGTGCTGAGAATGGAACTCTGGTTATCCGTCCGCAAGAGCATCTAGTGCTCTTAACCAACAAACCCTCTCTGGTCCCATCATCCATATTTTCTGTGCCACTAAGACATTAGAAAAGTCTGCTCAAGTGTCTTATTTTGTTTTGCCGTTCATTCTGGCTTTTTCATGTTAGGGGTCTTGTTCTATAAAACTGGTACTCACTGTGTACTCAGGCTAGAACTGGTACTCACTGTGTAGCTCAGGCTAGGTTCTCTATCCTCTTACCTGAGTCTCCAGGTGTGCTGCACCAAACACAGCTGCTCGTGTGTCTTCATGAAGTCATTCTTTCTAGTACATCCCCTTCTACCGGCCCCTCTCCAAACCTCCCCTTTCATGATAACTGGTGGAGAGGACAAGATGCCCTCTGTATTAGTTACTTGGCTCATCACTATGAGAAAATAGCTCATAAAAACTCGACAGCTCAGTGTTGTAGAGACAGCTCAGCCGTTAAGAGCACCTTTAAACCCATGAAATTGTGCCAAGCACATTTAGGGTCTTCTTTCCTCAATTAACCTAATCCAGAAACTCTCTTGAAGACATGATTAGAGGTTTGCTTCATGGTTGTTCTAAATTCTGTTAAGGGCAGGCAAGATGGCTCAGTGAGTAAAGGCTTTGTCACAAAGCTTGGCTCCTGGGGATCTGAGATCAGTTCCCTGGGACTCATAGGTGGAAGGAGAGAACCAGTTCTTACAAATTGGTTTCTGGCACCCCTCCCCCGGCTGTGGCATGTGCATGATCATGCACAAACACAGAGTAAATAAGTCAATGTAGAATAAAGCAAAAGATACAGCCTGTCGATTTGACAATCAAATGATATTTATTGCTGGCTCAGGCAAGGGTACATAGGAATCTGGGGCCCAGAGGTCTACTTTCTCATGCCAGCAACCCAGGTAGCTGGGTGTGCCCAGTGGCAAGTGGCTGTCATGTATGTTACTTAGCTTCTGTACCAATGGGCCCTGGTACTTGAAGGGATACTCATCTTGATACTGAGTAGAGAAGAATCGTTGTCTACCCAGCGGGGGCTCTATGTGGCTGTATTTGCACTGTGAAGTCAAGGTAGGCAGTTTGCCAGACAGTCTTGTGGTTGCTAACCCACCCTGGCCACCTCAAGACCACTCTGGTGAGGACACTGGAGGGTAAGAAGATGCACATGTGTGCCCGTGGGTGCACATAATACAACCCATTAAAGTGAAATGCCATAAAAATTTTTAAATTTTTTTTTAAATAGTCCCTGGAATGACCCCAGGGCTTTGGATGGTCCTAGGTAGCTTCTACGTGAACTCTTCTTTGAGGCTTAAACCCTGTTGGGCAATACAGGGCAACCCTGTATCTTAGTTGTTATAAACCCGAGCCTCGGAAGAAACTAGGTATGATCCTGAAGCCGGTTGTCACCAGCGAGATCATTGAATTCTAAATTGTGGTGCATGCCTGAAACCTCAGCACTGGGGAGGTAGAGGCAGGAGTTCAAGGTCAGCAGCAGCCACACAGGGGATTCCAGGCCAGCCTGAGCTAGCAACCTTGTTTCAAGGGGGAAGCGGAGGGAGAGGAGAAAGCGAAAGAGGGAGAGGAGGAGGAGGAGAGAGAGAGACGGACAGAGGGACAGAGGGACAGAGAGACAGAGAGACTCTTGACTTGATCTTTCAGCACTCATTTGACCCTAGGCCACTTAACTGTGATTCTGAGACTGGGTTAACACTAGTCTGAGAGATGCTGAGGAGGCGATGTATCCCTTCCCCATGGCTCACCTTCCGTAACAATTCTTCAGTGATAGAGGCTCGAACTATTCCATGCGGCTTCATCAGCATTTGGTTCGTGGTTAAAAGGTCTAATTCTGAGATTTGGGGTTGGGGAAAGTTGAGGGGGCGGGGGGTTAGAGAAAATGGAACAGGCGAAATATGAGGGACGACTGAGGGCTCAAGCTCCTATGTTGAACAAAGGCTGAGGATTGTGTGAAGTGCGGACGGGGTCAGAACGGCCAGATCAGAGGGTTGGAGTTACACAACGGGAGGTACCCTAGCCTGGGAGATGGGAGTTGTCAGTCCAGGGTGGAATCAATCCACGGAAGGTGGTGACAGGCATTTTGAGGGCAGAACTTTGGGAATGGGGTGGGACTTTAGGAAGGGGAGGAACTTGGGGACGTGGGTGGGGCTTTAGGGAGCAGTCTTTGGAGATTATTATTGGAGTCTTCACAAAAAGCAAATATTTGATGGCTCACACCTTTAATTCCAGCATTCAGAAGACAAAGAGTCAGGTGGATCTCTAGAGAGTTTGAGGGCAGCCTAGTCTACAAAGCAAGTTCCAGGACAGCCAAGGCTACACAGAGAAACCATGTCTCAACCCCCCTCCCCAAAAAAAAGATGGGGGATAAGCGCCCAGAGGCAGAGCTTTCAATTATGGGCAGGGCCTTTGGAAAAGGAGCAGGTTCTTGGAGATGGAGAGGAGACGTAAGGAATGGTCAGGTCTGTGAGAATAAGTAGGGAATTGGGACTTCGGAGCTTTTACTGGTGCGGTGCTTTCAGATGGGTGGGGCATTAAGAATGAGGTGGTTTTTTCTTTTCCAGCAATGAATAGGCCTTCCAGGGACAGAGGCAGGTCTTTAGTGTTAAAGGAGGGCGTGGGGTGCAGGAAAGCTTCAGAGAGGGACAGGTTTTTCAGGATTTGGGGAAGAGGGAGACTTTCGGTGATGGGCGGAGCTTCCAGGAACCAGGGAGGATCTTTGGGGATGGGGCGGGGCTCTCAGAGAGGTAACTCACACTTACCGCCGGTGCCCTCAGGCAAGTTACTCTCCAACAAAGACCGTTTGAAAGTTCTGCGTTTTATGGGGGTCGTCGGAGGGTGGTAGTCTGAGCTCATGGAGGTTTGGAAGAAGTTTCCGAGCAGCTTTGAGTCTCCCAAGACCACGTGATCCTTCAGTTTTTCATGGGACACCTGTCTGCTTGGAGGCTGCGTCGCAGGAGGTAGCTGTTGGAATACAGGTTTCCAGGTATCTCCAGTCCTGGGATTGGAGCCTTGGGAGTCATTTCGTGCCATGTGGATAGCTTCCACCCTCTGGATTCCAGATGGGCTTAAATTGTTGGGTTATTGTATTTTACAGATAGATCCACTGAGGATGATGTTTGTGTATGTCATACCCAGGACCTGTGGTCTACTGTGAGCTCCATATCTTGTTCTGCCTTTAAGACCTTCTCTCCCCCATGAGGGCACACTGCCACCTTCTCCCTCTTCCTACTGACCTCACCGTAGAAGAACTTTGAGGAGGTATCAAGGCTGCCAGGGCCGGGGCACCAGTTTCCTTTCATGATGTGTGACTCCGGAGTCTTATCATGGTGAAGAACGCAAGACTCTGCGGGGTGGGTGGGGTGGGGGGGGAGGGCTAGGTCAGTGTTAAGCAATAGAAACAGAGCTGCAAAGGGAGCCAGGGTGGAATGCATGCGCAGTGGGCTCTCACCTGGCTCCTTGGAGTCGAAGTAGTCATTCATGGTGGTTCTGCCGTGGAACAGTCTGTCTCCAGGACCAACGTTCACCTGGTAGATGTGGGCTGCGGCCTGGGCTTTGTCATACCTCAGGCAAAGTAAGTTAGGATCAAGGCAGGTCCTCAAAAATTTCAGGAAAGGTGATAGGGACGGGTGAACCATGACTAAGCCTGGGGTGCATTAATTAATATTTGTATACGTCTTTGAGATAGTCTCACTACATAATCCTGGCTGGCCTGGAACTCTCCAGAGTCTCTTGTTTCTGTCTCAGAGTTGTGTTGGTTAGTTTTTGTCAATGAAACACAAATTAGAATCACTTGGAAAGAGGTACCCTCAACTGAGGAATTGTCTCAATCAGATTGGCCTATAGTGCCTCTCTGTGGGGCATTTTCTTCATTAATGATTGGTGTGGGAAGGGCTGGGCCGATTTGGGTTGTATAGGAAAGCAGGCTGAGCTAGCCCTGGGAAAGAGGCCAGCAAGCAAGCAGCATTTCTCTATGGTCTCTGCTTCAGTTTCTGCCTCTAGGTTCCTTCTTGAGTTCACTTGACTTTTCTCAGTGATCGAGTATAACCTATAAACCAAACAAACACTTTCCTTTCAAAGTTGCTTTTGGTCTTGGTGTTTATCAGAGCCACAGAAAACAAAGTAGGACAACAGTTCCAGAATTAAAGGCATGTGCCACCTTTTAATTTAATAAATTTGAAAATTTAATAAAAGGTATGTCCAGCCTTTTAATTTATTTTTAAAGATTATTTTGTGTGTATGAGTGTTTGCCTGTATTATGTAAGTATATCACATGTATTTTTGGTGTCCACAGAAGCCAGAAAAAGGTATCAGAGCTCTAAGAACTGGTGTAACAGATATGCCTCAGCCACCAGTGGGTACTAGGAATAAAACTCGGGTCATCTGCAAGAGCAGCAAGCACTCTTAACTGCTGAGCCATCTCTCCAGGTCTTCTTTATTTCGAGACACACTCTTACTATGAAGCCTTATGTCCAGAACTGTGTAGATCAGGTTGGCCTCAACCTCACAGTGAAGCACACTGGTTTTTTGCCTCCCGTAGGCATAATGTTTTTGTGCATTGTGTAAAGATTTTCCTTGTATTAGTCAAATGCTGATTTCTCTGCCCCTATATAGTGCTGCAATCTGGACGCAGTGTTGTTGTAATACTTATTCTAACTATCTCCTGTTTCAGTGTTGTGTAAACATTGTGCCACATGCTGATCAGCCCATGGCTGGGCAGAGACAATAGGACGGGAAGGAGGGAGGGAGGGAGAGAGAGAGACCATATGGATGCTGAGAGGAGAAGAGGAGGAGACGAGAGGAGAGAGAGGATTTGCTACAAGAAAGGGGTCCAGGAGAGATATGATGGGAACACACATGGAGCAGAGAAAGCCAGACCACTACTAAAATGCAAGTATCTTGGGGATTTGGGCTGGGAGGGGCCATATTAGTTTAGAGAACTAGAATAGATCAATGACTGCCCAGTTATTGTTCCATAAAGCTTGATTAAAGAAATCTTATAGTCTCTTTCTCATTTATTTGGGAGCTAGCCAGGATAGAGAAAAATTATCAACTTTTAAAAAGGCATTTACAGCCTCCCAAGTTCTGGGATGCAGGGCATTCACCACCACATCCAACTTCCCTTTTAAAAAATGTTTTTATTTGCCAAGTGTTAGCGACCCACACCTTTAATCCCAGCAGCTCGGGAAGCAGAGGCAGGCGGATCTCAGTGAGTTTGAGGCCAGCCTGGACTACAAGAGAGAGTTCCAGGACAGCCAGGGCTACATAAAAAAACAAAACAACCCCCCCCCGCAAAAAACTCTAAAAACAACAAAAAGTTTTTTATTTATTTTTTTATGTGTATGGGTATTTTGTCTGCATGTGTATTTGTACACAACATTCATGCCTTGTGCCTGAGAAGACAAGACAAATTTGACAAGAAGGAGTCAAATTTCCTGGAACTAGAGTTAGAAACAGTTGTGAGCTGCCATGTGGATGCTAGGGTTCCACATATGAGTTCTCTGCAACAGCAGACAGTGCTGTTCATCAATGAATGGTGCTCCCACAATTTGTTTTTTTAAAGATTTTAAAAAACATATTCATGTGGAGGTGCTAGACGAGGGTGTTGGACCTCTGGGAGCTGGAGTTACAAGTCATTATGAGCTACCTATGGATGCTGAGAGCCAGACTTTGGCTCTCTGCAAGAGTAGCAGGTGCTCTGTGTAAAAGTAACTTTTTAAAAAAGATTTATTTATTTATTATATGTATGTATGTGAGTACACTGTAGCTGTCTTCAGACACACCAGCAGAGGGCATCAGATCCATTACAGATGGTTGTGAGCCACCAGGTGGTGACTGGGAATTGAACTCAGGCTCTCTGGATGAGCAGTCAATGCTCTTAACCGCTGAGCCATCTCTCATTTGCCTGACATAATGGTTTGAGGCATTTCACCTCTGTCTGCTAACCTTAGGCCTAGTCGTGAAAAGCTTCTAGCCTCAGTATAATCTAATCTAGGCTTAGAATGTTTTTAGCCTCTGAGACTTTCTGCTGAATAAGTTCACCCTTTCTTGTTCTTACTGTATTCTGGCTGGCTGGTTCAACTCAGCTTTCCTGGCTCAAACTCCTCTCTAAGCTGACTGATTAAATCTAGTTTCTTTCTCAGCCTCTGACTGAACTGCTCTACGTGGCCTGCATTTCTTGCAATCTGTTCTGATCTGGCTCCTTCTCATTCCCTGGCTCCTTCTGTCTTCACCTGTATTCTCTCTTCAACCTGTCTCTGAAAAAACTCTCTTGGTAAAATTGCCTCCTTCTTCTCTTCCTCTGGACTGTTTCTCTCTTACATTGCCTCTCTTTCCTCTCTCTTTTTGTGAGAGTTGGGCAAATCCTATTCTGTCAAATCTTTCTCTGATTCATCACTTTCTCTGCCACTCAATTAGACGTCACTTTCAAACATGAGTTCTTCCTTCTACAAACTAACTTTCCTTCATTGTTTGGGATTAAAGGTTGGGATTTAAAGTGAGCCACGCCCACAGCTAGAAACAGGTTTTCTTGTTTGTTTGTTTGTTTGTTTTTAGTAAAGAACACAATCTTGGGGGTTCACAGTGTGATCAACTATCCTACAACTCTCTTAACCATGAAACATCTCTCTTCTTGATTTTGGTGTTTTGGTAAAAGTGTGCTGTGTATATACGGGTATATGCAAGTATATGCCTGACTGCGGGTAAACGTACCTGCCTGTGTTTTTTCCATCGTGCCCCTGTGGAGGTCATAGGAGAACTTATGGAAATTTGTTCCTTCTTTCCACTATGTGGATCCTGGGGATTGAACTCAAGTAGGTATCAGGCTTGCTGGCAAGTGCTTTAACCATTGAGCCATTTCATTGGCTCGTGCCTTATTCCTTCTGAGACAGAGTCTCACTGAACCTGGAGTTAGGCTGGCAGTTGACAAGTTCTAGTCATTCCCCTTGTCTGCATGCACCACTCCACGGGGATGACAGGCACGTGGCCACAGCTAGCTTTTTAGGTAGATGCTGAGGAAGGATTTGAACTCAGATCCTCACGCTCAGGCAGTCCACACTTCCATCCTGAGCCATCTTCCCAGCAGGTGCTTTAGTAGGCCATGTGATATTGTGGTAGAGCTTGGGATGAACATTTCCAAGGCAAGCAAACATTCAGGAGCCCTGAGCAGTACACCCAACATGTTGCTGAAAGTCAACTGCAAAGAGAGAGTAGCCTTTTGTACCTGTATGGGGGCAGCCCCTGAGGTGTGTAGGTCTGCTTCACAAGTGAGCACTGGGGACTATAGCCAATCTTGCTGTCTCCAAGGCTTACACTGGAGGAGGCCTATGGGCAAAAGAGGGTGAAAGGTCAGAACTACCCTAGTTGTCATGGTTGCCACTCATTCCCAGCAGAGCCAGTGGACCTTGATTTACCCTCTTACACATCAAGGCTGGCGGGCTTGGGAGGGCTTGGAACTGCTTCTTGTAGGAGGTGTCTTCCTGTCCCTTGTAGTTCCACTTCAGGGTGTTAGGACCCCCTAAGGAAGAAGAATGAGAAGTGGGTGGGAGAGAATGGGACTGCTTTTTCTGCAGCCTCAAGGCCACCTGGAGCTCTACCCACAGGAAGGTAAGTTGGGCAACCCTAATCATTCGACACCGAAAGATTTCTCAAAACAAAACAAACAAAAAGCTAAAAGTAATTTTAAAAGAGGGAGAGCTGTTGAGATGGGTTGGTGAGTAAAGATGCTTGCTGTCAAGCCCAATGACCTGGGTTAGATCCCTGAGGTGAGAGCAAAGAAGTACCTCTTGCAAGCTCTCCTCTGACTCCACATGCACACCCTGGGACATGAGCACATACTATAAACACAATAAATGTAAGAAAACATATGGCTACCAAGTATCGAGACAGGTCATTCCCCTTCCCTTTCTCTCCCTCCCTCTCTCCTCTCCTGCCTCCACCACCAGACAGAGTCTCATGTAGTTCTGGCTGGCCTCAACTTTTCACATAGTTGGAGATGGTCATGAATTCCTGATTACTTTGCTTCTGTCTCCCTCACAGTGCTAGTTGTATAGGCTTAGCCACCATGCCCAGCTCTTCCCCTCTCTCTTCTATACTTTGGTTTGTTTCAGGTTAGTTATGTATGGATGTGTTGATAACATTATTTTGATCAGTAGCCATAGCTGCTTAGGAACTCTCAGTTTTCAACCTTCTGTGTCCTGGGTCATAGGCCTAACTTAGGATGAATTAAGTCTTTCACTCATTTTATACCCTTGAGGCTCAGAGACTTGAAGATGATAAAATGAGGGACATGGTAGTTGGACCATGGTAGAGCTCTTGCTTTGTATATCTAAGCATGTTGGAGTATATCTGAGACCCGGAATTCGGTTCCCAACAGGAAAAAGAAAAGAAGGTTGGGGAGACTCAGTAAAGCACTTGTCCCACAGTCATGAAGACCTGGGTTTGGATCTCCAGAATCCACATAAAAAATTCAGTAATGGTGGCACAAGTTTGTGGTTTCAGTCTAAGGAGGCAGATCCAGGAGCTTGCTGGCCAGCCAGTATAGCCTATTGAATAAACAACCGCCAATTACAGACCCTGTTTTATGAACTGAGAAACTAGTTCTGGAAGCCAGGTCCTTCTCCCATTTTAGATCTCAGCAATGCATGTCTTAGAGTGTTCTCCAAGGGAGGGCTGTCCCCTCTTAACTCTGACGAGGAGGGAAAAGGCAGCAAAAAACCCAGGAATGAAAACACGGACTTGAGAACCACTAGAAGGTGAACTATTTCTAACAGACATTACTATTGCTAATCCTGTGATGGAAAAGCCCTTGCAGTGGGGAAGCTCACCATGGAGAGACAGACAGCTCAGTCAGCAACTCCCTCTGACTGCGTCAACTTCCCCAGTCTCCCCGCCCTTCTTTCTCTCTGCAGACCAGCCTGTCCTAGAATTCACAGGAACCCATCAGCCTCTGCCCCCACCCCAGACAGGCTCTCATGTAGTCCTGGCTGGCCTCAAACTTTTGGCTGGGATAAAAGCATGTGTCACTATTCTGTAAGTTTCTGTGCAGGTTTCGAACACCTAATCTAATGTCATTTCCAGCTGTTGTTATTTGTTCTTTTACTTGGAAACCTCACCTAAGGAGACACTGCTTTGCCTGGGACTGTCTCAGTCAAGGGCCTTAGGTCTCTACCTTGATGAGGATTCCCTTGGTGGGTTTCTGCTGGATTCTTTGAGCGCCCAATATGAGGATGTTTTACTAGTTAAGGCTAGTTACTATAGTTGCTAATTTTTTTCCTGTTATTTTGGCTTACTGTATACTAATAATCTCACTAGTTCAAAACCAAAAGAACGGCTATCATAGTTCATTCTCTGGACCCACAAAGGTGGAAGGTGTCTGAGCTCTGACACCCAGGGTTGTCCTCTAACTTACAGAATCACACCCAAACACACACAAAAGAAACAAATAGAAACACCCCCCCCCAAAAGCCCAACTTGTAGGGAGTTCTCTTACTGACAGCAACTACAATTGTACTGGAGACATTGCCAGAAAATTCCAAAAGATTCCTGGGGTCTTGTACATCACCAGTCCAGTACTCTACCACTGAGCTACATCCATAACCCTTTCTATTTTGGGAATTTCATTATGTCACCCAGGCTAGACTTGAACTCATGCTGTAGCCAATGCTTGTCTCGAACGTCTATCTCAGCCTCCAGAAGTGCTGAGACTACAGATTTGACTTGTTGTTGTAGGTGGTGGTGGTGTGGGGCGGGGGAAAGAGGGGAGGGGGGGAAGAAGAGGGAAGACAGAAAAGAGAGAGAGGAGTCCTGATCTTTCTGCCTCTACTTCCTCAATGCTGGGATGACTACTGTTGGCTGTCATGCTTAGTTTACATAGTGCTGGGATGGAATACTAGCGTATTGTGCATGCGAAGTAAATATTCAACCAACTGAGTCACATCCTCAGTCCTGGAGGTTTTAACAGCAGCATCTCTACTGGTTGGCAGCTAGAACCATTTTCCTCTCAGTGTTGAAAGGTGACCATTTGCAGAAAGGGGTTGGGGGCTAGGGGTGATGACTCGTGAGATGTCTCTGAGTGTCCTTGGGTACAACATGGCTAGGGTATGCGCTCACCTAGATGGCTGCAGGGCGCACGGGGCTGAGGGATGACGCCATCGTAGGGCTGGTACTGTGCCTGGTATGAGGTGCATGGCATGCCCAGCTTCTTCCTGTCACCCGAGGGCATCGAATCCCGGTCAAAGAGGAGGCGCGCCCCTCGGATGTCCGCACGGGCGCTTGGTGGTAGCTCCGGCCAGCCATAGTCAGCACGTGCAATAGACAAATTGAGGACAGGACGCGTATCCGCGTGCAAATGCAGGTTGCTCACCTGCATCGCTCGTGTATGCTCCATTTTGTGCTCCCGCAGCTGGTCCTGTGACGGTAACGTGGGCGGTGGTGAGAATGCACGGCGCATCTCGGATACACGCTTCTGGGCAGTCCACCGTGCTTCCCTTTGGAAGATTGTGCCTTGCGGTGGTGAGGAGGGGGGCTGGACCTGGGTGACATAGGAATAGGCCGGGAAGTCCCTGTGCGTTGTGCACTGCATAGTGCCAACATGTAGCCGCGGATCAGGACCCAGAGAAAAGTGTGAGGCCTTGAGGAACTCCCGGGACATCGGGCACACGGGCATCATGAGGCCTTTTTCCACCTGCAAGGGGCAAAGACAAAGGCTTGTGCTAACACCTCCTCCACAACAGGACAATGCTGGCTTTCATTTTTTGGCCTGACTCTAGGAAGAGTAAAGAGACAGTCTTTTTATTTGGCGCCTACCGTGTAGAGGGTATTGTGGTACTCTGTCAGCTAGTTTAGCGTAGAGCCCTTTTAAAAGAGGGACCTCAATTGAGATAATACTTCTAGATTGACCTGGGAAACATTTTCTTCATTGAATATTGCGATAGGCAGGCCACTGGGTGGCGCCATTTCTGGGCTGGTGGTTCTAGCTTCTATAAGGCAGCAGGCTGAGCAGAGCTTGAAGAGCAAGCTAGAAACCAGCATCTCTACGTGGCCTCTGCATCATATCCTGCCTCCAGATTCCTGCCTTGAGTTCTTTCCCTGACTTCCCTAGATGATAGACTATAAGCTGTAAAATGAAATAAACCCTTTCCTCGCAAACTTGGTTTTGGTCATGGTGTTTTATCACAGAAAAAAAAAAAAAAAATCCTGAGACAGGTTACCTTAGACATCAGTTAACAAAATAGACCAAGAACTCTGAGATTTTTGTCAGCTAATGGTGAGGCTAGAGAACACACACACACACGAATATTTAAACATTGTGATGACCAATGAACCTGAAATCATGCAGGAGGCAAGCCTCCAAGGAGGCCTGTGAGAAAAGTTGGAAGTTAATTGAGGTAAGAAGATGCACACTAACGCTGACCTTGAGCTGGGTCCTGGGTTGTGTAAATCAGTGGGTTTCAGCCTGTGGGTCAGGATGCCTTCCATGCTGAGTGACCCTTTCACTGGGGTCACCTCAGACCATCAGAAAACACAGGTATTTATTTACATTACGATTTATAATAGTAGCAAAATTAGTTATGAAGTAGCAATGAGTTTTATGGTTGGGGGGGGTCACCACAATATGAGGAACTGTATTAAAGGGTCACACCTAGCATTAGGAAGGTCGAGATCCACTGGTATAAATGGTGAAGTTGACCTGAACACAAGCATTGGTAGCTGTGGTGGTTTGAATACACTTGGCCCAGGGAGTGGCCTTGGAGGAGTAGGTGTGATCTTGTTGGAGGAAGTGTGTCATGCTACAGGTTACATTACTGTGATAGGCCTGACCATACTTTTGTTTGAAAGAATGTGGATTTGGGGGCTTTGTTTAGAAGTTAGACCTGGCTCTGCCTCCCCCCCACCTCATGCTCCCAGAAATAAGACTCAGACTTAAAATATTTATAAGTATCTTGGCCATTTTGAACAGATCATAACTAAATAACCCAATTATTTTTACCTACATTCTGCCATGTGGCTGGTTACCTGTGCTCATGTACCATGTATCCATCTTCTCACATCTTCCCTGTCAATCTCCTGCCTGACCCTCCTTTCTCTGTCCAGATGTACCAGCAATATTTTCTGCCTAAGCCACAAGCCATAGGCTTTTTAATTGATAAGTGATGCATCCATTCAACACATAATATATTCTCTCTACAACTTTGAATTTAGAAAGCAGTGGATTGTTTTGAGTGGGGCTTAATGGGCTATCCTAGTAGGAAGACGGAAGACATTGTTGCTGAGGATACTTTGAACCGTGGAAGCCTGGCTCTAGAAGTTTCCGAGGAGAAGAATTTTAGTATGTGGCCTATAGACTGTTCTTGTGATATTTTGGTGGAGAATGTGGCTGCTTTTTGCCCTTGTCCAAAAAGTCTGCCTGAGACTAAGTTGAAGAGACTCAAATTAATTGCATTGAGAAAGGAGGTCTCAAAACAACCCAGTTTTGACTCTGTGCTATGATTTACTTTCAAGAGGAACATTTTGATCAAGTGTAGCAAGGTTAGAAAGAAAAGATACAAAATGTATGGTTCAAAGAGTAAGGGGCACCAGGAAGTGGAATGCAGGTACATCCTGTGTTCAAGGATATGAAGTGGAGTTAAGGGAGTGGTGACCACTAGGAAAGATCTTACCCAGCTAAACTTAGGCTTTTGCAGTTGAACTAGAGACATTTTTATCAAGTTAGGTGTTATTATCTGGTTACTGTTTTTCTTTGGACTTTACTCTGGAATGAACTACAACCCAGAAATTGAGGGCACACATGTCATCCAGATCTTAAGGCTGGAAGACATAGGCTTTTGTTTGGGATGTTGAGGTCTAGTGGCCATGAGGAGCTTCGGCTCAAGCATGGTGGTACATGCCTTTACTACCAGGAGAAAGAGGCAAGCAGATCTCTGAGTTCAAGGCTAGTCTGGGGCAGAACAAGTACCAAGTAGAGAAAAGCTTAGGTCCAGGTGTGTTAGTACACACCTTTAATTCCAGAACTGACGAGACAGGGGCTTGTAGATCTGTAAGTTCAAGGCTAGTCTACAGAGCAAGTTCCAGGACAGCCAAGCTTAGGCAATGAGGGAGTTGGAAAACAGAAAGTTGGTGATAGTGTAATAGGACAAGGGGGTCATGTTCCAGTCCCAGCAAGCAGCAGGACTCAGCAGCTTCAGCCATGTGGCTCTGGCTTTAAAGTCAAGAATAGAAGCGGTTACTGGGACAATTGATGCTGGTTAGCTGGAGCTAAGAAATTAGTGGTTATTAAGAAGATGTGAAACTTTCTGGAAAGTGTTTTCTAAGAGCATAAAGAAGCTGTGTTCCAGAGATAGACCTCCTACTGGTAGCTGGACTTGGTAATGTGTAAAAAATCACCCAGGTGGTACTTGTTTTGAAGGCATGAGGGATCATGGAGAGAAGCTGAGGCTTGGCACTGTGAGAGGTCAGGAAAGGCCATTGGTGAAGGTATAGCCTCAGTTGCAGTTGATGGCCTAGGACTGAAGGGGTCATGCAAAGAAGTTGAGGCTGGACATCATGAAGAGAGCCTAAAAGAGGCTATTGGTGTAGCTTAGTTGCAGCAGAAGACCCCGGTGTATTGGAGAGGCCAGTACCACGGGATGACTACCAAGAACAGCAGCAGCAGTGGAGTAGAGTCAACCAGAGCCTAGAGTGCTACAGAGCTGGAGAATAGACACAAGCTCTTTGGAGGAGCACAGAAGATCATGTGCGGATCACAGACATTGGAACAAGAAGCTGTAAAGTAGAAGTTGCCTTGGATACCTCAAGATGTTAGAGATGCCAGAGCCATAGGATACCTGCTGAGGGAAGCTGCTAACAGGGAGTGGCACCAGCCCAAGAGAAAGAATTGTATTGCAGTCAACCAAGCTGAAAGGAGTTGAACATCAGACATGGAGATGCAGAGTTTGGAGTTTGCCCAGCTGGTTTTTGGTCTTGCTTTGGTCCAGTATTTCCTCACTATGACATTTGGAATGGTAATGTATAGCCTGTGCCATGATATGTTGGACGTATGTGATCTGCTTTGTGATTGTGATTTTATAGGGGATTATAATTAAGCGATTGAATGAATCTCAGAAGAGACTTTGAACTTTAGACTGTGTTGAGACTGTGATAGAGTATGGGGACTTTTGAAGTGGGACTGAATATATTTTGCATTATTCTATGGCTAGGTATAGCTCCCATAGACTCATGTGTTTGAACAAGCCTTTGGGGGCCAGGGAGTGGAATGTGGTGGTTTGAATATGCTTGGCCCAGGGAGTGGGCCTTGTTGGAGTAGGTGTGGTCTTGTTGGAGGAAGTATGGGGTGGGCTTTGAGACCCTCCTGCTAGCTGCCTAGAAGCCAGTTGGCTCCTGACTGCCTTCGTATTCAGATGTAGAACTCTCAGCTCCTTCTCCAACAACATATCTGCTAGCATGCTGCTCTGCTTCCTGCTGTGACAATAATGGATTAAACCTCTGAAACCGTAAGCCAGCCCCAATTAAGGTATAATCATACACCAAATAAGGTATCAAGGTATAACTCTTTGGAAGAGTTACCTTGGTCATGGTATCCCTTTACAGCAATAAAACCCTGACTAAGACAGTAGTTTTGCTTGTTGACTGCGCATGCTATATACATATGTCAGAAGTTTCCTTCAACGCCTCTCCACCTTCAACTTTAGATGATTAGTCCCTCCAATCAATCAGCCAGATACTTCCTCCCACATCTTCCTTGATACTCTTAGAGACTCTTGCTGCCCACCAACATTTCTGCCTTCCAGGCTCACTTCCTTCAGAAAGCCCTCCCTGACTTTAGTCTGCTATGTGCTCACATTGGATAAAGATAAAAAGGAAGAGAAGACCTGTATTGGGCTAGGGCTCTGGTTCATTGGCAAAATGCTTACCCAGCATGCATGAAGTCCTGGGTTGGAATCCCAGCATTGTGTAAACTAGGTATGGTGATGATATAGGTCTGACATCCTAGCACTCTGAAGGCAGGTGCTAGAGGATCAGAAATTCAAAGTCATTCTTATGTGCATAAGGAATTCAAGATTAGACTGGACCACATAAGATATCATGTCAAGCCAGGTGGTGGTGGCACACTCCTTTAATTCCAGCACTTGGGAGGCAGAAGGAGGTGGATCTCTGAGTTCGAGGCCAGCCTGGTCTACAGAGTGAGTTCCAGGACAACCAGGGCTATACAGAGAAACTCTGTCTCAAAAAACAAAACAAAAACCAAACCAAACCAAACCAACGAACCAACCAACCAAACAAAAAGATATTATGTCAAAAAGAAACAAAAAAAGAGCTGAAGATTGGATCATTCAGTGAATTTGATTGCTAGCACCCCTGTTAGGTGACTCATTGGGATGGTAGAGACGGGGCATCCCTGGGGCTGACTGATACCCTGCCTAGTTAAATCAACGAGCTCCAAGCCCACGAGAGCCTGTCTCAAAGGAGGTGAAGGACAATTTTGAGAACGACATCTGAGGTTGTTTTCTAGCCTCTACACATGAATACACACACACACACACACACACACACACACACACACACCCCTACAAGTTGGCTTTGTGTCGGTGATCCCTGAATTTAGAAAGTAGAGGCAAGAGAATGAGAGGGTAAGTTTGAGATCAGCCTAGACCAATGAATGAATGAATGAATGAATGAATGAATGAATATAAAGGGACCTTGCACTTCAGTCAGCTGGTAGAGTTCTCACCTAGAATGCATTGAGACTTGGGCTCCCTCCTCTGCGAGACACAAGCCAATCATGGTGACACACCTACAATCCCAAGGTTAGAAGTTGAAGGGAGGAAGAACAGAAATTCAAGGCCATCCCTGACTGCTTATCAAGTTGGAGTTCAGCCTAGCATTGGCCTTCCTGCTCAGAGCGGAAGGTATCCTGGGACTCAGAATCCCAGGACTCACACAGCTCTGAGAGGAATCTTCCTCAGCAGAGGCATCGAATCTTCTAGGGAAGGCTATCCCCAGCTGAGGGGCTCAGTAGCCTCAGCCCTGCTTCTTCTCTTCACTGCTTCTTGTCTTCCAATGAGAGAGTCACACCAGGCAGCAAATCCCCTAAAAAATTTATTGGAGGGTCCAGGGTGTGGATGGAAGAATCCAGGAGTGGCGGCCTATGCTCCCAGGGCAGAGCTTTCCAGGGTGAGGATTGGTGGAATTTCAAGTCTTGAGCTTGGGTGAGCTCAGAGATTGGTGGGTTTTTCTGTTCAGGGATTGATGGATTTTTGTACTCAGGAATCGGTGGGTTTCTGTGGGAAGTTCAGAGATTGGTAGCTTTTGTTCAGACTTTTCACCTAAAATTAGCATACTCTGAGGAGGGTCCTGTTGAGGGGCTGGAGATGACCTTTGTAACTATTACAGATATTAGAAACACCTTTATGACAATTAGGGAGGGGCCTGGCTACTTTCTTGCCATGAAGGTTTACAAAATTTCAAAGTATACAAAGATTGCAAAGTAGACAAAGTTTACAAAGGGAGTCCCACATGACTATCCAACACCTAGGCTACATCCAACCTGTGTCTTAGGTTAAAGCTGTAGCTTAATGGTTGTGTGTGTGGCTAGCGTATGTGAGATCCTAGGTTCAGATCCTAGTACTACGGGGTACAGGGACAAGGACACAGACTTACCTTACTGGCTTAATCAATCTTGAACTTGGCTCCCGTCTGGTCCCTCTGATCCTGTCTGGCCCTGGTCATCCCAGGGGATGGTCGTCTGGTACTTTCTAGAGGTTAACCCAAGATGGTCTGGCCCAGCTCATTGTGACCTCAAGAGTTCTCCCAGGTAATGCTGTCACATAGGTGTCCTACTACCTCTAGGGACAGCCTTGAGGACCTGGGATTGAATTCTGTCAGAGACTGAAGCACGGAATTTGAGCTTTCTTTTATTCTTTTTGGGTTTTCCGAGACAGGGTTTCTCTGTGTAGCCCTGACTGTCCTGGAACTCACTCTGTAGACCAGGCTGGCCTCAAACTCAGAAATCCGCCTGCCTCTGCCTCCCAAGTGCTGGGATTAAAGGCGTGCACCACCACTGCCCGGCAAGAATTTGAGTTTTCAAGAGCCTCAGTTTTGTGATCTGGGAAATGGTATGGAGAATAGTGATGAATTTAGAAGAAGATGTGTATGTAGGGGTGGGTCCGGTGAGGATAATATTTTTAATTTTTTCTGTTTATCTGTATCTTGACGCCACACACAGGGACGGATGTCCTTGAGTCACTGGCCCCTTCTTGTCATGCTAGGGGTCACAGTCTGCCAAAGAATCTTTTAAAAATTTAATTCCTTAAAAAAAAAAAAAAGAACTTTTAAAAGCACATTTTGTGAGAATTAAACTGTTAACAGGCACGGCACAACCCAGAATTACTTGAGAAAAGGGTAACTTTTCTCCGTGAGGAGTTGTGTACAGACAGTTGGCCTGTGGGCCTGTCTGTACATGATTGTCTTGAGTTAATTGATGTAGACTACGTTTTCTGTGGGTGGCAACATTCCCTAGGCAAGGGATCCTAGATACAGTGAGGAACAATCAGTGAGCATATTGAGCAAGAATTGAACACCTATGCATTTAATTCTCTCCATTGTCCACTGTGCATGCGATCTGAGCAGTTGTTTGAAGTTCCTACTTTGCCTTCACAGTGGACAGCCACCTAGAATCACAAGCTGTAATACACTCTTTCTCCCTAAGTTGCTTCTTTTGTTTTTTAAGGAGTATTTAAACCACAGCAATATTAATGGAACTAGAACACATTTATTTGTATATATGTGGGTGTGTGCATATGTTCCATGGTGGTCTGTGGATGTCAGGAAAAAATGATTGGGAGTCAAGTTTCTCCTTCTACCATTTGGGTCCTAGGGGGTAAGTCGTCGTCGGGGATGTTCTCGTGCACTGTGTACTCAGATGCTGATTTCTGTGCCTGAAGATCTGGCTGTAGTCCGGCCTTAGTATTGTCATTAATATGAAGCACTTCCTGATTTTCTATCAAAATTCCTAGGTATTTTGTAAACCATTGTTCTTCTCTTCACCATCTTCTGATTGGTTAAAATAAAAGGTTGAAAAGCCTATAGCTGGGTAGGAGAGGAAAAGGCAGGAAAGAGAGAGAGAGAGAGAGAGAGAGAGAGAGAGAGAAAGAAAGAGAGAGTTTCAGGTGGGACCTGGAGAGGCATGGATGAGGAAGGAGGTGCCAGGACCAGAGACTAAGACGGCAGGTAACAGGCCATGTGGCTGGGAAGTAGGCCAGACCTGCATTGTTGGGTTAGAATAGCTCAGAATCTGCTCAGCTGTAGTGCTGAAGCTCTCAATAAATATAAAGGTTCTTGTCATTATTAGGGAACAAGGGAGGACATAGATACTCCCCTTACTTTAACAGCAAGTGTCTTCACTCACTGAATGATCTTTCTGGCCCCTGTTGATGTATGAGACAGGTTTTATGTAGCCCAGGCTGGCCTCCAACTTGTGATATAGTCAAGAATGACTTTAAACACTGATCTCCTGCCTTCTACTTCCTCAATGTCGGGATGTCAGACATACACTACCACATATGCTTTATGTGGTCCTAAGGATGGAATCCACGGCTTGATGCATGCTAAGCAAACTCTGCCAGCTGACAGCTACCGTCCAAGCATTCTCAGGTCCTTGTAGATGCATGTTACCTTACTATCTAAACTACTACTTGGAAACATACCCTTGGTTAGAGAAATTCTGACTAATTTGACTTGTCCTTGTGCTATATGAGTGTGTGTATGTATAGTGTGTGTAATATATATGGTGTGTGTGATATACATATGGAGTATGTGTGTGTGAGGTACATATGTATGTGTGTATGTCCAGGGTTTATTCCGCTATGAAGAGACACCGTGACCATGACAACATTAGATTAGGGCTGGCTTACAGGTTCAGAGGTTAGTCCATTATCATCGTGGCCAGAAGCATGGCAGCATCCAGGCAGACATGGTGCTGGAGAAGGAGCTGAGAGTTCTATATCTTGATCCAACTCCAGCCAGGAGAGACTGTTTTCCAGGCAGCTAGGTGGAGGGTCTTAAAGCCCACCCCCACTGTGACACACTTCCTCCAACAAGCCACACCTCCTAATAGTGCCATTCCCCGGGCCAAGCATGCTCTAACTACCATAATGCATGTGTGTGTATGTGTGCTGTGTGTGTGTTGGGGTGTTTTATAAAGTACATAGAGGACTGTCTTGTGTGAGTTTTGGGGGAAGAAGGAACTGGGTCTTTTCTGCCTGGGAAAAGCTCAGAGTTAGGTTACAAAGGCCCATTTTTTTTTTCCTTCCTTTTTTCATTGCTGTGGATGGAAATCAGGTCCTCCCACACAGGTAGGCAAGTGCTCTGCTAGTAAACCAGGCATGCTGGCATTACACTCCCAGCTCTATAATCTCAACAGAGGCAAGAGACAAGTCATCACAAGCTCCGGGCCCAGGCTGGTCTTCAGCACCTTAAAAAAAAGGTATTGAGGCCTGGTGTGGTGGTCCACACCTTTAATCCCAGCACTTGGTTAGGCAGAGGCAGTCGGACCTCTGTGAGTTCAAGGGCACCCCTCGATCCTGGGGTCCCCATATGGTAGAAGGAGAGAACTGAATTCTGAAAGATGTCTGACCTCCACATATGCCTCATGGCATGCATGCATGAGTTCCTTCCCGTCTCCCCCAAATAAATGTTTAAAAAGTGAATTTCATTGTATGTAAATTATACTTAAAAAAATGGCAGTTAAAAAGAGAAACTCCCCCCTCTGCCACACCACACACACACACGCACATCACGCACACCCCCACACGTCAGAGAGAGAGAGAGAGAGAGAGGAGAGAGAGAGAGAGAGAGAGAGAGAGAGAGAGGAGAGAGAGAGAGAGAGAGAATATTAAAAATCTGCAGGCCAGGCATGGTGGCACATATTTTTAATACAAGGATCCAGGAAGCAGGAGTAGGTGGCTCTCTGTGAGTTTGAGACCAGCCCTGTCTACCTAGGGAGTTTCAGGCCAGCCAGAGCTATTTGCTGAGACTCTGTCTAAAAAAGTAAAAGTTGAAGTTGTAGCAAACACCAAAGTAATTTGGATAGGTTCCTCCTCACGAAAGCAGTTCCAGCCAGTTGCTGGGAATTCAGGCTTTGGAGGGCAGATCGCAGAGGGGTGGGGGGAAGAACAGACCATAGGGGAAGTATGCCCAGCACTCGTGAAGCTCTGAGTTTCCTGAGTATCTGAATCACTTAAAGGAGAACTACGAAGAATAGAAGCATGATGGATAGAGGAGATGAGATGGCTCAGGTGGTAAAGGTCTTATCACCACGATGAGACTGAGTTCCATCCCTGTGAGGAAGGAGAGCTCCAACTCCTGAACTTGTCAGACAGCTATATGCACACCACAGCCTCTGCGTGCTCACCCACGGTAAATGAACAGAGGTCTGTCCCCTCTCATTTGTGTTCAACTGTGTATGCTGCCTGTTTGGAGACATGATGTTGGAGAGCGGCCTTGTTTTGTCTTGCTCCTCCAAGGTCACAGAGTGGCCTTGTCTCATGTAAGTGTTCTCTGTTGGGGAGGAGGACATTGGCTGGGGAACAGCAGTGACTGCTAGACCAGTGTCTGGCAGCTCCAAGGTCAGCTAGGAAGGTCAGGCTTAAGTATTTCTCAACAAACAGTCAAATCAAACTCAATTCTTCACCAGCTGGTAAGAGCATGGCTTGCAAAGTTCAATGCTGTGTCTCGGTGTTTCTCGAGTTTGGAGACAGGAGTGCTGCAGAGAGCCTGGCAGCATGCAGGGGATTCAGAGAAAAGCGTCACACGAACAGGGCCATTGGGAAGAGCATATCTTCAAGGGATCTTGCTGGGTATGGTTGTGCTCATGTGGAATTTCAGCATTTTTGAAATCGAGGCAGAAGGATGCTGCAAGCTTGAGGCCAACCTGGGCTATATAGTGAGTCTCAGGTCATCCAGAGCTACAGAGTAAAACCCTGTCTCAGATAATAAACCACCAAAAAAAAATCCCAGAGTCCCATGTCATTGTACATACTTGTCATCCCTGTGCTTGGGAAGTGGAGAAGAGATGATGTCTCAAAGATGGTTCAAGGCCATCCTATGCTACATAGCAAGTTCCAGTATAGCTTGACTTGGTGGCTAGGGGAGGTGGCTCAGTTGATAAAAAGTTGTTTATGCAAGCATAAGGATCCAAGCTCAATCCCCTGAACTTGTATTTAAAAGCAGCCTAAGGTGGCACGATTATAATTCCAGCACCAGGGAGACAGAGACAGAGGGAATTGTTGCCGACAAGCCAGCCTAGCCTAATTGGTGAGTTCCAGGCCAGTGAGAGACCCCATCCCAAAAATAAAGTGGAAGACAATGCTATCTGGGCTCTACATGCATGTGCTTATGTGCATCCCCACTCACTGGAGCTCAACCTATGAACCAGTGATGGGGGAGAATAAGGGTGCAAGGAGTCCTCAGAAGGTGTGTGATCAGGAGGGCGCTCCTAAGATGAAAACATTTAGGCAGGCTCCTGAGAATCATGCTTGCAAGATGGGCATAGCTACAGAGCGACACCCTGTTTCAAACAAAATGGGAAAGAAATATAAGAAAATATGGACAGGAGCCATCTAGGTATCTAGAAGGAATGCATTCCAGGCAGAGGGAACAATTGTGCAAAGGCCCCGAGGCAGAAAGAGGTTTCATTTGAAGAAACAGGAGGAAAGAGATGTGGTTAGAACAGGGAGGGGAGGAGGGAGAGCAAGAGAGGTTGAAATAGACAGGAGATGTCTTTCAAAAATGAATCATTATCCAGGTAGGAAAATGCAACATAGGGATCACTTTACATCTACTAGGTTAGATATCAGAAAAGGAGAGAGAAGAGATAGAAGAGAGAGAGAGAGAGAGAGAGAGAGAGAGAGAGAGAGAGAGGTTGCAAAGATACCGGTGAGGTTTCAGTCCTAGTGCATTGTGGATGGAGATGTAAAATACCACAGCTGCTATGGAAAATAGGCAATTCCTCAGAAAGTTAAAATTAGAGAAATTTTTTATGAATGGATGATGGAGGCATCACCTGTAAAAAGCTGATTGGCCAAGAGCTGAGGCAAGAAATAGGAGGTGGGAGTTCTAGCAGAAAGAAAGGGATTCTGGGATAGAGTGAGGCACAGGAGAGGATTCGCCCTGAACTCTTAGAAGACAGTCTCATGAACCTGAGGAGAGGTAGCTAACCATGTCGCAGAACTTAGAATATAGAATAAAAAAGATAATTGAGTTATAAGCTAGCGGAAACAAGCCAGTGCTATTGGCCTAGGTATTTACTCATGTGTAAGAAGTCTCAGAGTATATTATTTCAGGGAACTTGGGCATGGGTGGAAACGCTCAAGGTTACAGTCAAACCTGGCGTGAGGAGGCTCAGCAAGAAAGGTGCCTGCTGAAGACCTGAGCTTGGACCCAACTGCATCCTGAAAGTTGTCCTCTGACTTACACACATGTTCAGTGGCATATTTACATGTGTGCATATGTACATGCATACCCACACATAGATTAAATAAGTAAAATGTAAAATCAGTTTTTGAAAGTTAAACAGAGTTTGTGGGTGTAACTCAACGATAGAGTGTTTGCCTACCAAGTACAAGGCCCTAGGTTCTACCCCAGCAACACACACACACACACACACACACACACACACCACACACATACATGCACACACGCACTCACTCACATAGAAGTTGCCTCTGGTGGTGTATGTTGTAATTCAGTGCTAGGGAAGAAGAGACAGGACGATCCCTGGGGCTGGCCACCATGTTGAATTAGAGTGTCCTGGGTAACATGAGAGACTTGTCTCAAAATTAAGTGGAGATCAGTTGAGGAAGACACCTGAGGTTTACCTCTGACCTCCATATGCTTATTTCCAGATACACACACACAACCACCACCACAAATCACCACCCACTCAAAAAAAAAAAATGGAGAAGAGAAAAGAAATAATCATCACATGAATCAGTCATTCCGTGCATGGGATTGTGTGGTGTTTTGAACATGCTTGGCCCATGGGAAGTGGCACTATTAGGAGGTGTGTCCTCGTTAGAGGAAATGTGTCACTATGGAGGCGGGGGCATGTGATCCAGACTCTTTTCCCCCTGGCTGCCTTTGGATCAAGATGTAGAACTCCCAGCTTTTCCAGTACCATGTCTGCCTGCGTGCTGCTATGTTCCCATTATGATGATAATGGACCGAACCTCTGAAACTGTAAGCTAGCCCCAATTAAATGGTGTCCTTATAAGAGTTGCTTTGGTCTTGTCCTTTCATAGCAATGAAACCCTAACTAAGACAGATTGAAACCAGGGATTTGAATAAGTTCATATTCCTGAGTGTTCATAACATCTTTATTCATAAGAGTCAAAAGATGGACATAGCTCAGATGTCCAACAATAGGTCACTGGATAAACACATCGTGGTTCACCAAGTGAATATTACTCACCTCCAGAAGAGATGAAATTATGATACATATTATCATATTAACAAACCTAAAAGAAGAGATTAGCAAAAGAGGCATATATATACATTTTTCACTGAATTAGCTTTCCAGAATTAGCTTTCCATTATTGTAACAAAATACAATTAACTTATTAGAGGGAGTTATTTTAGTTTATGGTCTTACAAGGCTTCAGTCTACAATCTCTTGGCTTTACAGCTTGGGCTTGGGATTCAGTAAATCATGGCCAGAGTTTCCATGATTTCTAAGAAGCAAAGGGAGACAGAAACGGGCCTGGATACCAATATTTCTTTCCAGGGCACATTCCCAGTGATCTAATCTTTACTTCCTTCACCTGTTTTTTTTTTTTTTTAAAGAGAGAGGTAGACATAGACACTTTTTAATTTTTTTTTTTGAGTCTATGGCCATACCCTGAACGCACCCAATCTTGTCTGATCTCAGAAGTATGGCAGGGTCAGGCCTGGTTAGTACTTGGATGGGAGATCACCTGGGAATACCGGGTGCTGTAGGCTAAAAAAAGAAAAGAAAAGAAAAGGAAAAGGAAAGAAAAAAGGAAAAAAACTTAAAAAAATTTTTTTTTGAGAATTATTTTTATTCATCTTTTTAATTTCTATGAGTACACTGTAGCTGTCTTCAGACACACCAGATGAGGGCACTGGATTCCATTACAGATGGTTGTGAGCCTGTGGGGATGTGGGTGCTGGGAATTGAACTCAGGACCTCTGGAAGAGCATTCAGCGCTCTTAACCACGCAGCCACCTTTCTAGCTCTGCTTCCTTCACCTTTTAAAGCAGTGGTTCTCAACCTGTAGGTGGCGACTCCCATACAGATATCCTGCATATTGGATATTCACATTATAATTTATAACAGGTAGCAAAATTACACTTATCTTCGAAGTAGCAAAGAATGTTATGGTTGGGGGTCGTACAACAGAGGAACTGGGTTAGAAGGGCTGAGAACCACTGTTATAGAAACAACAAGGGCTGAAGAGATGGCCAAGGAGTTACTTAAGCACATCTCTCTCCTCCAGAGGACTAAAGTTTGTTTTTCACCTCCTACATCAGCCAGCATCTCAGAGCAGTCTGTAACTCTAGCTCCAGATTCAATGCCTCTGCCTCTGAGGCCTCCCACACATGTGGTCTTGAGAGCATATGATCATATGAGCACACATCATGCACACCACACACAACACACAACACACAACAAGAGCTGATGGGAGAGGACACTGTCCAAATAGCTAGGCTGCCTACAGGTAAGCAGGAAGCTCTGGGCATGCACTTTCCCAGTCATCCTCCAGTCTGGGGCAGCTTTTCAGAGATTTATGCATCACCCTGCTCCTGTAAGAAGTCTCAGTAGACTCACTGCTTCACCACATTAGACTTGAGTGAAGTCATTCCTTGGCTCGATGTTGGGTCTTTCCTTTTCTAACAGCTATACCCCAACTTCCTACTCAATAAGCCTTACTGCCTAACCTTTATCTAGCCTTTATCTGCCTACCCATAACTCACTACCCTGAGCAACTTTTCTTTGTCACTTCAAGAATCCTGTTCTGGGGGCTCGGGGTGGGGCATTGTGGATGTGGGGCTCAGGAGGTAGAACATTAGCCTAGCATGCAGAAAGCTCTGGGTTCCAACCCAGCACTGCACTAACTGGACTTGGTGGCACACACCTGTCATGCCAGCACTTTTAGGTGGAGGCAGGAGGATCGGAGTCCAAGGTCAGTCTAGGCTACAAAGTAATTCAGTTGAAGTCCAGCCTGGACTACATAAGATCCTGTTTCAAAACAAATACTCAAAATACTTGTGTCTTCCCTCCTCCAAACAAAACAAAACACAGCTGGATAAAGTGAATCCTCTGGTGCCATGTCCAGGTAGATATGGAAACACCTTTAAGCGATCAATTTTTGTCCTTCCTGGAAGGAAGAGTGGAGGAGAGCCGGGCAGTGGTGGTGCACGCCTTTAATCCCAGCACTTGGGAGGCAGAGGCAGGTGGATATATCTGAGTTTGAGAGTTTGAGGTGAGCCTGGTCTACAGAGTAAGTTCCAGGACAGCCAGGGCTATACAGAGAGATCCTGTCTCGAAAGACAAAAAAAAAGGAGAACTTTGAATACTTTGTAGTAGTTTTTACACACACACATACACACACACACACACACACACAGCCCATGCACACACACCACAGTGTAACCGTGGGGGTCAGAGGACAGCTTGCCCAAAGTCAGTTCTTACCTTCGAAGGATGGAACTCATGTGTTCAGGCTTGACCTACATACGGCTCTACCCATTGTGCCATCCCGCTTGCCTGGAGCTCCCTATGTATATCTGGCTGGCCTGGAACTCACTGAGAACCTCTGTCCCTAAATGCTGGTGGGATTAAAGGCACTTGTGCCCTGCCGGGCTCATTTTTCTTCTAAAGGTGCTTTGTGGTAGCCAGGTGACATCTAATGTCTTGGAGCCTTGTGCCAGAGGCCCGTCGTTCAGCACTTGGGAGACTGAATAAGGAGTGTAAGGCCAGTTTGAATACGTGGTGAGTTCAAGGATAGCTTAAGATACTTGAGATCCTTAGGGGGGGAAAAAAAAAAAAAGACAAAAAAATCAATCATCTCTCAAAGAAAATGAAAATCAAGATGCCTTGTGAGAGTACACCAGTCACAGATGTTCAGAACAGACAAGCTGATAAAGCCGGCATGTGAAGCCGACGAATGAAAGAGAAATCCCTTTTGTGTGGATCTGACACGTGTTTTGCTTGGATTTTCTTTTCTTTTTTTTTTTCCCTGTGGGAAATGAAATAATTTTTGAAGCATTTTGCCTGTGGAGTTGCCTAAGCAGCCGTGGAGCGGACTGTAACAGGCTTAGAAGGTCATTCTGGGTGCCCGTGGGCAGAGAGGACAGACGTGGCAGCAACACATTTGCAAACCGGGTTCAGGTTAGCACGCCTACAAGGCAACAGAACTCGGACAAAGGGCGGGCAGTTGCGCCTGCGCGGACCTTCGGCCCTTTCGGAAAGGAGTTTGACCCGCCCTGGGTGACATCACGATCGAGTTGCCATGGCTCTGCTGAACGGTCTGGCTTCCGCGCTGGAGTCCTACAGGGGCCGGGACCGCCTGGTGAGAGGAAGTCTTGGGGCCGTGGCGGGACAGAGTGACCCGGAGTTTGGTCAGGATTCAGAGATGAGTGAAACAGGCCAGAGAGGGGGTTCTAAAGGGACCAGTGTCGGCAGGCTGGTGTCTTACAGGAGAACCTTCTACCTCAACTTCCTGAATTGCTGGGATTACAGGTGTGTGCCATCACACACAGCTTGAAACTAATAATCTCTGACCAGCAAGCGAAATAATAAAAGATCTGGGACTGTAGCCCACGGCTTTCGTAGTATAGACGAAACCTTAAGGTCTGTCCTCAGTACCACATAAACCAGATATGTTGGCACAAGCCTGTGATCTCCTCACTCATGATGGAAAAGATCAGTAGTTCAAAGCCAGCTTGGGGTTACACGATACCCTGTTTCAAAACAAAAGAAACAAAGATACAAGAGTGCTGAGCCTGCTGAGTTTCCACGTATTGTAAGTCTCTGAATGGCTTCCTCTAAAGTCTTCCCAAGCAAATGGCTTCCTCTAAAGTCTTCCCAAGCAAATTGCTATTTTGCCTCGAGGCTGCTAAAGGCTTGGCTAGGCAGGAAGAGCCTTGTGCCCCTGCCTGTGGGCAAAGGAGAGTTCAGGAGGTGGGAAATAGCTTTGTTTTCTTTGAACCTGTCATTTCAACGTTGGTGAGCAAGCTAGCCCTCTAATGGGACTCTCCAAGGCAACTCTTTCCCCCCTCCCCTTCCCTCCCTTCCCTCTTCTTTCTTTGTCTTTCAGGTTCCCTATAGAACTTAGCACATAGCTCAGGCTGACCTTGAACTTTCTTGTCCTTCTGCCTCGGCTCCCCAAGTACTGGCTGGGATGACAGGTGTGCCTCACCACACCTGGATGTGACACCTTTTGAATTTTGTTGTCAAGCTCTCAACCTCTTCCAAGCCTGGGATGTTGGCTTAATTGGTAGAATGCTTGTGTAGCATGCAGGATTTGGTTTCAGTCCCCGGCATACCAAATGCTCGCACACCTCTCATTCCAGAGTTTGGGAGGTGAAAGCAGGAGGAGCAGGAATTCTAATCATGACCACACTGTCTGGTTAGCCTGGGCTACATGAGACCTTGTCTCAAATTAACAGATTACAATAAAGTTACGTCTTTTAAAAAAAAGGAAGAGAGAAAGAAAGAAGGTTTCAGATTTAGCCAGGTTTAGTGCCTCCTGCTCGTTATTACAGCCCTGCGGATTCTGAGGCAGGGGAATGACAGTGACTTGCTGGGCTATGTGGTGAGTGAGGTGAAAGTGAGACCCAGCCTCAGCGACCAAAAGAAACAAAAGGTAAAAAACTTTCAGATTGGGTTGGGAGTTTGTTGACTCTCAAAACTTTCTGGTTCTGGTTTTGAGACAGGGTCTCAGTAGCCCAGGCTGGCCTTGAACTTGGGGGTAATCCTCCTGCCTCAGTCTCTCAAGTACTGAGAAGTATAGGCCTGAGCCACCATCCCCAGCAACTCTTCCAACCCTTTCCAGGTGCCAACCTAAAGGGCCCATGGCTGGGTGTGTGGTGGATTGCAGCTCAGCTGTGATTGGGACCATGGTAACCGCGTCTGGTCTCCACAGATCCGGACACTGGGCTATTGCTGCCAACTCATCGGTGGGGTCCTAGTGGAACAATGTCCCACCAGGGCCGAAGTGGGAAGGCGCTTGCTGGTGGTGTCAGCCCAGCTCAGTCATTGCAGGACTGTCTTGCGACTCTTTGATGACCTGGCCATGTTTGTCTACACTAAGCAGTATGGCCTGGGGACAGAGGTAACAGGGTTAATGGGGCTGTAGGGAGAGGGACTAGAACTTCCGGAGGAACAGGAGCAGTGGCTTCTGTGGGCGTTCTAAGGACTTGCTCCAAAGTGCTTCCTACTGGGTCATCTGATTTCCTATGGCAGTATTGGCCACAGAACTGGAGCCTTGTACGTGTTACGTAAGCACTTTACTGTTAAGCCACATAACTGCCCCTCAGTGGGGGGTTCTAGGCTGGGGCTCTGCTGCTGAGACACGCTCCCAACCTCAGTAGGTAGGTAAAAATGCTTACTATACAAAATTGATCACCCGAGTTTAGGTGGACTGAGAAAACACTCCTGAAAGTTATCCTTTGAACTCACACATGTGCATGCACACACATATCACACACACACACACAAACACACACACACAGACACTTTGAAAGTCCCCAAATCGGGGGTGGTGGCCTACACTTGTAATCCTAGCACTTGAGAAATACAGGCAACTGAGGTTTAAATCTGGGCTGGGGAGATAGTTCAGTCGGTGAAATAACTGTGGAATCCTGAGAACCTGAGTGTGATCCCCAAAACCCATGTAAAATAAACTGGGCGTGGAGACCTGTGCTTGGAGGGGCATAGAGAATCCTTGGGGGATACCGTTACCCAGGCAGCCTAGCCTAGTTAGTGAGCTTCAGGACTGTGAGAGAGACAGTCTTCAACCAACCAACCAACCAACCAACCAACCAACCAACCAACCAGTGCAGGCTGTGCAGATGGCTCAGTGGCTAAAGTGCTTGCAGCACAAGTATGAGGACCTGAGTTCAGATCTCCAGGGCCCACATAAATCTCGATAAGGTGATGTCTCTGACGCTAGCATTTCTCCAGGGAGGTGAGATGTGGAGGCAGGAGAACCCCCAGAAGTGTGAAGGACAGCTAGCTTGGTGAGAGGACTGGGGAGAAAGACTCTGCCCCAATCAAAATAGAAGACAAGGACTAACGACACCAAGGTTGTCTTCCGACCGCCACACACGCGCTGTGGATGCATGCACCTATACTCTCATACAGAAGTGCGCACAGACTCCCCGTACTGACACCCCTACGTTAGAGGAGACTATAACTCCATCTCTAGAGAACCTCACACCCTTTTCTGGCCTCCTAAAGCACTTGCACTACTACTACTACTAACACACACACACACCCACACACACACACACCCCAAGAAGTTCAAGAACATCCTTAACTATAGAGTGAGTTTGAGAGCAGCCTTGGATATATGAGACCTTGTCTTTAAAACAAGATTCCTGGGGCCAGACAGATGGCTCAGTGGTTAAGGGAGCCTGTTGCTTAATCCTGAGCATCAGAATATGGTTCCCAGTACCCATTTATGGCAGCTCCTAAAGACCTCTAGCTCCCGCTTCACGGGATCCCATGCCCTCTTCTGGCCCTGGAGGGTACTGCGCACATATGGGTGTGTTTACATGTGTGCAACAGGCACAAATAAGTAAATGAAACGTAACAGCAACAACAAACTTTGGTGTCTATCCCAGTCCTCCTGCAGTGTCTGTGGCTGGTATAAGGCTTGGGGTTCTGACAGCTCTCGAGGGGATTCCACTGCTTGAGTTGAGACCCAGCGAGCTGTCCAGTGAGCATGAGCAGAGGACGCCAGGCCGAGCTCTTTTCTTGCACAGCTGTTAGCAGTGGGCTGTACTGCCCAGTCACGGGGAAGTCTTGTGGCACCAGAACGGGACCATCCTAAATGGGCAGTGGGGAGGTCTGACTTGCAGGCCCATCCTCACCTCTTGGTTTCATAGGAGGAGGACATCTTCATCCGATCGTTGTCTGTCCTGAGTAACATGGCTGACCAGCTGTACTATCCATGTGAGCATATCGCCTGGGCTGCCGACGCCAAGGTCCTCCAGGTGGACTCTGCTCGGTGGTGGGCACTGAGCACAGCCCTCTGGACTCTCTCTCTCCTCCTTGGAGTTGTCAAGTAAGTGACATCTGCCAGAGGGGCCACCTGAAGTCCCCAAGTGGTGTTACCTCAGCAGAGGCCCAAAGGTTGGCAAGTCTTCACCTATCAGAATTTCCTTCCTTATATTTATTATTTTTAATTTTGTGTTTGAATGTTTTGTCTGTCTGTATGCCTGTGTACCCTGTGTGTGCAGTGCCCACGGGAAGGCGGAAGAGGATGTCCTATCCCCGGAACTGGAGTTACAGACAGTTGTGAGCTGCCCTGTGGGTGCTGGGAACCAAAACCAGGTCCTCTGCAAGCACAGCCAGTGCTCTCAGCTACTGAGCCCATATCTGTAGCCCTTCCCCTGATGTTTGACCCTCTGTTTGTTTCTGGTAAGGTAACTGCTGTAAAAGTTGGACACAAACGGGGTCCTTTAAACAACACAGCCGTTAGTTCACAGTTCTGGAAGTCGGAAGCTTGAAATCAGTTTCCATAGGGTAAAGTCCAGATGGGGCAAGGCCAGGCCCTTCTGCAGGCTCCACAGTATATCCACTTGTATCTTTGTCTAGCCAGCCCACGTCCCTTTGCTTGTGGCCCCCTCCTCCATCAAAGCTGGCACCTCAGTCTTAAGAGTGTATCTCTGCTTCTGATCCCCTGCTTCTCTCTTCCTCTCTCTCCATAGTCACTCTCTCTTAACAGATGCACTTATTCTTGAAAGCTTATAGAGGAAGATTTGATTTCTCATTACGTTGATGGTTTAGTGCAGATGAGTGCATGTGCCTGTCCTAGAAGAGGACGTTGGAGTCTGTGGGGCTGGTTACCTGCAGCTGTGAGCTGCCCAGCATGAATGCTGGGAACCGAATCCACCCTCTACAAGGGCAGTACACTCGTCTGTAGCCACCGAGTCCCTTCTCCAGTCCCATTAAACATGAGTTTATAGATTATGTGTGTTTGTGTGTGAATGTGGTGGTGGTGCTGTGTGTGTGTGTGTGCCCGCACGCGCGTGTGCATCGGGGCGGGGGCAGAGGAGGACATGGAACTCTTGTTATTCTTTGCCTTTTCTGTTGAGGGCATGTCTTGGCCTGAACCCAGACCTTATATTTTTGGCTAGTTTGGCAGCCAGCAAGCCTCAGTGGCCCTCCTGTTCCCACTCCTCAAGTGCTAAGGCATTTGGATTACTGGACTGTACAAGACCATGCCCAGCTTGCCATGTGGGTGTTGGGGTCAGAACTTAAGTCCTAATGGCTCTAAGCAATGCTCTTAACCATGGAGCCATCTCCCTCACTCCCCATTGCTTTTCTTATGCCTGCAAGTACATGAGGGCATGTGAGCGCATGGGCATGAGGGCCTATGGGCATGAGGAGGCCAGAGGCCAACCTGAGATGGCATGCCTCAGTCATTGTCCTCTAAGTTTAATTTTTTATTATTTGATGTAAAATGTCTTTTAAACGTTTGTGTGTGGGGCATGTGTGCACCGTAGTGGACGAGTGGGGTTGTGGAGTTTGGGTTCTGGGGTTGGAACTCAGGTCCTTAGGATTTGTGGCAAACACCCTTGTCCGCTAAGTCTCCACCTTTTCCTTTCTTTTTCTCACTGCTCTGGGCCTTACCACCACCTTAGCTAAGCTGGCTGACCAATGAACACCACCAGGTACACTCAGTACTGAATTTTTTTAAAGGGTTATGTCCCCAGCCTTTTTGCATATATATATATATATGCAAATATATAAATATATATATATTTGTGTGTGTGTGTGTGTGTGCTCGTGCTCACATGTGCCATGCATGGTCCATCTGTGGAGGTCAGACAGTTTGTGGGAGCTGGTTCTTTCCTTTCACCATGTGGATCCAGGGGATCAAACTTAGGGTACCAGGCTTGGCTGCAAATGCCTTTACCCTCTGAGCCACTTTGCCAGCTCCTCGTTTTACTTATTATTTTGAGCCAGAACTTCATTAAGTATTCCAGGTAGGCCTCGAATTTAGATCCTCCTGCTTGAGTCCCCCAAGAGGATGGGACAACAGGCCTGTGCCACCATGCTTGGCTCTGCCAATTCATTTCCAGCCTCTGAATGTATGCTTGTCTGACAATATCCCGATGTCCTTTCATGAGTATGGTATTCTTGCTGACCACAGCTGACCTCCAAGGTCCCCTTATGCTTGTTGTCTGATCTCCATGCACACTACTATCTCTCAGAATTCAGAGACTCTAGAGTGGATATTTGGGCTGAGCTTTTAATGTATCCTGGCCACTGCCTATGGCCTCCTGTCTATCACTGGGCAGGACCACACCGACCCATGCTGGTGGGATCTAGATGAAGTGATTGGTCTCTCCTGGGCTAGGAACGTGGTTCAGCATGCATGTGGCCCTGGTTTCCGTTCTCAGAAATTACATAAAGCAAATGTGGTGGTCCATGCCTGTCATCTCAGAACTCAGAACAGAGGACCAGGAAGAGGCAAGGGAAGTCAGGGCAGGGACTCAAGGCAGAGAACCACAGGGAAACACTGTCTGCTGGCTCACTTACTGGTGCCATCACCTGCAGAGTTTGGATTTGGAACCCTGACCAGGGAGGGGAAGAGAATGAGGAAAGGATTGTGACATCAAGTGACAGAGACTTGGATACATGTACAGAAAAGTGGGGACTCTGGTCTATATCGTGAGTTCTAGGGAAGCCAGGGTTACATAGTGAGATCCTGTCTCAAAACCAGAACCATCCAAGCAACCATTATATCTACCAAAAGGAAAGCAAAGCTGAGGTCAGGCAGGATGTGTCACTCTAATGGAGTGGCACCTAGTGCTGCTGTCCCCAGGAACCTCCACTGATTATGTGCACACAGAGAAGGTGCGGGGTCAGCTAGTCTTGAGAGGAAGTGTCTGTAAGCTGCAGCCTCAGGCAGAGGAAGAAGCTGCAGTGGCTAGTTTTTGTACACACTGGTCAATCATTTGTACTCAGACCCCCTGGGAAACCTTTGCAATTTCTCAAGCCTCCTCCTTTTGGGAAGCTTTGCCACTCCCATGGGGCTAAGGCACTGGAATACTTGACATGGCTATACCCCGTCAACAATGCGTACTTACTCAAGACTTCCCTCACTTGGGACTTCCTTTGTTTTCTAGTAAATGACTCCCAAACCCCATATGCCCACAGGCTATTCTGACCCTTAGTCAAGGCCTTTCTCTCAGATGATTCTAGGCTGAGTCAGTTTGACAATTAAAGCTAACTAGGACAGAACCCCAGCCTTTGCCCCACAAAGCAACGAGTCTCTCTTCCAAGGCACAGCTAGTCACTATGCAGGAGGCTGCAAGCAGGCCCACGGCTGGCCACATATGGACAGTGGCCAATCTCAGAGTTCCCTGGATTGAAGGCCGTAGAGGCTCTTGCTGCCTTAGCTGCTGTAGGGAGCTGAGCCTGCCCCTCCCAGCTTGTCACGCTGCTCTGACAGAGCATCCCTGTCTTCTGTGTTGCAGGGCCCTGTGGACAGTGTTGAAGCTACGACAGAAGCTGCGGAGCCCCACAGGCACCTTTGCAAGGTACCCTGTCCTAACCTTTCCTGCGAGGTGTATAGAGTGGTCACCTCTCTGATCCATGCCCCTGCTGAGCTTTGCAGGGCTATCTAGGAACTTTTTCCCTGGAGAGTTGCGAAGAGATGTCTGCCAAGCCTCATAGGGTGCCGATGACAAACTAAAGTATGGTTTAGTCAACTCAAACTTGTGGGACCCAGCAGAGCCTGAGTGTAGGTGACCTCCAAACAGCTGTTATTATTGAAAGTCTCACTCCAGCATGGGTGACAACTTC
The DNA here is from genome assembly GCA_021653895.1 of Mastomys natalensis. Taxonomy (NCBI): domain Eukaryota; kingdom Metazoa; phylum Chordata; class Mammalia; order Rodentia; family Muridae; genus Mastomys; species Mastomys natalensis. Next base: position 373,753 of record JAJTUV010001014.1, on the reverse strand, counting down.
CTCATAGCTTCATAGGACCTCCTCCATGCAATCAGGGTAGAATTGCACATAGCGAGGCTGGGAGGTCAGGAGGCGGCAGCTAAAATGTCTGATGAAGGCCCAGTGACCCTCCTCACCTCTCCATATATGAGGGAAAGTCAGCAGTCAACAGCGCTGATGGCTATTAGGTCCAGGGATAGCTCACTACTAAAGGAGTGCTCGTGAGCATGTGCTAGGCATGAGGTGTCTCTGTGTGATGTGGTGTTCACAGAACATTGCTTTAGCCTCCGGGTGGGAAGTCCTGCTTTTCTCCAGTAGGGTTTGTTTGAATGAGGCCTACAGGCTGAGCCTTCATGGCTGGATCTCATAGCAGGGTGGGTGATGTGAAGTTGAGACAACAGTCACACTTCCTATACTCCATGCCCAAGGATTCTGAGGAGGTGTGGAATTGAGGCTGTGGGCCATTCTGTGCTTGCTTTTTCTCTAGTGGATATGGAAAGGGCAGGCAATGAGTGGCTCTCTCCTCTTTGTCTTCCTCAGCCAGCTGCCCAGGAGCAAGCAGAGGGCCATGGAGGCAAGGATATGCTCAGAGGTTTTAACTGTCCTCAGCAACCTGGCTGACCTGGCGAACGCTGTGCACTGGCTGCCCCGAGGTGTCCTGTGGGCTGGCCGCTTCCCTCCTTGGCTGGTGGGCCTCATGGGTACCATCTCCTCCATCCTCAGCATGTATCAAGCCGCCAGGGCCGCCAGACAGGCTGAGGCAGACAGCCCTTGACGAGGCCCTGGAGTGGCAGGTGGAGGACACTGTGCTGCTCAACAGGACTCTGATCCCCAGTGGGAACCACTGGCCATGGGTGCATCCATAATTGTGTACTCCGGTGCTGGCCCCTGGGTGGGGTGGGAAAGGGGCTGAAATGAGATCTTCTCAGGCCCCAGCTAGGGTTTCAGGGGAAGCTCCTCCTTTGGGAAGAAGGGGGGCACATGAGAACCCCAGGACTCCCAGAGCCAAGGCCAGGTTTGCAAAGTCCCAGGAGGACATTCCAGGAGGACACTGCTAGATCCTCCCACCTGCTGGCTTGCCTAAAGGTGAGTGGGAGAGAGATACTGTGGCTCAGGTCGGGATTCAGCAAAGCTGGAATATAGGAATGTCTATTAAATTTCTTGGTATGGTGCCAGTGTGTATATGAGGTGAATAGAGCAGTCCCATTCTGGCCTCCCCTCCTCGGGGCTCCTCCTAAGTCACAAGAGCTGCTTTCACAGGTGCATTGAACATGAGGGAAACCACTGATCTCTGTCCCACCCCTCAGCCGACTGGCCTCAGTACCTGACTGACCTCTGCCCACTGAGCCCAGGATTACCTGCAGTTCTGAGGGAAACTGTAGGTTGTTGCTTCCAGGAAGGCCACACCTAAATGAGGGACCTCAAGGGCCACAGAGTCCCCATTTAAGCTGGGGTCAGGGCACGGTTGTTGACCTCTCTGACGACGTGTAGTTGTGTCCTATATCAGAGAGACCATGGAAGGTTGGGCCTTTTCTTCTTTTTAAACAACTTAAGTGTTTATTACATTTTAGTGTGTGTGTCACAGTTCCCACCATTCCAAGTCCAGGGGATCAAACTCAGTTTGTTAGGCTTGGCTGCAGGCACCTTTACTCACGGGGTCATTTAATCCGTTCACGTGTATGGTTTTTGATCTGAAAGCCAAAAATGTTTGAGAGACTCTGGGCCCAGCCTAGGAGACAGCGGCCTTTGAAATTTACACAATACCAACGTTTTGTGTTTGTGTTCTGAGACAGGCTGGCTGCACAGGCAAGCCTGCTTCCCAGGTATAGAAATGGCTTTTTCCTCCCCTTTGTCCCCCTTCCCTCCCAAGTTTTGGTCCTAGGGATGGATGACTCATATGTTCTACCGTCAAGATACAATGCCCTCTAACCCCTACCATTTTGGTGCTGACCAAAGTCCAAGAAACTTTTTTTTTTTTTTTTATAAGGAAGACAGGTGGTTGTGAACCACTGGGATGCTGGGACCACTTGGAGTAGTGGGGTAGCGGGCCCCAGCAAAGCACTCCACCCTTTTGCTTGTGGGCACCTGTGCGGGGCTCATGGGTAGGCCATGATCGGCTCCTATCTCTGGTGGTCCCACCTGAAGACTGAGTCCGTGAGGCCCTCAGAGCAGTACCTTACCTAGTCAGGGTGCCAGGAGAACAGGCTGAGCTTGAGGTCCAAGCCTTGCATGGGAAGACCTTTGACATTAACCATGGATGGTGCAGACATGGAACAAAACCAGAAAAGGCAGTTCGCCTGAGCTGTCCAGTGGTTCTGGATGGGGATGGAACTACCTCATATGTACTAGCGAAGCCCTCCATCAAACACACTGAGACAAGGCCTTACTTGGTCAGGTTGCTTTGAAAAGAAGCTGGAAATTTTTTGGAGACAGGGTCTCACTATGTAGCCTTGCCTGGCCCTCAAACTAAGGGATCTTTCTCTGCCTCCTGAGTGGTGGCATTAAAGGTGTGTGCCGCCATACCCAACTAAACTTTTACTTTTCAGAAAAGGACTTGTGTATGTGTCCTAGTATATGTACGTACCACATGCATGCCTGGTTGCCTATGGAGGGTGGGTCCCCTAGAACTGGAGTTAACAGATGATTTGGAGCCACCATGGGAAAGAAATCCAGACCCCGTCTGAGAGTATCCAGGGCTCTTAAACACTGAACCATCTTTCCAGCTCCCAGACCTTAAACATAAAATAAATAAATAAATAAATAATAAATAAATAAATAAATAAATAAATAAATGTGTGTGAATGCAGGCATGTGTAAAGGTCAAAGGACGAACTTAGGTTCAGCAGCTTGAGACAGGCTCTTCATTGTTTACTGTGTGTACATCACGCTAGCTGGCCAGTCTCTTGTTTCTGCTTCCTGTCTTCTGTGAGTGTTGGGATTACAGATGCATGCTGCTCAGTCTGGCTTTTACCTGGCTCAGGCCCTCACCCTTGCACAATGACAAGCACCTTATGCACTGAGCCATCTCCCCAGCCCCACCTGAAACTTCTGATCCTTTGCCTCCACCTCCTGAATGCCGAGATTTCAACTGTGTACCACCAGGCCAAACTGGAAGTAGACTAGGGCTTCATGTCCGCTTGGCCAGTGCTCCTCTAACTGAGCCACACCCTTGGGTCTACCCAAAGCACTGGCTCTCCTTCTACATTCAAGTTCTTTATCAACAAAACAGGAGGGCACAGCTCCACTCTCTGCATTCCCAACCCCCAAAGAAGGTCTGTTTCAGCCTGAGATCCTTTGGATAATTTTATTGCTAGAATCTGGTCATAAGTTCTAGGGTGGTTCCAGAATACCCTGTTGCCAGGATGCTCTGTTATCACTGTGAAAATAATCAAGGGTAGGCAAAGAATCACGGTCACAACTGACAAGGGATGCCACTCAACCTCGGAGACTGGATGCTGCTAGCTCACCATCTTCACAAATGACATCTGCCAGGAAGGAGCCCATGGCTGCTGGTGACACTGTCCTACTGTGGAGGGTACACAGTGAGAACTACCTGGCCACTTGGCAGAGATAAGCTGAATTCTTCCCAGGGCCAAGTGGAAACCATTTGCACTTCTAAATCCAAAAATTCATGGTGTCTGATGGTGAGCCCACCCAGCTCTGGTTGGGTACTGGAATGTTCTCTTCACAGAGTGGGAACTTAAAACTCAGATTTCCTAAAGTGCTCTGATACCTCTCAGTACAAAAAAAAAAAAAAAAAAACAACCCCAAAACACAAAACACTGGTTAGCAACATGGCACAATGAGGTCTGGTAGATGCAGATACACTCTGGACACAAGACAGAGACGGGAAAGGACCAGAATAAGAGCTGTTCAGGTGCAGGGGTCCACGAGCCTGGGGACGGGGACGGGGACACCACTCCTGGCACTCTGAAGTCATTAGAGACCACCACGTTCAGCACCCTGTTGCCTACCAGCCGGTGGACTCCTGGTAACCACATCCACGGTCGCTCCCTGAGCTCACGAATGCTTAAGTCTTGGCTCTGGAGGTCTCTGTTGCTCATGCCAGCCGTCTCTGACATGCCCCTGTCCCACGGCCGTGGGGATGGCCTGGCTGTCTGCATTAGGGATCAGAGGGCAGCGCTCTTGGTAGTGGGTTTTAGGATGCTGGGCTCTAGAGACTGACTGTCCTTTCTGGGACTAAGAACCATCAATGGAGGACTTGGTCCTGCCTGTTAGTACTTCAGGGCAGGGGACAGCAGGGAAACCTGGGTAAGGGATGATTCTGGACCTCGGGCAGGACTAAATGTGGTAAGACCTGGAACTCAGACCTGCCCAGTTCTGGGAACAAGACTAGACCAGGCCAGCTGCTGTCCCAACTCCTGTACAGGATGAGGTGGTGCCAAGATAGCCATCTGTGGCTACTCACTGGCAATGTCAGTAGGCCATTCCTCCACATGTCCCTGAATGTGTTAGCTCTGCTTTTCTGGCAGGACACTGAAGGGACCAGGGAAAACCTCATTTCTCAGTGATCAAACACTGTCTGAGATATATACTGCCCTGCTGAACCTGGGGTTCTGCATGTCAGATAAGGTGGACGGGAGGCCATGGCAGGCGCCCTTTGAGAAGCAGAGCTGGGAAGAACCCCCGCCTACTACAAGGAGTGACAGTTGGTAACCCCTCTTCGGATTGCTTTCTGAACCCACAGATCCAGTCCATTGCTCCATGGGTTGCCTGGGGCTGTCTGAGTCTTTCCAACCCTGTGGTCCTCTGTAGTTGCCCAGTTCACTTACTGGTCAAGGCTGTGGCCAGTGCCAGATGCTGCTCTCAAAGTGGAGATTTGCTGGACTGTGGGTGATTCTAGTGCCCTCTGGTGCAAAATGACTCCGTTCAATCCAGAAATCCCTGGGGCTTATGGAGTCTGCCCCTGGAGCCAGGGTCTTCTCAGACCCGCCTGCTCTGTCTCCAGGCTCCCTAGCTTTGTACTTCCTACCTCTGGTTTAAAATAGCTCTGTGGTTTAGCTGGGGTTCCACCTTCAACTTAAAAGAACTTGGTTTGAGCTTATTTACATGCATATGCATACATGTATGCATATGCATGTATGTATGTTCAAGGGGCTACCCATGTTTTACCACTAAATCTATGGAGAGCTGTGAGACCCAAGACACTACCTGAGGAATCTCAGGTGAACAAGTGCCTGGCTGTGCTTGTGCAGGGAAGGAGACGGCCAGACACCCATAGGATCCCCAGAGACGTAAAGGGTTATCAGGTCAGAAAGGGGTCTGCTCTCGGGGTCACGGCCCTCAGAAGAAGATGACATCTTCCTTGCCAACTTCATCTGTGGTGGTGAGCGGTGTGGTTGGCAGCGAGGGAGCTGGGGAGGCAGGTGGCAGTGACGTGCCTCCGAACTTGAAGGCCTCAGGGGGTGTGGCAGCTGGGCCCGGGCTCGGGGCTGGGAAGCAGGGGTCTGGAAGAGAGTTGGGGTGGTCACAGGAGTGTTAGAAGCCACCAGAGTGGGCAGCCCTAATGGCCCACCAGTGGCTGGGCTCACCTGGGGCAGGTGCAGATCCATGGGTGGCAGGCAGGACGGGACTCAGTGAGCGACGGTTTCGTGATGCATTCTCATCCTTGCCTATGAACTTGTTGAGGAGCAGCTGCTGCTTCAGGTCGAAGGATGCTAGAAGAGGGAAGGTGCTTGAACCTGACCCTATGCCATCTGGTGGGGGTGGGTCTCCCCTGCTCGTACTTCCTCATGGGCAGTCAGATAAATACTTTGAAAGGTGGCATGGAGTCACTCGGTGTTGGCACGAGAGAAGCATGTGGCTTCCAAGCAGCCTTTCCCCATGATCATTAGGACATGGATTCTGCTTACGGAGAAGGCCCCACAATACTTTGTGTCAACAGGGGATAGGAATCTCTATGGTGAGGGGTAAAGATGCTGGGTATAGTACAGCCCCTAGTGCCTGTCCTGTGCCCAGCTGGGAGGTTCTAAGTAAATGAGCATGATGGTTAATTCTGTCAACAACCCAACCTGGGACAAAGGTTTCAGTGAAGGACTGCCTCCATCAGGCTGAGCTGTGGGTATCAGTCTGTGGGGGTCTGTCTTATCTGCCTTTGTCGGTGTGGAAGACCCAGCCTGGGGTGCCACCATTTCTTAGGTTTGGATAAGAGTGGAGCTGGTTGGCTGGACACTAAGCATACACGCATTCATTTCTCTCTGCTCCTGACTGGATAGGACTGACTGTCTCAGTCATACCCATGACTGTGACTCCTCACAGTGATGAACTCAAACCTGGAACTATGAGTCAGGGCATTTTAGCACAACAGAAATGCAACTGCAAAAATGAATTTCTCTGCCTTCTTGCCCATGCTGGTGCTTGGTTATCTGCCTCCCTGTCTGAGGTCTGCATTTCAGTTCTGCTGCCTGGACAGAGGTCCACTGGGAAGGGTGTGCTGCTTCTCTGAATGGTGTAGGGGTCCTTGAGCTTTGGGGGTGGGGTGCAGCTCACCTGAGCTCTCCCAACGCTGGGAACCCCTGCTCTTGCTGCCCTTGTCCTTGCCACCCTTGGTGGAGGCAGCCAGCTTGGTGGGGATCTGCTGCTGCACGGCTGTCTGCCTCTGAATCTGATTGGTGGCACTGAGCAGCTGGATGGGCACATCGCTCTTGGCTGGCCGGCTCTCAGCAGGGGCACTGTCCCAGCGGGCCACCTCAGGTCGCTCTACGTACTCAGGTCCTGTGCCATGTAGCAGCATGCTCCCTTGGGTTCCCGGTGCTTTGGCTGGGGCCAAGTGCCCCTCCAGCCCATCCCCATTGAAGCTGGGAGGGTGACTTGCAGGCTGGGCCTGGAAGTAATAGAAGACACATCCTATTGCTGCTAAGCCTGCTGGCGGCTACTAACCCAGACCAGGCTTCCGGGCCCTTTGGTGGCTTTGGCCATTAAATGCTCAGAGATGAATGGGTGTTGTCCACCCGGCTCTGGGTCCAGTTTGCAGCTGGGAAGGTTGATCCTGCACTCTGCAGAGCACTGCTTCCATCTAAAGTTGCTTCTGGTTCTTGGAGCACATCAGGATGTGTATACCCATGTCACATGAGCCATATACATATGCACTCATTTGTTCTCTCTCTCTCCCCTCTCTGCTCTCTCAAATATCGCCACACACAATTTTTATTTGGACTACTCACACACTTGTGTGTGTGTGTGGAGACAGGGTCTCTCTATGTAGCCCTGGCTGTCCTGGAACTCTATGTAGACTAGGTTGGCCTAAAACTCACAGAGATCCACCTCTGCATCCTGAGTGCTGGGGTTAAAGGCATGTGACATTAGGTCTGGCTCCCCCATGCCCTAGGATCTCACATAGCCCAAATGGTCTTGAACTTGCTGTGTAGCCAAGGATGTTCTAATTCTCCTGCCTCTACTTCTTCAGTGCTAGGATGACGGGCCTGCGCCACCATATTTGATTTTTTTTTTTTTTTTTTTTTTAAATACAGTGCTGGGGTTGGAACTAGGGTCTTCATGCACACTAGGCAAGCACAAAACTGAGCCACATTTCCAGCTGAGTGGGTTTGGCCATACAGGCCCACTAACCTCTGCCAACACTTCCGGGGGCAGTGCCCCCGGTACAGTGTTCTGTTTCTTGAACCTGCGCAGCAGCTCCAGGCGCTCACGTTCACGGTCCACTGCTCGCTGGGCCTCTCGCAGACGCTCCAGATCATGCTGGTAGGCCTGGCGCTGTCGCTCCAGCTCTGTGCGTTCCTGGTCCAGTCGCTGGCGCAGCTGTCGCGCCTCGCCCTCCCGCTCCTGCAGTCGCGCCCCCGCCAGCTCCAGTTCCTGCTGCTGGCGTGCCCGCTCCCGCTCCCATCGCTGCTGCTCCTGGCGCAGCTGGCTTTGCAGCTTCTCCACACCCGCGCGCTCCTCACGCTGCTTCTCAAAGTTGCGTTGCCGCTCTTGCTCCAGCAGCAGGTTCCCGCGTGTTGATTGTAGCCGGAACTGCTTCTCGCGCTCCTGGATGGCCATTCGTTGCATCTCCACATAGCTATCCTGTTGAGCGATGACTGCCTAGGGACAGGGACAGGGGGCGGGTCTGATGGGAGTCATGCACTTGGTTCGACCCAGCCAACCAGCCAAGGGCAGGAGCAACCAGTCCCTCCCTGATGCTGCAGGTACCTGGAGACTAAGAAGCAACTGCGACAGAGTCTGGACCCGGTGGACCAGCTGCAGAGAGAAAGCCAAATTGGTCTACCTGATGATGGTACATAGGGCATGTGGGCATGCTGTCCCTGTGGGAGATGGACCAGGGGCCGTACCTCTGATTCCAGGACAGCGGGCAGACATGAGCTACTCTCTGTGCTGGGCATCTCCACCTATGAAGACAAGAATGATACTATCAAATGGGATCTAAACCACCACAGCTCACTATGGGAGGAGACAAGTCCTTCGTATAGGAAACAGAACTCAGTGCCGGGCTGTGACTGTGAGGCAGAAGTCCTGTGGCCATCTGACGTATCTGAGAGTCTGTTGGATGAAGGTGTGGGGAAGCCTGGGTGATGGGTGGGTGGGTGGCTGATGGCAGCTCTGCAGTAGGGTGGGCTTGGAAGTGAAGCTTGTGTGGCTCATGCAATGGATACATGTGACTCATGTGTCAGATACATGTCTAGTTCAAGTTTCAGACAGCTAGGGCAGGTAGCCTTAGCCTCTGGAAACCTTAGCAGCGTGGATGTGCTGAGTCAAAGGTGGAGGGAAGGGCCAGTCCGGAGCACTGGCAGATGTCACCACACACTCTGGGTGGCTTGTGGAACCAATGTGGGGCTTTGGGCCTGATGAAGCTGAGGCAACTATGTTGTGCCTGTCCTCCCCTCTGCCTCCTTCCCAAGTCACTACTGGACATTCCCAGGAGTCTGCAGGAGTAACTTTGAAGGCTGTCTGTCATGTTAGTGGCTGTCATATCAACGTGGATTGTCTTTACCCATGCAATCAAGATTACCAGAAGTCACTTACATCCTGTGGCGATTCCTCACAGCAGCCACTGGGGGTGGTGTTGTCACAGGGCTTGGAGTCTGGGCTGCTAGCAGGTCCCTGCCAGTCTTGGGGCCTGGGGTCACTGTTGTACACCTTCCTTCTAAAGCTGCCACCTGGAGACCCCAAATAGATCACAGGAGGATGCTATGAATCCCACAAGGCTTGGGATCCCCCTTCTCTGAGCCCAGCCCATGTAATAAATGCAGGCTAGGGTGTTCCTGGAGGCCTGCTACAGAGTCCTAGCTTTGGAGTACAGAGCCCACAATACACAGAAGGCTGAGGAATGTTCTCAGGAATTACACTCCCAACTCTGGAGAGAGAACTCATGTTAAAGGCTAAGGGTCACAGCTAAAATTTAGGAAATTACACTGTACAGTACACTGGATCTGCCACTCATGAGCTTCCCAAGACATAGCCTCAGAGGAAAATGACATACTTACCCTTGCTGGGGCTGCCCACACTGTCATAGCCCCCAAAGGTCTCAGCCCTCCGAGGCAGGCCTGCAGGGACACTTCCCTCCTCCACTTGGCTACTGGTGCTCCCCAGGCGCCGGCAGATCAGGCTCTGGATGCCCTCAACTGTGAGGGAGAGGTGGGGGACATAAGTCAGCAGGTGATGGGGTTATACCATGGGTATCAGGGCAGCCCAGACCTGAGCAAGGAGCAAGTGTGGCAGTGAGTGCTAGGATGAAGGGTACACACCACTACCTCAGCTTAGGCAGTGCCGAAGATAGAACCCAGTGCTAGGCAAACACTCTAACAACAGAGCCCCATCCTGAGCCACCATCCTCAGCATCTAAGGCAATCAGGCAGCCATTGGGTTTGAAACAATTCATCTTGGAGGCAGGCTCCTTAAGATTCAGAAAGTTCTGAAGGGAGTCTTGTTAAGACTCAGGAAGTCAACAATGTACAAATTTCAGGAAGTTCCTGAAACTTACTAAAAGTTATATACAGAAAGGACTGCTGGGGATAAGAGACTCTTCAACCTGTCTCGCCAACTTCACCTGAAAGTCTTGAAGAGAGCTTCAGGGTCCCAACTTTCATTAGTCATCACCTAGGCTAGAGTAGTTTTCAGTGATGCAGCTGCTTTTTAAGTAGTGAGGAACCCCTCAACCCTGCTGCTTCCTGTAAGTGACCTGAACAAACTTACTGGTTCACCAAGTTGGACTGGTGTTACTGTTACTTGGGTCTGTCATCAGTTCCCTATATGGGCCTAGGGATGTGATATACCAGTCCTTACCTAAGTATAGTAACAGATTTAACACATGTTAAATGAAGAGCTACACAAGAGGGCTGCCCATGAGGGTAAGAGTGGTCTATATACCCTTCAATGGTCTGCTACTATTCGAAGTCTCTAGCCAGGTGAAGAGGCAGGGAGAATATTCCCAGCCCAAGTACCAGATTTGCCAGTGTTATTGAAGGCCATGAACAATAGCTACAGGAGACAGAGGTGAAAGGGCAGTGCAGGTGTTGTTGGGGAGAGCAAGACACCCATTGGGTCATTGCTAATCTGTACAGGCAAAGGGTTGAGTGGTCTGACTTGCTGATGGAAGGGATCCATTAAGCACTGGCTGCCCACCCTGTTCGACTGCCTGGGGCCCTGGTGGCTGCAATGGTACTGACTGGTACTCCTGTAGTATTAAAGGCACCCCTTACCAGGTCTATCTAGCTTTGAGGTTGGCAAAGGTGTCTCTGCATGTCAGGCTAGAACTGTGTGGGGATAGCAGGTAATGTATACCCCATGGTTTATACCATTGGCTATTAAGCCTGGAAGCCTGCCAGAGCTAGACGTAAGGTTCTGGCCCAAGGTTAGGGCGCATTCTGGACTCCAGAAGTCCCTCAAAAGAGCATACGTTATTTTCCTGAGGATATTATCAGGGACTTATCCCAGAGAAGAAGGAATACCAGTATCAGGGAACTTTGTTTTACTAACAACAATCTAGATTACATTTATTAATTGATCGATTGATTATGTTTGAGTGTACACATGTGCCACAGCACACGTGTGGAGGTCAGGGGACAACCTGTATTTGTACAAGTTGGTTCTCTCCTTCTACCAAGTGGAACTCTAGGACTGAACTCAGGCTGTCGTATGTGGAGGCTAGTACCCTCATCTGCTGGCCATCTCTTAGGCTTAAGTTTTATTCCCCCCTTCCCTGAGTCCCCCTCCCAATACAAGGTTGCCCAGGGAGTGTTTGTTGAGTAAGTGCTTAAAGGATTTGGGTAGAGCTTAGCTGCAGAGCCACTGCACATGCTGGATTCCATTCCCTGGATTATGAAAAAAAGCAAAATGACGGTGGTCCTGGATAAGCAACAGAGTACAAGGTCTGGCTTTAGTTCCCTAGGTAGCCCACCCAGGAATATCATAGCTCAGTGGGGTGGCTGACTCACTCTCGTTCATGGCCGATCTGAGAATCTGCTCCCCCCGTAGGGTCTCAGGGGGGTCTCCGCCTCCTCGGAAGAGGCCTTGGTACTGGGCTGATTCTTCCAGCCCGCTCAGCTGAGCCATCTCCAGGTAGATCTGCTGTTTCTCTCAGAAGGCTCTGGGCAATCAGCTGGTCTTTCAGGCTCAGTCGCTCTACAGGAGAACCCAGAGGTGGCGGTCAGCCTTAGAGACCTGCCCTGGGAGTCAGGCTGTGAGGGTGGGACCCCAGCTGAACTGTGCCTTCAAAGGCCAACCCCTTATCCTCCCTCCAACACCACTAGCTTTAAATGTGGTCCTGTCCTCTTGACTGCTGCTCTTATCCCCACTGTGAACACCAAAGTGGAGGGTAACGAGTCTGGAATAGAAAGCCTTGAAACACCAAAAAAACAAAACAAAACAAATCTTTTTTTTTTTTTAAATTTAAAAACAATTTGTATTACATTTATTTGTGTATGTTATGGGCACACACATGTATGGAGGTCAAAGGACAACTTGTGGGAGTTGATGCCTTCCATTCTGTGGGACCATGGGATTGAATTTGGGTCATCAGGCTTGGCAGCAAGGGTCTACACACTGAGCCATCTTGCCAGTCCAGTTTGTTGTCGTTGCTGTTGTTAGGTTTTTAAACATTTACTTGCTGGGCATGGTGGTGCACGCTTTTAATCCCAGCACTTGGGAAGCAGAGGCATCTCTGGTCTACAAGATGCAGCTAGGACTACATAGAGAAACCCTGTTTCAAAAAACCTCTGAATTATTTGTGTATATGAGCGTGCATGAATATATTTGGGTGTGCACATCTGTGCCCATGCTTGAAGGCCCAAAGAGGATGCCAAGTGCGCTTCCCTGTCATTCTGCCTATTCATGTGAGGGAGGGTTTCTCCTCAAAACTGGGGTTTTGCTTTCTCACCTATGCTTTAAGCCAGCAAATCCTGGCAATCCTTGTCTCTGCCTGCACTTTTCAGACCTGTCACTATGTGTGTGCATAGGTGCATAGACCTGTCACTGGCTTGTTTTGTAGGTGTTGGGTCTGAACTCTGGCCTACATGGCGATGCAGCAAGTATCTTCTTAACTGCTAAGCCATCTCTCAAGCCCCTGTTTGTTTTATTGAGAGGACTTGATTTTCCTCCAGGCTGGAGCTTCCCCATGCCTTGGCCACCCAAATACAGCCAAGCCATGGATTGTCGGGCTTGGTGGCCAGCTATCTTTACTTGCTGAGCTGTCCTGTCTGCCCAGAAAACAGAGGTGTTATTGACTGATTAAGTTTTGTTTTTGAGACACTGTCTTGCTGTAGATTCTTGGTTTATCTGGTAATTGCTGCATAATACAGGCTGGCTTCGAATTCCCACCAATCTTCCTACCTCGGCCTCTTAGGGCTGGTGAGATGGCTCAGTGGTTAAGAACATTTGTTGTATGTCCACTACCCACCCACATATACTACTACTTCTCCTCTTCTTCTTCCTCCTCTTCCCTCCTCCTCTTCTTCTTCTTATTATAATATTTATTTTTTGAGACAGTTTTTCTGTGTAGCCCTGGCTATCCATGAACTTATTCTGTAGACCAGGCTGGCCTCAAACTCAGGGATCTGCTGGCCTCTGCTTCCCAAGTGCTCGGATTAAAGGCGTGTGCCACCACCGCCAGCTCCACTTACTTCTTTTTTATTGTGCTGTTTCAGTTTTATACCTCTACTTATTTGTCTGTTTGGTCCTTTAGCTCTGGCAGGCTTTGCTCACCACATAGCTGAAGATGCCCTTGAACTTCTGGCACATGTGCCTGTATGTAGTGCTGGTGTTAAAACCCAGGGCAAGCTAGTCCACTATTGAGTCATTCCTGGCCCTGAACTCAACTCTTAAAAATGAGTGAACCTTATGGTACGTGCATTAAACCTCAATGAAGTAAAAGAAACTTGACGTGGACCCATGGGTTACAAGAGGGACCCGCCCACAGTGCTGACCCGTTTTACCTTGAAAGTCCCGGAGTTTCATGGTGCGGGCTTCAGCCATCTTTCTCTCCTCAGCCTCGCTGAAAACGCCCTCCTCCTCGGCAGGGCAGCTGCAGGGAAAGGGGACGGCTGCCATCAGTGTCTCATGGGTTAGCTGTCCTGACACCAACACTGCAGAGCACCCTCTTCCTGACGCTCTAATGCTGTCGGGATGGCTTGGGGGATAATGGAGCCCTAGATCTAGAGGGGACTGTCTCAGCAGTGTAGGCAAAGAGTGACAGAGGATGTCCGATAGCCTCTTGTGGCCTTGGTGCCTGAGTTCTATCCTCAGGATCTACATGACAGAAGAGAATCACTGACTGGCAAAGTTGTCCTCTAACCTCCACATGCGTGGCACAGCTCACCGCTCCAATAAAGACATGGAACTATGAAAAAGATTCCTGAGGCAGGGCCTGTATTAGCTATAAAAGGCTCCTCCACTGACCTCTATCCCCACCCGGTGCTGAGGAGTTTTTGTTTTGTTTTGTTTTGTTCTTTTAAAGACATCAGGCACCATGCACCATCCCAGGGTAGCCTTGGGTCTACTGTGGTCAAGGATGATGTTGAATTTCTGATCCTCCTGCCTCTACTCCTCAGGTGCTAGAGTAACAGGCATGCACCAACAAACCGAGCTGATATGGTGCTGGGGTCTGCAGTGAGGGCTTTGTGCACACTGGGCAAACACTCTATCAATAATGAATCATAGCCCAATTCTGCACTTTTGTGGGGGACTCAGATTGGAGGAAGAGAAGGGAAGACAAGGACAACCAACGACACATGACAGTTCTCAAAGAGCTGACTTGTGATCCTTCTGCCTCAGGTTCCTGATGAGGAGTATAGGCATGCACCAAGCTCAGCTTCTTGGATATCTTCTTTAAAAACTATTTATTATTGGATTTAATTTATATATGTGTGCTATGCGATGTATGTGCAAGTACCTGTGGGTGCCAGAAAAAGGTATTAGCTCCCCTGAATTAAAATTACAGGCAGCTGTGTGCCACCCTATGTGGGTACTTGGAACTTAACCTGGGTCCTCTGCAAAAGCAGTAAGCACTGTTAGCCACTGAATTCTCTCTCCAAACTCTCATGTACAGGTTTAAAGTGCCTGGCCGTGGCACAGAGGTGGCCACTTCCAGTCAGGTACTGGAGGCTATGGACCACTCAGAGCTAACATTACTGTGCATGGTGGAGTGTGAAGCTGACCACAGCCACGCCCACCTGTCAGTAAGACTCTGGTTCAGGCAGGTGGAAGGAGCAGGCACTGGGCTGGGATCTGGAGAGCACTGAGCCCAAGAAATAAAGATAGGGCATTACAACATGCTCCAACAAGGCTAGCCTCAAACTGTTAATCTGAGTGGCCCACAATAAAGGTCCAAGTTAGAATTGCCTGGCCCCTCATTCGCTGGGTACAGAGATATCCAGGCGTTTTAGCATGGTGACAGGGTTGCTATGATGAGGAGTAGACTCCATTAGTTCACTTATGAGACGTGGTAGGATGCTCACTTAGCACTCGTGAAACTTAGGTTCCATCCCTGGCACTGCATATGCTGGGTATGGTGGTGCATCCTTTCATCCCAGTACCTGGGAGGTGGAGGCAGGAACAAGGGTCATCATTGGCTACAAAGTGAATTGGAGCAAAGTCTGGCTGCAGGAGACTGTTTCTCAAAATCAGCCAGTCAGCCAGCCAGCCAACCAACCAATGAACCAATGAACCAAGTGGTCTGTCTGGGAGGTCAAGGTCACGAGTGAGGATCCAGCCTGAGGAGGCAGGAGTTCCTGGGCTTGTCTCACCTCTCCACGGCTCGGCGGATGTGGGCCATCCAGATGTTCCTGTCCTCTTTGGAGCTGGTATAGATCTCGTACATCTCTGGCCCCTGCATGGAGGCGCTGATCAGAAACATGGCCTTCTCCTCGTTGGCTACCTCTCTCACGATGAGCTTTTGCAGAGAGATGACGGGTGGCTTTGAGTCCTGTGTGGAGGAAGGTGATGGAAACTTCACTGTTGTCTTGTTATATCCAAAACCATTAGCATCCTGAGCCTGGAGAGAGGACCACTACAGAGAAGGCCTAAGAGGGGAGCCATGCCCAGACTCCCAGTGTGTACACATTCACATGGAAGGCAGAGAATCATCTTGGCAGTGTGCTTGGTAATCTTGCTGGGCAGGTGGCAATGAGCCCCAGGTACCTGCCTCCCCAGCACATGGTTACATGGCACAGTGTGTGCCACTACATCCTACTTTTCTGTATGGATTCTGGGGAGTGAATTCTGGTCTTCAAGCACTGAACTGTCATGCCAAAAAAAAAAAAAAAAAGTTTACTAACTGGAGACTTTTCAACCAATATCCTAGTATTCTTTTGAATGGGTTTTGTTTGTTTTTGAGGCCTTAAACTCACTGTGAAACCCTGCTGGCCTCAAATTTACAGTGATCTTGTCTCAGTTTCCCAAGTGTTGGGATTTTGGGTGTACACCACCATGCCCAGAAAAGGGTACCTCCCCCCCAGCCCCTTTAAAGACAAGTTTCTCTGTGTAACAGAGCCCTGGCTGTCCTGGACTCACTCTGAGACCAGGATCACCTCAAACTCACAGAGATCTGCCTGCCTCTGCCTCCCAAGCTGGGATTACAGGTGTGTGCCACCATACCTGGTCTCTCTCTTATTATTAATATTTTTTAACATTTATTTTGTGTGTATGCACACATGTATGCATAGTGCACTTGTGGAGACACACTCACTCACACATATACTCTTGCTCTCTCTCTCTTAGTTTTGTGAGACAGTGCTTCCAGTGTAGCTCTGGCTGTCCTGGAACTCTTTCTGTAGATCAGGCTTGCCTGAAATTCAGAGATCTACTTACCTCTGTCCCCCGAGTGCTGGGATTAAAAGGCACGAGGGAAAACAAGAGGGTCTGGGAAGATGGTGGTGTTTGTATGTTTCCCGGAAGCTTAGGGCCCACTATCAAGTCTATTAGTGCCCCCTAAAGTCTCCTGACAGTATGAGGGGCCACAGCTATCACAGTGGACATCTCTGCTTTCTGTGAGACTATGGTGGCATAGAGGTGTGCTGGGCTAAAGAGCATTTGTGATGGAATAATCTGACCCAGTTTGTGGAGAGGTGGGAAGGGGTGACAAGGGATGGGAAGATTCTGAAGTGCTCTAAGATCAACATACCAACCCTGGCAGTGCTTATCACTCTGAGCCTGAGGGGACAGATCAGTAGATGGGATCTTTCACTCAAGCCTGCCCTAGAAAAGACTAAGTGGCCGGTCTTGGCACATCTCTATCCCTGCAGAGACTGCATCCTTCTCTTTGATTAAAGATAATCTGCTTTGGTAGAGGGCAGGATTGTCTGTTGTTCACATTTCACCTCTTTCTATCCCGATCTAACACTTCGTGCTGCAAGCCTGGGAGGGGTTGGGGCACCACACCCAGCTCTTTCCTTTGGTCTACCTTTCCTCACTCCCTTTTCCCATTTCCCTCCTTTCTCTGACACCCATCCATGGGGGCATGGCCACTGGCCAGGCTTACTCAGGGACTGAACTGTTGCCTGTTACGACACGGAACCTCTAGGTCTAGGTGTCTTTTGTTCTTTGTCCATGTAAATGGTGCATATCCCAAAGGGTCCATGTAAGTGTGCCACCTAAACTCAGTTTAGGTCCTTCTCTTAAGCTCCCTGTCCCCCAGCCCCCATCCCCTTCTCTACAGACCTCCAGAACAGAGGCCTTTCACTGTTTGTTCAGCAGCCTACCTAACATCTACACACCGAGGTAAGGTTCTTTTGCCAGACCTGGAGTCTGTGAGGACCCAGGGATGTTAGGCAGTAGGAGAACCACAGAAAAGTGATGAGGCTGGGAAGACTGAGGGTGTTTGAGATTCTGGGTTAGGGGCTAATCAGGCCGCAGCCTTGCCCTTTCTCCCTAGACTCATAGTTTACAGGCTGGCCCCCTACCCCTCCCCACTTCCTGGTATAGAGACTATGTCTGTGAATCTGTAAGGGGCTCCTTGGCACTCCAGGAAGGAAGTGCTTGACTCCAGAGACACTGCTCAAGTTCTGCCCATCTGCAGCTAGCTCTGCTATCTCCATCCTCAGAGCAGATTCTGGCATCTCTGCTGCCACGGGAGGAGACAGACATCTGTCTCAGGAGTCAGTAAAGACTCCCCAGGGACCATTCCAGAAGAATGAAACACGGTTCTCACTACTTCAAGTGATTCACATGCCTCAACTAGATGTGCTCTTCCTCTCACACCCCCAAACGGAACACTCCACAATGATATTCTGTCCCTCTGGTCTGCCACCCAGAAATCAGAGCCAGCTTATGCGAACCCTCCGCTTTCTTCTCATACCTATAAAAAACGGTCCCTATTCTGCCTCTTGAGCCTGAACTCGGTTTAGAGCTCCTCCATCCTGCCATCTGTCTGTACGCTTATGGCATTACTAATTGTTTTAATAAACTTCTTACCCAATGACAGTTTACCCTAGTGTCCCGCTTGAGGCCCTCCCATCTGAGACCTTCCAGTGAGAATCAGGGCCACACCAGGAGCAAGACAGGGATTGATTCCCTGTAAGTTCTACCCCTGACTGTCTGGAACCTTCTGGAAGGATTCTGGTGAGACAAAGTGCCTCTCAGTGTATTTTCCTACTCCCTGCTTTGTCATGGACATCCCCCTCCACTGGGCCCACCAATGTACTGTACCAGCAGGCAGAAGCCTTGAAGACTTGGACACATACCACAGAAGCAAAGACGTACTTCTGATCCTTCTCTTGGAGCAGCAAAAGCACATCGGTCAGCAGGACAGCGAGGACATCTGCAGAGACCAGCACACAGAGGAGGCTCTTAGTGCTACATGTCCAGAGGGGCCCGGGACAGCTTAGGCACCAGGATGCTTCAGCTTCTTGTTCTACAAGTTCCAGTTCTAACTCACCCCTTTCCAAAGTTCCTGAGTTTGGAGATTCAGCGTCAGTGAATGCCAGAGGCTCTCCTCAGACGGTGCCTTCAGTGGATCCTGCTCAGACTGTTCAGAACTAGGCCAGAGTTCCAGTGTGCCACACAGTTCTTTAAGGATTCATTTTTAACTGTGTGTGATGTGTGTGTGTGTAGGTGTCTCTGTGTGGTTTAGTGCATGTGTGTGCAGGTGCTCTCAGTGAGTGGCTAGAGGTGCTGGATCCCTGGAGCTGGAGTAATTGCAGTTGCAAGCTGCCCAGTGTGGGTTCTGGACACCAAATTTAGAGTCTTCTACAAGAGCAGCAGATGCTCTTAATGGCTGTGCCGTTTTTCCAGTCCCTCATTTATTACATGACTACTTTGTGTATATGGGTGGCATGTGCAGTATTTATAAACTGTGTGTGTGTACGCATTAGGGGTTGATATGGGATATCTTCCCTGATCACTTATTTTTTTAAAGTGTATTTATTTTGTGTATTATTAATTTTGTGCTTCCTCCACATGTGGGTCAGGCATTTAACTCAGGTTGTTAGGCTTGGCAACAAATATCAGTGGGTAGTGGCTACCTTCTCAGCCCGAGTTTTTAGACAGGGTCTCTCACTGAACTGGAGACTCATTCATTCAGTTAGGCTGGCTGGCCAGTTAGCTCCAGGTATCTGACGTCTCTGTCATACCCCAGCACTAAGGTTACAGCCTGGCTGGGGATCAAATTCAGGCCAGTGTTCTCTTTGTTGAAATGGACTTCTCTTTATCCCCCAGGTCACATCTTGCCTACACAGATGCAGGCAGGGCTGGCCTCAGGCCCTCCGAATTCTAGTCCTGCTTGGTGTCCTGTCCCTGTTGATGTGTAAGCATCTGTCACAGTGAATTTTGCACATGAGTGTCATAAGGAGCCCTTTTCTTTTTCTCTTTTGAGGTTGGGTTTCATGGACCCTGCTCTGGCCTCAAACTTGCTAGATAGCTGAGGACAACCTTGAATTCCCAATCTTCTTGCTTCTACTTCCCTAGAGCTGACGGTCACTACACTCAAGTTTACTTGGGGTTGGAGATAGAAACCAAGACCCCATGAATGTCAGGAAAGCATTTAACAACTGACCTGCAACTCCATCCCAGGAAGAGCCATTTCTGAGGATCTTGTCTAAATTAAACATTTCCTCTGTCCGGTTCTCTGTAGCCCACTGGCTGACTTAGACTTGAAGGCATTCAAGTGTTGCAAGTTTGGTTTGGCGACAATTCAAGATAGAATACCAATCCAAGATAGAGCCCAGCACTCTAAGGTGGTGCCTACCACTCTAACATGGGAACTGGAGCTCCAAGCTAGTTCCATGCAGATCTAGAGGTGGCCAGAGGCAGAGATTTACCTTTCAAGCGCCCCGATGTGGACTTCCAGCACAGGGTGCCCTCCAGGTGGAGCTGGCGCTGTTGCATGTCCTCTTTCCGGAAGGTCAGCCCGTTCTTGAGTTTGCTGGAGGACTTCAGGTCCATCTTGGCTGCGATCTCCCTGAGGCGCTGGTCCTTCTCACACTCGCTGACTTTGGCGTCCACTTGTGAGATGATGTCTTTGATGAGGCTCAGGGCCTGGCGCAGGTCTTTGTAGTCCTCGGTGCCGGCTGTCACATGTAAGCAGAGGTAGCACTGGTTTCTGTGCCCATGCTTATAGACACACAGAAGCTGATGTGCTTGCTGCGTCTGGATCTATGAGGTGTGCTTCCTAGGAACACTGCTCAGAGAGTTATGGGCCTGCGATACCATACTTAGCTAGTTTTGTTTTGTTGTTTTGTTTGAGACAGGGTCTCTCTCCACATGCCTCAACTGCTGTGCAACTCACAGAGATCCACCTGCCTCTGCCTTGAGTGCTGGGACTAAAGGCTTGAGCCACTATTCTTGACCTGCACTTTTTTGTGTTGAGATGGGTCTTGTCCCGTAGCCCTGGCTAGCCCAGAATTCAGTGTCGATCACAGAGTAGACTACCTCAAACTTGCAGATCTTCCTACCTCCGCCTCTGGAATGTTGGGATTACAGGCATGTGCCACCATGCTTGGTTTAGAGTTTAGCTTTTGCCCAAATGCAAACATTAAGGCGTGATGATTCAAATGGGATAAACTATCTAGCACAGTGCACATATTCCTACCATTATTGTATACAGATCCCCCTCCAGTCCTTTAGCTCTTCATAAAAAGCTTCCTTCCACCTCCTGCTAACAACAGAGAGAAGCCCCTCCCACCTGGAAGACACAGTAGGTGAAGGGACTCTCACCAGCCAGAACATGGCAAACATGGCTTTCGCAGGTCTTGCCTTTCTACCCCATTCCCTCTGCTTTGCTAAAAAACAAAAACAAAAACCAAAAAACCAAAAAACCACAAACCAAAACATTAAATAATATTCCTAAAGCTAGCCAGCAAGTATTTGGCCACTTCTTCCTCCTGAGGCTGACTACCAAGGTCCAGCTATCAAAGTACTGAAGTTCAGCAATCACAAATCCCTTAGTGGCTGCTCGTCCAATTAAAATTAAACACCTCATCCTAACACATGGGCTTCCCCCTTTACCTTTATATACTTCCATTTGCCTATGGACACATCTGTTTCCTCTCTATCCACAGGTAGCCCTTTGTCCCTCCAAGAATAATATTCTTTTCCCTTTTTCCTTGTTCTCTTCCCCCTTTCCCTTGTGCTCTATCTCATGTCTTTTTTCTCTTATCCCTGCCCTTTGTCCTCTGGGGCAAATAAATCTCCTTGTGCAGGGAACTTCGTCTTGGAGTGTCTTCAGCTGATACCAGTCTGTTTAGTAAGGAAACTTCCTATTTTCACATGGCCCAAACCTACCAGAAATATGGAAAGAGGTGGTCACCATGCTGGGCCCCCAAGAGCACCTGGAATGCTTTCTGACCTTTTTACTGTGTTCTCTGTGACTATCAGCATGTCATCCTTTCTTCTGTTTGAGTTTTGAATCAGGATCTCATAATGTAGCCCAGGCTGGTGTAGAACATGTGGCTCTTCCTGCCTATGTGTTGGGTACAATTTCCTCTGAACTGAAACATTCTATCCTGGAGGGAATCTGTTAAAACTCAGAAAGTAAACAACTTGCAAGTCTCAGGAAATTCCCTGAAACTCACCAGAATCACACAGTTGATCTCTCTTAAATTATATAAGCAATGAGGATTGCCAAGGAGAGGATACTCTCCAACCTGTTTAGCTGTCTGTAAGATCTGTAGAGAACTCCAGCTATCTTGAATCCTAACTCATGCTGGGGTAGTTTTTGGTGAAGCAGCTGCCTTTGAGTCACCCCTACTCCTATAAATAACTACATATCCATACCCTTAAGTACCTCAATAAAGTCATTGGCTCATCAAGTTGTACTTTGGTGGTAGGTTACATTGGTCTAATGTCAGTTCCCAAATTCTATTTGAGCTAAGTTGACATTTATTAATGTCACACAACACAAGGCCCCTGAGAAAATATCTGTGCCCACGGCAACCAGGTCAGATCTTGCCCTGGCCATTTAACACAAGAACTTTCTTCTTTTCTTTTCATTCTTTTTTCTTCTTTCTTTTCTTTCCTTGTTATTTTCTTTTCTTCCTTTCTTTTAACTTAAATTTAAATTTTTACAATTTTATTTTACATTTATAGGTATTTTGTCTGCCTGTATGTCTGTGTACCATACATATAGAGGCTAAGGAAGACATCAGATTCCCCAGGAACTGGTGTTATGTATGGCTGCCACCATGTGAGTGCTAGAACTCAAGCCTGGGTCCTCTGGAAAAGCAGCTGGTCTCTTAATGGCTGGGCCATCTCCAAACCCAGAAATCATTCAATTACCCAAGAATCATCTTGTTTTTGTCTGGTTCAAGTCTAGTTTAGAGATACTGACCTGGGACCTGCCTCGGTCCAGCATTTGCTAAACCTAGCTCCCCTCTTCCTGTGCCGAGTGCCTGGTGCCCAGTATAAGGGATTACAAGAGGTAACTTGGCCAGTCCATTGATAAACTCCAGAGTTGGTGGGCTGAGGCAGCAATCCCCCCAGACCCAGGGGTATGGCAGAGGGTGTTCCCACCTTCCGTGTTCTGGATGATGCGTTCCACTAGCACCGGGTACTTGGTTATACGCTGTGTGACCAGAAGGATACACTCCTGCACTCCCAGACGGCGCACAATGGAGAAGTTGCCAATTTTCTGAAACGGAAAACAAACAGCTTATTTCAATTTTTTCTGCCTTCTTCTTTAACTTTTTTGGTATTTTTGAGGCAGGGCTCTCCATGTGACCCTGGCTGTTCTCTGCCAGACTCTGGCTCCTGAGCTGTGCTACCATGCCTGGCTCTCCTTCTGTCTTCCCTCACTCCTCTGTCTTTCTCCTCTCCTCTCCCCTCCCCTCCCCTCCCCTTCTCTCCTCTCCCTCCCTTCCTTCCCCTTCCTCAACCCCTTGTATTTGTGTTTGAACCCAGGGTCCCAAGCATGCATGCTGCACAAATACTCATTACTAAGCTTATCTCAAGACAGACAGACAGACAGTCTGGTGATTATTGGCATGCATTATTAACATCTTTTCTGGGGGTGTCTGTATGAGTCTGTGTTCACAGACCAGAAGAGGGCATCAGGATAGGGGTTCTTCTCTGCCACTCTTCACCTAGTTTTTTTTTTTTTGTTTGTTTGTTTGTTTTTTTTTTTTGAGATATTGTCTCAGTCTGCAGAAGACCAGGCTGGCCCCTTGGATTAGGAGCCTATTCTACCATGCTCTTTGAGATAGTCTCTTCTGAACATGGAGTTTCTGTTTGTTTTGTTTTTTGTCAAGGCTAGATACCAAAAAGTCTTAGGGATTCTCTTGTCTTCCCCCAACTCCACAACAGAGTTGGGGTTACAGGAATGTGCTGGGGGCCAGACTTGTTCTGGGATACACACTTCAAACTGACAGCTGAGTAGCAGGCACTAAGAACTGCTAAGCCACCTCTTTTTATGTTTTTTGATTACAGTGTAGATTTTGTTGTCCTGGCTGTCACCCACTTTGTAGACTAGGCTGGCCCCAAACTCAGAGATCCATCTACCTCTGCCTCCTGACTGCAGAGATTAAAGGCATGTGCCACTAATGCCTGGCTCCCCCCAAGCCCCCTTTTAAGGCCAGGGTCATATATGGCCCAGGTTGGACTT
The DNA here is from genome assembly GCA_021653895.1 of Mastomys natalensis. Taxonomy (NCBI): domain Eukaryota; kingdom Metazoa; phylum Chordata; class Mammalia; order Rodentia; family Muridae; genus Mastomys; species Mastomys natalensis. The sequence goes on along the minus strand of JAJTUV010001014.1, from coordinate 350,277 downwards.
GAACTTCTAATCCTGCTTTTACCTTCTTAGCGTTGAGATGACTTATACCTGTTTTGTTTTTTAGTGGTTTTTTTAAACAAACACATATTTACTATGTTTTGTGTTGTGTGCCCATGTGGAGGTGAGAGAACGGCTTTCAGAATCAGTTCTCTCCTTCCATCACAGGACCAAACTTAGGTAGTCAGGCTTGGTAACAGCCAAGTCTCTTTACTGTCAGCCATGCCAACATCCCAATCATGCTACAAGCCCTGAGGGCCACAGGGAACAACAGCCAGAGAAGAAAGGTTTAAGAGAGTGCATGCCTCACAGAACTCGAGGAAGATGGCAATAGCTCTGAAGGGTGGTTCACCCACATGGCTGGGTGTTACGGCACGAGCCTGCAATTCTAGCTTGAGGCTAACCAGAACTATATACTAATCTCAAAAGTGAGGGCCGAGGGACGTAGCTCAGTTGGTGGTGTGCCTGAAACTCTGGCTTCCATCCCCACTGGCACATAAACTGGCTGTGGTGGTACAGTCCTGTCACGCCAGTACTTGGTGGGGGCAGAGGCAGGAGGATCATGAAATCAGGGTCATCCTTGGCTACACAGAGGTTTACGGTCAGTATGGACTCCAGGAGAGCCTGTCAGCAAATGAATGAATGATGGTGGTACAGCCCTGTAAGTACTGACCTTGGGAGGCTGACACAGGAGAATCTGCAAGTTTGAAGCCAGACTGGGATACCTAGTGAGACCCATATAAAGCCAGGTATAATGCTGTGTGTCTGTAATCACAGTACTTTAAAAGTGAGATAGGAGGCAGAGACAGGAGACTCCCAGGTCAGCTAGTCTGGTGGAGAACAGGAGTTACTATGTCAAACAAAGCAGAAGAGAAGAACCAACATCCAAGGTTATCCTGTGGCATGTTGCATGTGTGTGTCCACACAAACACCCCCCCCCAACACATCCACATCCCCTAATACACACAAACACAAAATTTTTTGTTTGTGTATATGTATGGGTTTTTTTGTTTTGTTTTACCTTGATTAAGTTTTGAAACTTCTTGCTCTGCTGCAGCAGTAACTTGTAGTGACTGACTGCATCTTTGTGGCCACTACAGAACACGCCGTATTTCTCCTTCATTCTCTCCCCGGTTTCTCCTGAGAACTAACATGGAAAGGAGATGGAAAAGTTAGCAGAAAATGAACTGTGACTGCTTCCGTCCGGCTCATCTGCTCATGCTGAGACCTGTATTTCCCTGACCACTCCCTCCCAACACCTCCTTGGCCTGGAGCTAACATCTCAAGGCAAGGTATACGGAGGTAAGAAGGGTCTTGAGCGCTGCCCGTTCCCATTGTCCAGGTGCTTCTTCTGGTCCGCACCGGTGTCAGGTGGCCTTATCTACTGCTACAGACTGAGTCTTAAAAAGTAAAACTTCCCTTTCGTAACCATTATCTGCAGTGAGCATGGAAAGATTTCTTTCTGGTTTAGTGAAGGGTTTCTTAGGTTGTGCGGTGTGGGACCGGCTCGGGTGGGGTCCCACGAGGATCACCGAAGGCGAGTGCAAACAGTGTGTATGTGTGTGTGTGTGGGTGGGGGGATAGTGCAGGCAGGGAAAGTCCGCTGCTGCTTCTGCCACTGCTGCTGCCTGCCGCCTCTGCCTCCGCAGTGGCAGAGGAGAGGGGAAAGTGTCACAGCTCTTTGAAGTGCCCCGGTGAGGCACCGGCTGGCCGGGGAGAGGGGAGAGGGAGAGACAGCGACAGAAGCTCTCAGACAACAGGATGAATCTCGCGCACCTTTACTTTTGAGTTGGGCCCATATATATACAGTTTGAGGTGGGTTAAGGTCAGGCGGCAGGTAGGCGGCAGGTAACCCCCTATTGGCTTGGTCTGAGAGCTTGGGAACGCCTCATCTGCATGATGTTGCTATTCCTAGTGACCGATGACCATGGACCTCTCTGTGGGAGGGAATGTGGAGGGCTGAAGCAGGGACAGCTCGAACGCCTTCCTCCGTCCCAGCGGGTATATCGGGGTGCCGGGGTTCTGAAAGCTCATTCAACCAGGCACCTGACTTTTTCCCACAGCTCACTGCCCCACAGTGAGGCTGGCTTCAAGCTCTTGATCCCACTCCCTTCTGTCCATCACTTGCTCTTAAGTCTGATGACCTGAGTGACCCCTGAGAGCTGCATGGTAGAAGAAGAGGAGAATTCCTAGAAACTCTCCTCTGACTTCCTCAGGTATACCATGGCACATGCATGGCCACACATATGATAAATGATTATCATTTTCTTCCTCTTTTCTTTTTCTTTTTCTTTTTGTTTTGTAAGGCAGGCTTTCTCTGTATCCCTGGCTGTTCTGGAACCCGCTCTGTAGACCAGGCTGACCTCGGAGATCCACTTGCCTCCTGAGTAATGGGATTAAAGGCATGTGCCCCCACTGCCTGGCTTATAAATGATTATCTTTAAAAAAAAAAAAAAGCATGTTAATGAGGACACCTGACATCAACCTCTGGCCTCAGCAGGCACCTGCAATGGTATGCATATGCTACCCCCTAGCAGCTAGGAGCTGGAGACATAACTCATTAAAGTGTCTGTCTAGCATACCGAAAGCCCTGGCCACGATCCCAGTGTGGCACAAACTGGTTATGTGGGAACATCATTAATCCCAGCATTCAAGAAGAGGGATCAAAGGATCACTTCAAGGATCAAGCGAGGTGAGCTACGAGAGGTCCTGCCTGAACCTCCTGTCTCCCACAAAACACCAACCAATGAAACAAAACCATACGATTTTTTTTTTTCCTTTTGGGATAGGACCTCTAGGCCCAGGATGGACTTCAACTTACCATGTCCCGCTATGTCAATGGTGGTGATGACAATGAAATCCTGATGCTCCCAAGAGGCAGAAACCAGCGTGCCTAGCATGCTGTGCTGGGGGGCGGCACTCAAGGCTTTTTGCATGCTAGGCAGAGCTCTACCAACTGAGGTAGCTCCCTAGCTGAATACAATTCTGAATAGCGTTTGCACGCGTTTGGTTGCCATTCCAGGCTTGGGGCTCCTGAGATATGAGCAAATCTGGACGGGAGCTGGCACTGTGCGCTCTCTGGGAATGGTGGGCGTGGAATATCCCTGAGTCCTCAACCTTCCCACTACAGAGAAGGAAGACAGGGTGGAGAGGGGTGTGGCCCGCCCTGGCCAGAGTACCTACCTGCTGAACCAGGACGTCTCCGATCTTCTGGATGACGTAATTCCGATCACTGCCCTCCTCTAGAAACTCCTGCCGGCGCTCCTTAAGGCGGGCAGGAAGTGGCTGTGCATGTCGAGTAAGTCGTCGGCGCATGGGAACAGGCGGCTGACGGCCTGGCCGCTGAACTGCAGCTCCTCCTGCAGGGCTCTGGAGTAGACTTTCAGCATGATCTTCAGTGTGCGCACGTGATGTGCCTCCGTCTGCATCAGCTCTGCAGGGACCGAGGCGTGGGAAGATTCGCCTTACCTCCCAAGATTCTCACAGCTTCTGTAGGCCTGCTGCAGCTGCATTGACCCTGCCAGCTCTCTGGCCACGGCCCTGCCCCTATGGCTGGACTCATGTACATGCATACACTCTCTCTTTATCTCCCTTGTTCTGTGTGGTCCATGTGTACACATACATTTTATATATGTGAGTGCATATGGAGGCTGGGGGCTAACGGTCAGTGTTTGGTGTCTTCCTTGATTGCTTCCATTAAAACGTTTTTCCTCCTTAGGCTGTGCCTGGTAATGCACATGTTTAATCCCAGCATGCTGGAGGCAGCGACAGACAGATCTCTGAACTCAAGAGCAGCCTGGTCTACTAGTGAATTCCAAGCAATTCCAGGGTTACACAGTGAATCTTTCTATCTTTAAAAAAAAAAAAAAAAAAAAAAAAAAAAAAAAAAGGTGGTGTAAACTGGACAGATGGCTCAGTGGTTAAGAGTACTTGTTGCTGCTCTTGCAGAGGACCAGGGCTTCATTGCTAGCACCCACATGGAGGCTCACATCCACATGTAACTCCATTTCCAGGGCATCTGATGTTCTCTACTAGCCTGTGTCATTACCTGCGTCCACATGGTACACACACATATACCAAACCCCACCACCCACGTCATATAAAATAATAAATATTTAAGAAATTATGTTAGAAATAGAAAATAGGACTACAGAGATGGCTCAGTGGCTAAGACCATTGGTTGTTTTTCCAAAGGATCCAGGTTTGATTCGAGGTACCCACATATAACAGCTCACAACCACCTGTAACTCCAGTTCCAGAGCATCTGGTATCCTCTTCTAGCATTTTTGGGGCACTAGACACATAAGTGGTGCCTAGGCACACATGCAGGACAAACACCCACACACATTAAAGGAAAAGAAAAGTTTCAAGCGTATGTTGGTAGAAGTGCGTGTCCAATAAGCACATGGGGACATGTCAGGCCACATATTCTCAGGCCTAACAATTTGTGTTCAATCCCTAGTACCCATGTAATAGGAGAGAATCAATCACCTCCTTCACGTTGTCCTTTGACCTCCATACCCACACCACAGTATATAAACAAATCTATTCAAATTGGCATGTTTTTCTTCTGTGTGTCTGCACACAGGCAAAGCCCAGAAGAGGATGCCATGGGTGTCCCCCTATGGATCATGTTGTGCTCTGGCTAGCTAGTTGGTGGAGTGCTAATAGTCCTCCTGTCTCTGCTCCTGCCTGATGTTAGGGCTCAGCAGGACTGCATGGCCGCACCCAGCTTCTCGCAGGGTAGCTGAAATCCAACTCAGGTTTCCATCCCTGCGTGGCCAAACCCTCCAAACCATCTCCCCAGCAAAGCTTGCTGGTCAGCAGCAGAGCCTGAGGGCTCCTCTAATCTGCAGTCCCCTCCCCCATCTGCGACATCTGTGCACCCGTGTTGCCATGCCCAGTTTTTCACATGGGTGCTGGGATCTGAACTCAGGCTTGTGCACCTCCAGCCTTTGTTTCTTCCCTCTTTTTGACACAGGGTCTTGGGATCGGAGGTCTTGCCTTGTAAGTAGCACTAGCCTCACACATATTGGGCCCTAGGTTCTAGGCAGTTACTTCACAAGCAACAAAATGAACAACAGAAAAGAAGGAATAGTCCTGAGTAGGTAAGGATGTGCACGGCCTATCCTCAACACCTTAAAAACCTGCGTGTTGCACTGTGTTACTGAAGTCCGAGTACTTGGAAGGCAGAGGCTGGCAGATGAGGAGGTTCAGTGATCCTCCCCTTCAGTACCGCTAGGGAGCAGGGAGTGACTGACTCCTCAGAATATCTTCCCTGCATAGTAACAACAGGTGTATCCCATCACACTTGGCCTTTAGCCTTCCTTAATTAGAAGCCTCCCCTCGCCACAGTGCTATGTGAGTCTGAAGCCAAAGCGGATGCAAAGGAAAAACAAAAGTAGGAATGAGCTGTGGAACCCTAATGTCCCAGGAGCCTCTGTCCTTAATGTCAGGACGGCCGTGCTGAGGAACTTCTAGCATTGGTAGGTGTGAAGCTTGCACGTCTCTGAATAAATTCGATCAAACACAGACTTCAATGGACCCTGAACTCCGTGTCTACAGTCCATTCATGTGCTGAAATGCAACCTCCGTGTTATTAATAGACATGGCCGTAGAAGTGCTTTCTTATCATGAACAAAGACCCGGGCTCTACCCTGAGCAACCCATGACCCAGGTACAGTGGACCAGGCCTGCCCTCCTAGAACTCTAGCAGTGAAGGCAGGAGAATCAGAAGCTCAAAGTTATGCTCAGTTACAAAGCAACCTTGAGGCTAGCCTGGGCTACACAAGAGACCCTGACTAAAAAGCAAAAACAAAAGCAAAGAAAAAAGGTGAGTCTCTGAGAAGTTATTAGGTCAGGTAAGTAAAATCTTCACAGATGGGAAAATGTGTTTATAGGATAGGATTCCAGGCTGGCTAGTTGGCTCAGAGAGTAGAGGCATTTGCTGCATAATCTTGGTGATCTCAAGTGCAATCTCCAGAACTCACAAAAGGTAGAAAAAGAGAAATGAGTCTGCAAATGTCCTCTGACATCTATCTGTGTGACACATATCATACACACACACACACACACACACACACACACACACACACACACACGGGTGTGTATGAGAAGGTCTTGAATTTGAGAGCAGGTGTTTGGTGGTACACAGGAGGAGTTGGGGGGTTAGGGAGGAATGAAAATGATATAAACAGACTGTTTTCAGGTATGAAATCCTCAAACTAAACAACAAAAACACTAGAAAACAAAACAAAAACAACAACAAAATCCGAGAAGGTTACAGATGAAACCAGTGGCTATCATGTGCTTTGGATTTGGAATTAACACACATACAAATCAAAGAAGCACCTGCTTCTCAAGCACCCTGAAGACACAGCAGGGCGGTGCCGGCTACGACCAGGAAGCTAGTTTCACCAAACTCTGGACGTTTCAGTCTCTAAACACCACCCTGCCGATGACACTGTCCCAGCAGAGCAAACAGATGGGGAGGGACAGTTACTAACAAGGCGAGCATGAATCGCCCCAGCACTTGTCAGGCTGGTCTGCAGGGACCTGTGCTAACAAAACCCTCCCTGGTACAACAGGCAGGGCTGTCCCAGGAGAACAGGAAGTGAGGCAAGTGACCGGGTCTCCCAAGAGACTGGCTGCATACCTCAGACTCTTAGGTGGCATTAGGGAAAGACAAAACAAGAAGAAGAAGGTGCTGGGATTTGTCACAGTTGGTGGAGACCTTGCTTAGCACACGTAAAGCTCTGGCTTCCATCCCCGGCACTGAATAATCAGGTTGGGCAGTGCCTGCCTGTAATTCCAAGTACTCGGGAGGTGGAGGAAGTTTAAGGTTATTCGAGGTGACATGGTGAGTTTGAGGCTATGGCTGTCTATCTCAAAAAACAAAACAAGAAAAACCAAAACCAAAACAGGGCTGGTAAGATGGCTCAGTGGAGAAAGGTGTTTCCTGACAAGGCTGAGTGCATGCAGGCATGCACCACACACAAAATGATTTTTACGGAAGAATGGGAAGAAAGAGAAGAAGAATTAAAGATAGTGCCGGTGTGGTGGCACAGGCGTTAGACACCTTACCATACACGACGTCTTGTCTCTTTACCACCTCCTTCTTCTGTTTCTTGGCATATGCTAAATCCACAGAGAGGCTCCAGGACTCAGCCTCAAACTCATGGGCATCTGATTCGATCTCACACCTCAGTGAGGCAATGTAAGGATCTGGGGCAAGGACAGAAGGTTGTTGGTAAGGGTCCAGTGCTTGCCCTATCTTCCTGTCCCGTTTATACACATGCTGAAGCCTCTGGTCTTTCCCAGTAGATCTGGGAACCATGTGGCATCTCTGGGAGAGCAGAGAGGACTGACCATACCTTCTATGAAAACAGACTCCGCATTCGAGGATGTGAGTGACAGAGAGTCGTCGGCTGTCTGCTTCAATTTTAAAAACACGGAGTCAGCTTCATCCATGTCTCCAGCGATTGGTCTGAGTGGAAGTGATTGAAACGTTTACTTTACAAAGAAATCAAGGCCAGAGAGATGGCTCTGTGAGCGAAGATGCTTCTAAGCCTGGTGCCCTGAATTCAATCCCTGGGTCCCACATGGAGTGGAAGGAGAGAGTCAACTCCACAAACAACAAAAGTGGCTTCAATAGGTAGGTATGCATACTCGGAATATGTAAGGCAAGTGGGATTGTTACTCCTTCTAATTAGATGTTTGGAGAACTTTCTAGATTCCAGGATAACTCTTTAACTTGTCATAGGTCATCTTTTAAAAATGTCGGAAGCTTCTGGATTAGGGATACAGTGCAGCGTAGAGTGCTTGACCAGGATGCTCAAGGCCCTGCATCCCACCCCCAGGAAGAGGAAGAGGGGAAGGAGCAAGGAAGGGAATGTGGAAGAAGAGGCAGGGAGAAGGGAAAGAAGTTGAGAAGCATAATTTTGGAATTCTAGGTGAGTCCTCAGAGAGACCACATTAGGGGAAAAGCCCGGACTGCTGACTAAAGTATTGACTTAGTTCAGGTTGCTCTGTGTATCAGCTAGTGACGCAACTGTCACAGATGTGCCGTCCTGGCGTAACAACAGAGGCAACTGTGTCTGTGGATGCTGAGGGGTAGGCTAGGGAGGGAGTCTGGAGACTCTGCTACTTGCTCGCCTTTTCTGGAAATTTAAAAATATTTTAGCAACTGGGGTGTGTGGCAGAGCACACGCTCAACTCCTGATGACACAGTAAGATGACTCAGGAAGTCTGTGTGCAGGAGTACCCAAGTGCCCTGCCTTCGCTGGTGACCGCTTACAGGATACACAGCCTCACAGCAATGGGTAACAGGAAGGACTTTTTACAAAGGGAAAAGATTATCAGCTCCTTTCCCCAGCTACTCATCAGCGCACATAACCATCATGCCACGCTGCGGCTCTAAGTAAACGCTCCTGGTCCTGTGCTGATAGGACCATCTTGATGTACAGTGAAGCCAAGAGAGGCATAGGCACTGAGCATGTCTTGGGAATAGGAGTAAGCCCTGTCCAGGGATGCCAAACCAGTATGCTACGCAAACTGCCTCTACCCACGGTTGAACATAATCAGGTATGCACTGGTTTTACAAAAAGAAAATGTAGCCAGGGATTGGTGGCACACACTGTTAATCCCGGCACTTGGGAGGCAGAGGCAGGTAGATCTCCGAGTTTGAGGCCAGAGCGAGTTCCAGGACAGCCAGGGTTATACAGAGAAACCTTGTCTCAAAAAACTGAAACAAAACAAAATACCAAAACCAAAAAGAAAACGCATAGCCTGAGTCAATGAGATGGCTCAGCCGGTAAAGGTGCTTGCCTTCAAGACTGATAACTTAATTGAGTTCGACCCCTGGGTCCCAAACAGTAGAAGGAGAGAACCAACTCCTCAGAGTTATCCTCTGACCTCCATGTCTGCTGTGGCACGTATTCTCCAATACAGCCACACAAACAAATAATGCAATCTAGAAAAACAGGTCTAAGGTCATCTTTGACTACACTGTGAGTTCTAGACCAACCTAGGCTGTAAGACTGCTCTGACAATGATGATGATAAATTTTAAACACCACCAGAAAAGCATGTGTTAACGGGTCATCACCATGGGGCATAAATGAGTTTCTTTTCTCCTCCCCCTGTGAGTGCACCTGTCAGCAGAAAGGCACGCCCCACCCCAGCTTACCCAAGTCGCACCCCAGATCCAGCTGGGCTCGGTGTTGGCTGGGGACCCCCTTTCTGAGAGACGGTCATGCCGACATTCCTGGAAGGAGCTGGGCTGCTGCCATCAGACAGAAGTGTGGTCCGAGGGTGCTCCTTCAGGGAGGCTGCAACAGAGGCAAATACAGAGCTGGAGCTGAGAAAGTGGGCAGGGTAGCGGAGGTTGCCTGCCCTGAAGCCCCGCTCCGTCTGGGGCCTCAGCACCGACAGGATCTTGGAGGTCAATAGCTCATTATCCAAGAAGACATTCTCGTTCCATTTCCTGGGGAGAGAGCCGTAGAAGGGCAGCTCAGGGTGGCCAGGGGGTGACCCCTGCCTGTCGCCACCCTTAGAGTGTGTAGTCCCCATGCTGGTGCCTGGCACTGTACCCAGGCTGTGCTGTGCTGGTTTTGATGCCTTGGGTGGGATCCTTCTAGAAAACCGAGCTGCGCCTTCCCCGCGCCTTCCCCCGCTGTATTGGCTGGGCAGTGGGGCTGGTGTGCTGGAGACTAGTCCCTACCGTGACTGTGTGATGTACGAATGGCACAGAATTTTCTCTTTGGGTAAAACAATTAAAAAAAAAAAAAAAAAAAAAAAAAGGGAATGGCTCTCTCACACTCTGCTTGCTCTTTGCAGGGGGCAGCAGCAGAGGACAGCTTGTGTTCACGGCAAATGATCTACGATTGGGAGCTGTGCACTTGGCGTGTGGGCGCAGACACTACACTCAGGATGATAATTGATCTGAGATCCGATGTCGGGATGATGCCGAGACCCACAGACCCGGAGGCACGATGCTGACTTAGCTGGCTGCGCTCGTCAGTCCTGGACTCTAACATCGGGGTATACCTGAGGCTCATTATTCTGTTTTATGGACACACCCAACACACATCAGAGCTCTGAACGGTTATTTATTCCAACTGCTTCCTTTTTAGGGTCTGGACAGGAGGATCCATGTACCCACTGATAGAAATGCATGCTTCCCACTGACAGAAAAAAAAAAAAACCTTAACAAAACAAAACAAAACAGCAATGCCGGGGATGGAATCCAAGACAGTGGGCACACTTGCTTGGCAGCTCTGTATGACTGCACCACCCCCTAATTCCTCACTAAGAGATTCTAGGAAAGTGTTCTATAGCTCCCTCTGAGCACAGGCAGGAGTTCTACTCCTGAGCCATGCCCCAACCCTCTCAGGATTTACTAAGAAAAACTGCACTTCTTTTTAGTTCTCTAGCCTGCCCTTTTCTAGCAGGAAGACCCTTGCTGGGTGCTGTTGCTGCAGTCTCAATTTCTTAGACTCCAAAACCACTGGCCAGACAAATATCTCTCTGTCTCTGTCTTGTTCCAGGATAGCCAGGGCTACATAGAGAAACCCTATCTTGAAAACAAAACAAAAAAAAACCTAAGAATACTTGGAATTTTTCTAACAGAGAGGTCATGAAGGAAGCTTAAGATATGAATTACTACTTGCTGCAAATATTTTCAATTAAAATTCATTCTTTAATTTTTATTTAATATTTAAATAATATTATTTATTATTTATTAAATAGAACAATACTTTTTTCCCCCTTTGAGACAGGGTCTCTCTGTGTAGCCCTGGCAGGCCTGGAGCTCAGTAGCTGAGAACAGCTTCATACTTCCCTGCCTCCATATCCCAAGCACCAGGTTCACAGCTGTGTACCACCATATCTTTTATTGGCTACTGGGCATGGAACCCAGGACTTCATATATACTAGCCAAGTGATCTACTAGCTGAGCCACAGCCCTAGCCCTCATAACAGTCAATATTTTTATCAGCCCAGCATGGTGGGGATGTCACTGACTCCTGCCTCAAATGTTCTGATGTCAAGTTAATAAATGTCTGACAACTGTTATTATTATGGTAGATGTTGGCCACGTAGATGTCACCAATGCGCACACACCCATTTACAAATAAAAAAATCATAAATGGAAGTGGCTCAGGTCAGGGCAGGAATTTCCTGCCATTCATACACCATACCAAACCCCGCCCAGGCTATGAGAATTTAAGCATACACATATGGGACAAACCTGGCCTCTTAGCATGGCTAGCTAGTTCCTGACCTAAGGTCTGACTCCAAGTTGAATAGGTTTTGCTTTCACACTGTTCAGAGAAGAGAAAGTACAAATACCATCTAGGAATGGTCAGCTCCAAAGAATGTTAATAAATATTGCTAACGGTGGGCCTTGAGGACATACACCTGTAATCCAAACGCTGGGGAGAATGAGGCAGGAGGATCACGGGTTTAAGGCCAGTCTGTCTCAAAACCAAAGCACAAAGGGATTGGAAAGATGGCTCAGTGGTTAAGAGCACTTGCTGCTCTTGCAGAGGATGCCTGTTCAGTTCCCAGCACTGGCATGGCAGCTCACCACCACCTGTAACTCCAGTTTCAAGAGAGCTAAGACACTCATCTGGCTTCCTTGAACACTACCATATACCTGTACATGCAGCGCACACACGCACAGACACACACACACACACAAAGTATACTAGCTGTACACACAGGCATGCACACATGCACATTAAGTTCACCACCATATACCTGTACATGCATGCATACACATATATACATTATGTATACCACTATATATCTATACAGGAATGCATAGACATAAAGTATACAAAAAGGGCTAGTGAGATAACTCAGTGGATAAAGTCCCTTTGGTACTAATCCCGATGACCTGAGTTTGATTTTCTCATTCCCCTGGACCCATATACTAGAAGAAGACAGCTGACTCCTGCAAGCTGTCCTCTGACCTATACACATGTGCCCATGTTTTAAAAACATCAAAACAAACTAAACAAACAAGAACCTAAAACCAAAGGTTAGACGTATAGCTTGACGGTAGAGTGTTTACCTAGCATGTCCAAGGCCCAGGGGTTGATCCCTACCTGTTACAGGGATTGACAGCTCCTTGGAGATCACTGAGAATGAACCTACCTCCTGTCTGTTCCTGCGTTGTTGTGCTGTGTCCGGTCATTCCTCACCCCCCAACACCAGAAAGGGAAGTTACTTCTTAGTTTTTAAATCAAAGCCCCATTTAACGTAAAGCTACTTCCTCCTGGTCAAGCTAGAATAGAATCCAAGTTATTCATTCCTCTGTCCCTGGGAAGAGACCTGGCGTTATAAACTACCCAAAACACCACAGACTATATTATCTTATTTGCCAGCTTGGTTTGTCACTCACCTAGCTGGGGTTCATGCTACAGGGAAGGAAAGATTAATTGTCCCCTTAATGAGATAATGTGCTCATTCCTTCAAGGAGCCCCTCCCTCAGTGCAGCCGGTGGTGGAGCTTTGAGTCCTCAGAAAAGGTAACCATTCTTTGTTTTGTTCCTTTTCCTTGGGATACCCGCCAAAAGTCCAAGCACGCTTTCCGGGTTGCTCTGGGCCTTTTCAGTTTTTCTCTGAAGCCCTCCATCTCCCTCCACCATGAAGTGGCTTGCTGACCTCCACTGCAAAAGGCACAATGCTCCTTCTCTCTCCTCAGGTCTACTGTCAGGTTTACAGTTGTCTGTTGTTGTTTCCCTTCACACTGTAAAGCTCTGATATTATTTTTTGTTTATCTATAGTATGCATGTGTGTATGTACTGGGTTCCTAAGGAGGCCAGAGGAAAGCACTGGCTAGGCCGGAGCTGGAGTTAGGACCTTGAGAGCTGTCCCATATGTGCTGGGAACTGAACTCAGGTCTCTGCAAGAGCAGCACACGGTCTAAGCCACTGACTCATCCCTTCAGCCCCTATTTCTCTCAAAATAAAATAATCTTTGAGCTTCAAGTCCATTTAAAAAAATTCTTTAATTAATGAGACTGTGAACCCAAACTGAGACCTCAGTTTCCCTAGTACAGCAGACAGCACACAGTGACAGTAAAATAAACTACTGGAATGGACAGTGCATTCCTTTTATCCCAGCACTTAAGAAAGCAGAGGCAAGTAGATATTTGAATTCAAGGTCAGCCTCCTTGACATAGCAACTTAAAGAACAGCCAGGACTACATAGTGAGACCCTGTCGTAAACAAACCACCCTCCAAACAAAAACTATCACCAGCGCTAAAAATACGGCAGCACACTTAAATGTTCTTTGTATAATGTAGAACACAACGTAAAGTATTTGTTTTGAATAATGTGTTTTAAAAAAATGCATATTGGTGTTTTGCCTGCATGTGAATCTGTGTACCAAGTTCATGACTGGTACCCCTGGAGGCCAGAAGAGGATATTAGATCCTCTGGACTGGAATTATAGAATGTTTAGCTACTGAGAACCAAACCCTGATCCTCTCAAAAGTATTATTCTTAATCTCTGAGTCAGTCCTCCAGTACAGGTATTTATGTCTTATGGAAGATGGGTCCAAAATGACTCTCTATAACGTTTGTAGCCATGGAAGAAATTTATGAACCAAGCTCTCTGCCTTAAACAGTTGTATGAATTGTGCCTTTAAAAGAGTTTAAAACTTTTATTTATTTTATGTATGTGAGTACACTGTCACTCTCTTCAGACACACCAGAATGGCATCGGATCCCATTACAGATGGTCGTGAGCCACCATGTGGTTGCTGGGAACTAAACTCAGGACCACTGGAAGAGCAGTCAGTGCTCTTAACCGCTGAGCCATCTCTCTGTGCTTTTTTATACTGGGGTTTCATGCTTTTGACACTTTGGGATTTACAGTTCCTGGTGGGACCAATCTTTAAGTACCAAGGCTAGCCAATCCCTAGAGACATTGAAAGACTCGCACTGAGGCACGAGAAGTCCCACTGAGCAGAGGCACTTGCTGTAACGCATGGTGAGCTGAGTCTGACCCCTGACACCCATATGGTAGAATGAGAACCAACTACTGACAATTGTCTTTTGACTTCTGTAAGCATGCTGTTGCACTACATGTGTGCCCACAAATAAATCAGTCACTAAACAAATGTAAACTTGAAAAGAAAAACATGCGTCTGCACGGTAGCTCCTGGGAACCTGTTTTGATTGGTAAATAAAGATGTCAACAGCCAATAGCTGAGGAGGACAGACAGAGGCGGGATTTTAGGTTGGGTGGGGGAGGAGGAGATCTGCCATGCTGGAGAGTTTGGAGAAGAGGCATAACTGCCGTGCGAAGGAGCCAGGAGAGTGCGGCCAGAGGGCTGCCCAACTGGGTCTAGAGCAGCCAAGATAGAACACAGAATCACTAAGTAGTAACTCATTATCAGCGGGAGGTAGACTCTAGCAGCAGTGGAGGTTAGGCAGTGGCCCACTACTGTGCTGTTTAAAGCATATAAAAATATAAAGGCGTGTGTGTGTGTGTGTGTGTCTTTCATTTAGGAACATAAACTACTGAGGCAGGTACCACCCCGCATCAGGATTTATTAATTAATATGTAATACTACAGAAAGTGGTCAATCCATAGTCAACACCCACAGGCAGGGTCTGTTAGCTATGGATCATCAGCCTGTTCTGATATCTACCTCACAATCTTGTTGCTCCTGTAGACACAACAGATTTCTCACAAACGCTTGGCTTCAGTTGTTCACTTGACACAACCTATCGCCACCTGGGAAGAGTCTCAATGCGGAACCATCTATGCTGGATGGGCCTGTGGATGTGCTGGGGTGGGGAGTAGTCTTAATTATGATGATTGATATGGGACGGTCCAGCCTACTGCAATCTTGCTATTCCCTAGGCAGGGTTCCTGACCTGTGTGAGAGTGCAGACAGCAAGCTAAACACAAGCAGGCGCTCTTGACTGTAGATGTGATGTGACTAGTCGTGTGGAGTGATGGTGTAGTGATGGACTGCAACCTGGAACTGTAAGCTGAAACAAATCCCTTTCTCCCCTAAAATGCTTATCACAGGCGAGAAAATACGATGAAGATGCCTCCCTTTCATAAACTGCTTCTGTCGGGTGCTCTGTAAATAACGAGAGAAGTCGCTAACATGGGTCACACTCTGTAGTCCAGGCTGACTTGAGGCTTTGAACTCCAGACAATCCTCCTGCTTCAGTCTCTCAAGCCACCATTGGTTCTCGCCCACCTTCCTTCCCAACTGTTCTCTTCACTCTAGGGGGCATTCCATCTGTTCTATCATCTCAAAGCCAAGTACAAGACTATAAGACAATGGTTCTCAACCTTCCCAATGGGAACCAGAAAGTAACAGGGCAACAAAGATAAAATATAGATTTAGAAGGTGTTGAGCCAGGAATGCTGGAGGGAAGTGTGTGCCGGGGAAGTTTAAGAACTGCCTAACCATTGAGCTAGTTAAAGCATATCAAAATTAGCTTGTGTGTGTGTGTGTGTGTGTGTGTGTTTCATTTGTGAATCCAGAGAGCTCTTGGGCACCTGCAGTATATGCAACCCACTAGGAGCCAAAGAGGTTTAACTAATTCATCTCATCACCCCCTCCCCCAACATAAAATTATTTCCATCGCTACATCATAACTGTAATTTTGCTACTGGCAGGAATTGTAATGTAAATATCTGTGTTTTCTGATGGTCTTAGGCAACTCCCGTGAAAGGGTCATTTGACACAACCCCCCCCCCAGAGGGGCTGTGACCCACAGGTTGAGAACTGCTGTCATAAGGGCCTGAGGCCCTAAGGCTGCTAAAATAATTAGCACCTATCAATCTGAACCCTACCCATTCTTGCTTCTAGAAGAAGCTATCCTTGAAGATTCACTCTATCTACATTTCTGCCTTGCTCCCTTCTGCCTTCTTACTAACCAGGGCACTCCCAGAATGCCCTGTACGCAGTACTGTGCTGCTTGTTTCTAGTCAGTTCTGAGCTAAACTTCCTCTGTGGCAGTCCCTTCAGTGTTTGTATGTCTTATCGCACCTTATCAAACAGGTCCCAGCTACTCTTTACACACCAGTGGCCCAGAGACCTGGAGGTCTGCCTGTTGGGACAAGTGAAACCATATGCCTCTGTCTCTCCTCTTCTAGATAGCATTTACCATGCTACACACGATGGAAGCTTTGTGGCTCTTTGGAAAATGTTAAAGAATTGGCTCAGTAGGTTAGGAGTGCTTGCTGGGAAAGCAAGAGAGCTGAGTGTAAATCACCAGCACCTCATAAAAGCCATGTGCGCCTGGAACCTATGTTGTCATGTGCAGACAGCAAGAACTTGCTGGGGAGCTAGACTAGCCAAAATGATGAGCTTCAAGGTTAGGGGGAGAATGTGTCTTACAGTCAAGGTGGAGGGGCTTGAGAGACTCAGCAGGCAAGACACTGGCTGCTCTTCCAGAGGACCCAGGTTAAGATTCTCCAACCCAGTACTCGGGAAGCAGGTACCAGCATATCCCTGAGTTCAAGGCCAGCTTTGTCTACAGGGCAAGTTCCAGGACAGCCTAGTTTACATAGCAAGTTCCAGAATTACACAGAGAAAAGTCAAAGCACAAACAAAACAAAAAGATTCTCTGGCCTGAATGATAGCTAACAACCATGTGACTCCAGGTCTAAGGGGATCTGATGCCTACTCCTGGCCTCCTCAGGACGCCACTGACACACGTGATGCACAGATATAACCATTTACAACTCCAGTTCCAGAGAATCTGACCCCCTCTTCAGGCCTCCATAGGCTCCTCTACATAAACAGTACACATCCAGACATGGAGGTGCTCATACACATAAAATAAAATAAATCTTTAAAAATATGAGGTGGAGGGTGACTAAGGATGGTACTGGATGTTGACCTCTGGCTTCTTCTGTATGCACAAGCCTAAGTACCACATCCTTGCTCACACCTCCACAAAAACGCTGTAATAACTCCTGGATATACGTGTTAAAGCAATGCAAACATGGACTGTTCACACCGGTGAAGCTTGTGGAAGTCAGCAGTAGAAACTGCTCAATCATCTACCAACCCACTGGTCAACAGATGACCCCAGTGTGCTCCAATGCAGCCAGGGAAATACTATCTAGCTATTGAAGAAACACAACCATGCTCTGGAGGGAAGTCAGGTCCAGATCCAGAAAAAAGGCTCAGCGGGGGGAAAAGTGCTTGATGCATAAGCCTGACAAACCGAGTGTGTGAAAAAGCTAAATTTGGGGCTGAAGAGATGGCTCAGTGGTTAAGAGCATGAACCGCTCCTGCAAAGCACCTGAATCTGGTTACCAGCACATACACCAGGTGGCTTGTAACCTTCTGTAACTCCAGCTCCAGGGGATCTGGAGGCCCCTAGCTTCCTTGAGCACACACATACATGTACACACACCCACACACATTCACATGATTTAAAATAAAATTAATCTTACAACGAAAGTTGGATGTGATGCATCTGTAATTTCACCAAATCCTATAGCACGATGGGAGATGGAGGGGTTGAGGCCAGCTCCCTGGAGTCGGAAGCAGAGCAGCAGGAGAAACCCTGGCTTGACCAAGTGCAAGGAGAGGACAAACCTCCACAAGTTTTCTCTGCTCTCTACACACATGTAATGGTGCACACATACCCACAGGCACATAATGAAACAAATATTCAGAAATCAAACTCAAAAGACTGCTGTTTGCATGAATCCATTGACAGGAAATGTCTAGGCTAGGCAAGATCCAGAAAGATAATCGTGAATGGACCAGTGGGTATGGAGTTTTCTTGGGAAGTTATGTTTCATGAATATGTATCCCCATGCTGGTATCGAACTCCTGATCCTCCTGCTTCCAGTGGATGACTGACAGTTTATGGCAGTGCTGGGGATGGAAACCAGGCTTGGTGCATGCTAAAGAAATGCTCTACCCACTGAGCTACATTTCCAGCCCACCTTTGGAAGTTTTAATTTGATTATGGTCACTGTAAACATATTAAAAGCCACTGGGCTGCATACTTAAGTGGCCAACTGGGGCGGTATGTGAACTGTGCCTCAATAAAGCTGCTAGGCAAACACACACACACAGCTGTGTTGGAGGCTGCCATCTTTCTGATGTGAAGTTCGTCATTCCACCTGCATTAGTCATCCTGCTCCTGGCTTTGAGACAGGAAAACATCTCCCGATGCCTGCTTTCCTAAAGCACACAGCTTCCCAGGGTGGGAAGAAAGGGCAGCGCGGGCGTGGTTGGGACCTGGCCACACAGGGAAATGTAGCTTGCTGTTGCCTAAAACTATCTGTAAGGCCCATAAAAGACAATTTAGGGGCTGGGGATGTAGCTCAGTGGTCTAATGCTTGCCTAGCGTTTAGTAAGCCCTGGGACCTAAACTCCTGGGTTTATTCAATCCCATCATTGAACAAACAAGGCATGGTAGCACCTGCCTGCAATCCACCCCCACTCAGAAGTCAGAGGCAGATGGATCAAGAGTTCAAGGTCATCCTCAGCTACATAGCGAACTGGAGACCCATCCTAGGCTACTGAGACCCGTCTCAGCGGGTGGAAAGAGCTGATTTGGATCGGCAGCTAGCTTGCCTGGCACTCACAAAAGTCCTGGGCTTGATCTCCAGTGCTGGGAGGGGAAAACAGAAGTCACTGGAGCTCAATTAGCACTGTCTGCCCTCCCTGCGAGAGGTGGGATTGATCGGCAGGTGTGACCGACACAGAGCTGTTTCTGCAAGGGACCCAGAGTGGAGGGGGAGGGGACTAAGCCAACAGTGAAAACTGAAAAAATTCTTGGTACACAGGGCTAAGAAAACCCACTGACTCTATACCAGACAAGAAGCTGCTTTCAAGATGACTGAAAGTTTTTTATTCAGTGTGTGTGTCTCTGTGTATATACCATGACGTGGGTGTGGAGGTCAGAGGACAACGGGTGGGAGTTAATTCATTCTTTCCTTCAGCCATGTGGGTCCTGGAGAACTCTGTCATTAACCTTTGTGGCAAGAACCTTCACTTGCTGGGCCATCTAGTTCACCAGTCACAAAGGTGGTATTTTGCTTTTTGGGTTTTTTTAAATTTATGTGTGTGTCATTTTATGCAATCAGGTAGTTAATTACTTGTAGACACTATAGTAATCCAGTGTGATACACTCAGTGGTCTTTATCAGTTTTAGACTTTAACGGATAATCTAGAACACAGAAGCTTCTAGAATCACCAATGTTTTAAATGAGGTATGGTGGCTCCTATCTGTAATGCTGGAGCACTCGGGAGGGGTGAGGCAGGAGGACTGCCACAGGTTCAAGGCCAGTCTGTGTTACAGGGTGGAGAAAGCCCAAATGAACAAACACACCTGAAATATAAAAGCAAGGTCCAGAGAGATGGCTCAGCAGATAAAGGTGCCTACAGTCAAGCCCAGCAACCCGACTTTGATTTCTAGGACCCACATGATCGAATGGAAACAGATTCCTGCAAGTTGTCCTCTGACCTCCACATGCCCAGTGTGGCATGCTCAACCTCCCCCACAGCAATAAATACAATGTGATAACAATGTAAATAAGAAAGAACAAAAGAAAACTATTAACCTTTTGTCCTTTGGAGGAGAGAAGGCCAAGCTGATGCTAGGTGAGACCCTGTCCCTGGGCAAGTGTCCTACACTGACCTACACGCCCAGGCCTGGAAATGAATATCTTAAAGCAACAAATACGGAGGCCACTCATCGCCTCCTAGTCTATAGGTTCCAGTGACCTTACTGGCCCGCTGATGCCTCTCATGTCACTCTCACTATTAACTCCTCTCCAAGGAAGCTGGGCCCTGGGATGGAAATGTCCAGTTTTCTGTAAAAAGGCCACTCTAGAGAAAACAAAAGTGTATGTGGGGTGTGGGGTGTGGGGTGTGTGTGGGGGAGCAGGCAATAGCAAAAACTGGTCCCTCCACACAGAGGCAGCATTGACACCCTATTCTGTCATCTACTCTTTGGGGAAGATTCCTGTCACAGGCTGAAAGTGCTCCCTGGGTCTGGAGAGTTCTAGCAGGTGTTTGCTTGCCATAGTTCAAGTGTTCAAGAGACAATTAAGAGCAAAATCGGATGCAAAGTGGAGTTTGCAGTTCACAGTTCCCGGCGTTTCTGGCACCCGAGGATCGACTCGATCGATGAGAGCGGGGGGACTCATCGATTTCTCTGCCTTGCCTCGTTCTGGTGTTAGAGAGGAAAGGCAGTATGAAAAAGAATAAAGGACGTGGGTGGGAGGGATAACCTGCTTCGTTCTACACCTCAGGGGACACAGCAAATGTAAAAGGACATCTTGTAGCTTGGAAGGTTAAGTGAGTCAGAAAGGATATTCTCTCCAAACCCGCAACAGTCGCCCTCCATATCTGCGCACTGTTCAGATGAACAGTTTAGGGATTTTGGATGGAAAACACTTGAGGAAATTGTTTAATTTTTATTTGTGTGTGAGTGTGTGTGTGTGTGTGTGTGTGTGTGTGCACGCACACACCAGCTCTCAAGCTTCAGGGGACTCCTCCTGTCTGTCTCCCACTTCACTGTGTGTTAAAGGTGTGTTCCACTGCACCTGGCTTTTCCATAGGTATCAGGGACTGGAACTCAGGTCCTCATGCTGGCACAGCAAGCCCTTTACCCACTGAGCCACCTTCCTGCCCAGAGACTTGCTTCTGTGCCAGTCCTGTGTGACCTTTATCCTGGTCACTATCTCCAATGCGTTGTGACAACTATGCATGTGGCGTTCACACCGTATCAGAGATTATCATGAGCTACGGAATAAAGTCTACGGGAGACCAGGGAGGTGGTGGCTGAGGAAGACACCTGCATAAGAAAGGACCAGACTGCTGCTCAGGTCACAGGATCTGCTGAGGCAGCTCTTCCTCTTTCTTCCTACGGGCTTGCTGAGACACTCACTGTCTGTGAATTGCTGGCTAACACACTAAACCCTGGTGCCAGGGTTTCTCACCTGGAGAAATATTAAATATGAAATATTAAATCGAGTATGAGTGGCCACACGTTCATCATCCTACCCGCTTCCCTGCCCCCTGCTCTGGGTTGCAGGCTCTCCCTCAGAAAGGTATGAGATTCCTATTTCTGCTATGGGGTAGGGGAATTAATTTCCTCTTAAAGGCCCCACTATGCAGTCCCTGGGGCTAGAGCCTGAACTCCCTGTCTATCTACCCATGTCATTAGACTACTATTAATACTACTGCTATTTTTAAGCTGGATCTCGCTGTGTAGTCGAGGCTGATCTCGACCTAGTGGCAATCTCATGACAAGGCATAAGCTTTCCCTCTAAAAAAAATCTTTTTTTCTAATTTTCCTGGTGCTTTTCTAGGACCTCTTCCCATCTAAATGGGTCAGAAGCATGAGCCAGATTGGGGTACCCGTGGGGCAGATATGGCCTCTTCTTGCATCTTCAAACAATCACTAGTTTGCCTTTTACCGATGAATGGGCTCTAGGGATGTCCCCTGGTCACTTGGCCTAGGGCAAGGCTTTTTTAGGTGGCCTCCTGGTAAGCGGCTGGGTAGATTTCTCTAGAGCACTGTGCTGAGTGGCAAATAAGAACTGGAGAAAGTGACATCAAGATTAACATATGAAAGAAGCCAGCTGGAGAGACAGACTGAAAGCCCTCTCCCAAGGGCCCTGTAATGAACAGAGCAGAAACACTCAAAGCCTGGGAGTCTCTCAATAGTCACTTTAATTCTATGAGTCTAAATGTTCGCCTGTGTATGTGTGTGTACACCACACACACAGCAAGCCTCATGCTGGAGGTGACTGGGAGCTGCACTGTAGGTGCTGATAACCACACCTGGGCCCTCTGCCAGAGCAGTAAGTGCCCTTAGCAGCTCTGCTTTCTCTTAAAATTTTTTTATTACACTTTGATACCTATTTTGTGGGAGTGGATAACATGCCTGGATAGAGGTCAAAGACTCATAACTCGCAGGAGTTGGTTCTGTTCCTTTACCGTGCGGACGGGTCTGAACTCTGGTCTGAAGGGATTGAACTCTGGTCTTCAGGTTTGGTCAGGCCCCCTGACCTGAGCTGTGTTGCCAACCCCCTTCCTGCCCCTTCTGCAAGTCAGACCCAGTACTGACTTGCAATACTGAAAACTGGATGTTATCACAAGGACTCTGACCTCACAGAGGACAAAAGGAGCAATTCTGTATGCTACCAACCTCTCAGTAGCAGCTCACGGACCGTCACGTCCCTGTGTTGAAGGGCACGGTGCGGCTGCAGGCATCCAGGTATAACTGTGTGTATTTTAAGGACCACGGCTACCTCAAGGGTATCTGTGGTCAGAGCCTCTGCATGTTAGGTAAGGGCTCTACTAAGCTATGCCCCCAGCTCCTCCTTTTCTCCTGTTTTAATTTCTTGGTTTTTCTACCACTGTTTTCTTATCTTAACCTAATCCTCATTTTCACTTTTATTCAATGTTATGCTGTTAAGTCATTATTTTATTATCTAGTGTGTGCATATGAGGAGGGGTGTGTGTGTGTGTGTGTGTGTGTGTGTGCGCGTGCGTGCGTGTGCGCGCATTCGCAGAAGAGGCCACTCTCTAACTTATTCCTTTGAGACAAGAGTGTCTCAGTGAACCTGGAGCTATGCTAGGGGCCACCAACCCCAAGCAGTCCTCCTGTCTCCACCCAGCAAAGTGCTGGGGTCACAGGAGTGTGCACACAGCCACGGCTAGCTTTCTCCATGGGTGCTGAGGATTTAAGCACAGGTTCTTAGCTTGTGCAGCAAGAGCTCTCAGTTCCCTGGGCATCCCAGCCCTTGCCCGGGTTAATCCTGATTGTTAGCATGTTTGACATGAGAAGTGCCTAAGCCAGCAAGCGAGGTTGGTTGATCTCTTGAGTAGACTAGCTAAGCGTGGAACACTGACCCTCGCCCTAACAGCAACACCCCACAGGCTGAGGGTACCAACAGGATAAAAGGGGAAAAAGAAGAAAGCCACCGTCCCAGCCCACAAAGCACTACGTAGTGGGACTTTCTGCCGCTGATACTGTAAACAGCCAAACAGTCCTACTCTGAACACATGGTATCCCTGGGCAACCCTCCCTACCCTGATGCACACATCTGGGGTAAAGGGAAGCAGGTAGAAGGGCCAAATCCCTTTATGTTGACTCAGTGTCTGGCACACTGCCCACACAAACTTTTAAAGGGAATTTTTATTATATTTAACTATGTATATATGTGTGCAATTATGGGTATGTATATGAGAAATGTCGGTGTAGAGGAGTGTGGGATCCTCTGGAGTCAGAGTTCCAGAGAGTTGTCAGCTTCTAATCATGGGTGCTGGGAACTTAACTCGGGTCATCTGCAAGGACAGTGTATGCTCCTAACCACTGAGCCATCTCTTCAGCCCTTTCCTGCTTTGAAAAAGAAAACTCAATTTTTTTTTCTTCATGAATGTGAACAAATATTCTAACACTAAGCTCTATCCCCCTTACTGTTCTTAATAAACTTTAACTCTTCAAAGGTTTTATGGTAGAGACAAGAATATTGCTGAGTCATATCCACAGCCCAACTGAGGGATTCTAGGAAGGGGCTGTACCACAAAGCCATGACTCCAAGCCCCTCACTGAGGAATTCTGGGCAGGAGTGCTGCCCCTGAGCCACGCCCCAAACCTCTCATTGGTGGATTCTAGGCAGAGCCTCTATCACTAACCCACACCATTCAGTCTAATAAGGCATTTTTCTAAATTGATATCCAAAATTATGTTCAAGGGTTTTATGTTATTGTTACAAAATACTTGGGACAATCAACCTAAGGGGGTCATGGTTTTGTGGTAAGGAGGGGGAGGGGGTAGGCCTATTTCATTTCCAAGTTCCATGCTTGCTCTGCTCCATGGCGACCTGAGATATCGTGGCAAAAGGCTGTAGCAGACAAGGCCTCACCCTCCTGACAGTTAAAAAGCAGAGAAAGAAGGGGTCTGGATCCCAACCAATACTCCCTTCAATGGTAAGCCCCATTCTAGTCCTCAAGAATCTCGCCCCTTCCCAATAGCACCACAGGCTGGACCACAGTCAACACATGGACTTTTAAGAGTCATTCAAGATCCAATCAATAGCAAATACCATACAGCATGTGTGCTGTTTCATTATATTCACCCAGAGAGGGTCTTAGTACATAGATTTGGCTGGCCTTGAACTAGCTATGTAGACTGGGCTGACCTCAAACTCAGAGATCTGCCTGCTTCTGCCTCCTGAGTGCTGGGATTAAAGGTGGGTACCACACCACCCCACTCAGCATGTTTATTTATTTAGTGTATGTGCTCGTGGGTGGAAGTCAGGGGACACCTTAAGGGAATCAGTCCTTTCCACCATGTTGTTTCCAGGAATTACATTCAGGTCATTAGGCTTGGCAGCAAGTGCCTTTACTCTCTGACCTATTTCAACAGCCACTATTCTTGAGACAAGATTACTACTGGATAGCCCAAGTTTCCCTTGGACCCTGGATTCTCTGGCCTCCATCTCTCCAGCACTGAGATGACAGGTATGTGCCACCACACCCTGCGGGTCTCTTAACGTCTACTACCCACAGTTGGATTCTTGCTTAATAAAGATAAGGAGTAACTAAGGCAAACTGCTGCAGGTGAATCATCTAAGAAGGAATTTAAAAAAAAAAAAAAAGTGGAACATTCTTGGGCAGAAACCAGTTGGCTTCCTGGTGTGGTCAATCCTGCGGTGTTGGGAATGAGAACAGGCTTCCCACCTGTAAAGACTCTGGGTCGATGAGAAATGGGCCTTAGGAAATACCTCCAAGGGTCCTGAAGAAATGCGACCTCTTTCTCTAAACCCAAGTTCCCTGAAGTGGATTTTGAACAAATTGATTGAACCCGGGGCTGGGTATGAATTCTATCATTGAGTAGTCCCCCAGTCTGTCCACCTGTCTCTGTTGATAGTATGAAATGAACTTGAAATTAAATCTAAAAGGAATTAAAGAGTGGGTGGAGAGACAGCTTCATGAGTGCGGCAGGGCAAGCAGGAAGACTTGATGTGGATCCTAGATCCACATAAAAGCTGGGTCCAGAAAGCAGGGTGTGGTGGTACACATCCTTAATCTCAGCACTCAGGAGGAAAGAAGGCAAAGAGACCGGGCTGAACAGAGGGAGAACAGCCAGGGTTACACAGAGAATCCGTCTCAAAAAACCAAAAACAACAACAAAGCTAGGCCCAGCAACACTCAGCCCTGGGGAGGCAGAGAGGTGGATCTCTGAAGCCCTCTGGCTGGCCATTCTAACCAATTCGTTAAGCTACATGTTTAGTGAGAGACTCTATCTCAAAGAAATAAGGTGGAGGGCCAGCAAGATGGCTCAGCAGATAAGGGAGCTTGCCACAAAGCCTGCTGACTGAGTTTAATCTCTGGAACCCACATGGTAAAAGAGAACTGACTTCTTCAAGTTGCCCTTTGACCTCTGCAGGTATGCCGTTGCCTGTGTATAGGCACACACATTAAATAAATGTTAAAAAAAAATTACGGTTGGGAAGCTGGAGTCATGGCTCAGCAGTTAAAAGCACTGGCTGTTCTTTCGAGGACCAGGTTTGATCCCCAGCACTACCGTGGATCTGCATCTGCACAGTTTGTGTCTCTAACTCTACTGTCTGTAACTCTAGTTCTAGGGGACTGGATCTTCTGACCTGCACAGGCACCGGGCACAGAGTGGTGCACAGACACACAGGCAGGCAAAACACCCATCAACACAGAATTAAAAATAAACTCTAGAGCTGTTGGTTTCAAGCAGGTGCCTAAATAAATGTCTTTCTATGGTCTGTTGGCCATTGCAGAAGTTTAAAAATGTAATGGTCAATTCATTAGAAAGAAACATCTGGTTGAAAAAAATAATAATACATAAAAATAAACTCTAAATGAGGTTGATAGTAGAAAGAGCAGGCAGAACTCCACACAATCCTATTAATCTCTATAAATTTAAAATAATTGCAAAATAAGAGCAAACAAACAAACAAACAAAAAGGCTTAAAGAAGATGGCTGCCCAAGCAATTAATCCTGGAACGTTCCAGAATGCAGAGGAGACTATATGGATGGGCTTCATGTAATCCATAAGTTCTTAAGGATGGGTGGAATTGGAGGTCAGCTCTGCAGCTGATGATTCCCAAAAGCCCAGGCTACCATCCCCCAAGTAAAATCTATTTACAAATCTGCCCAGAGTTAAAATATCTCTGGAGAATAGCTGTACAGTAAGGGAGTGACACTGGGTCACAGCCCAGAGGAGTCCAGGTGACCAAAGGATGGCAGTACGGCCCACGGTTACTGAAGAAACCTGGAATGTTTCAAGTCCTTTCACCCAGGGAAGATGTCATAGGGTTGTCTGCACTAGGTTTTGTAGTATGAGTAAGAGGTTGTTAGGAGAAAAGAAGGAAGAGGAACTGCATTCCAGAAGAGAACGATGGGAAAGAGCGAGAGGTGAGACACAGGAATGAAGGCTTACTAAGTTAGTTGGGAGTGGGTGGCATGGGGTTCGCCAGCAGGGCTGGGCACGTGGTGGTTCAGTCCTTTGTGCCTTTACTTCCTGCACTAGGGTGTCAACAGAGGAAGAGGCATGATGGAACCTGCATTTCACAGAGGGAATGTTACAGGCAGGCCAGTGATTACAGGGACAGAGCAGGAAACCAGTCTGGTCATCTGCATTCCAGATAAGGCCTTTAAGGAAGCCACAGGGTGGAATGACAGACAAGTGAGGGGAGTTCTGTGCCCTGTGAAACACAGGGGGTCGGGAACGGGGAGGATACAGATGATCCAGGGATATAATCTGGGCCACTGAGGCAGGATCTGTAGAGGGAAGGGACAGTTGGGGACAGAACAGAAAGCAAAGTCAGCTTCCTTCCCTCTGAAGGGCACACCCTGGTCTAGAAGCCCTGAAAGTACCTGAAACAACAGAGGACTCCACTAGACACTGACAACACCAAAGGATGGTGTTTGCCAAAAGCAGGCAAACACAGGGTTTGAACTCAGGACCTCAGCCATGCCAGGCAGGCTTTGCACATGCTGAGTCACGTATGATGCCCACCGGGCTCTCTCTAGAGGTTTCCAGACAGGCTTTCCGCCCAAGCCACGCTCCTATCTCCACAGTGGGGGATTCTAGGTAATGGTTCCATCTTTGAGCCACACCCCCAACTCCTCACTGGTGTATTCTGGGAAGCTGCTTTACCCTGAGCTACATGCCCAGTTCCTGTCCCACTGCCTCTGATTATCTCATGAGGGAGGGAAGGTACTCCTGGAAGGCATTCCCCCGGGCAGTCCACAGTCTCTCTAGCTCTAATGCCAACAACAACGGTGGGGTTGGGAAGACCTCACTGAGACGGGAGTGGGGCTTCTTTACACCCAGGCCCACCATGCTGGCCTCAGGCAACTGCTGGAAGTTGCTGGGAGTTTTCAGATCTTAGCCTCTCACGTGGTAGTTCAGGCCCCTCCAGTAGTCTGTGGCCTCGAGCCTTGATGAGGAGGTTTTCTCCCTCATCATCTCTCTACATGACAAAGTAAGCAAAGGTTTAGATGCCCAGGCAGGAGTTTGGCCTGGGGCAGCCTCCTTTCAGGTTCATAACAGTTCACTAATAAGTAGTTTGAATGAAGAAGTTTCACCCATCCTGTTACAGGCTTGGCTAGAGGCCAGTCAGCTCAGAATGATCTCAGTAGTCATGTGCACGTTCCTATGGTCCCCAAAATATGATATTGGAGCCGAGCATGTGATCAGCCAGCTCCCATGGACTCCATGTCCCAGAATAGGTAGAAGGCTGAGCTGACGGGCCTCTTCCATATGGATTCTAAGGCTCAAGACTGCAGCTGCCTTTACTGTCACTGTCACTGTCATGGTCATCACTGTCATCAGAACAGCAAGATGGCTCAGTAGGTAAAGGCACTTGTTGCCAAGCCTGATAGCCTGGGTTCAATCCACAGGACCCACATTGCAAGCTCTCCTCTGAACTCCATATGCACATGGTGGCACTCAGATCCCCACCCAACCCTCCCATGTAGACTCCTAAGTGCTGGGATTAGCAGTGTGTGCTCTAGCCTTTAAAAAAAAAAAAAAAAAAAAAAAACCTAAAACAAACAAACAAACATTGGTTTAGAGTGTGCGTGAGTGTGTATATGTGTGTGTGTGTTCTTCCCATCTCCCACATGGTAAAAGAACTGAGTTAGACCATTGGGCTTGAGGTCATGACTTGTTGAGTTTGCTCACTGGTCCCAGCTTGCCTTTTAAACCACATTAAGGACCAGAAAGATGGTCCAGGGGCTAACACACTTGCTGTGCAGGCATGAGGACTTGAGTTTGAATTTCTTACATCCAAGAACAAAGTCGGGCCGGGCGGTGGTGGCGCACGCCTTTAATCCCAGCACTTGGGAGGCAGAGACAGGCGGATTTCTGAGTTCGAGGCCAGCCTGGTCTACAGAGTGAGTTCCAGGACAGCCAGGGCTACACAGAGAAACCCTGTCTCGAAAAACCAAAAAAAAAAAAAAAAGAACAAAGTCGGGTGTGACGGTGTGTGCTAGAGTCGGGGTGCAGGGGTCAGAGATGGGGATTTCTGAGGTTTGCCTGCTGCCTGCCCAGCTCTAGCTTCAGAGAGACCCTGTTTCAAGGAACTAAAGTGGACACAGCTAGAACAGGGTACCTGGTGTCCTCTCCTGGCCTCCATGTACACATGCACCTGTGTGCACGTGCACATGAACACTCATGCACTCACAGGCACACACACATATGGATTCATGCCCATTCTCACATACCAAAAATAAATAAGTGGCACTCTGTGTTATGTGTGCAATTTAGATTGTGTAAGACATCAAAATAACGAGTAGACTATAGGGGAGAAACAGGAGAGGGTGACAGGGTAAGAATTATGTCATAGCTTCTCTCATACATACAGCCAAGGCTTAAATAAACACGAAACAGTCAGGCATGCCGTGGGGACGGCTCAGTGGACAGTGTTTACCATGTAGGCTCAAAGACCAGAGTTTGGATCTCCTGGACCCATGTAACGGCTGGGCAGGCATGGTGGCTGCTGTTAATTCCGGCACTTGGAAAGCTGACAAGGGTTCCCTACATGAACTAACTGGCTGAGACTGGCCAACTCAGTGAGCGAAAGGTTCAGTGAGATCCCTCAATAAAGTGAGGGGGAAATCCAACGTCAATTTGAGGTGCCTACATGCATATGCACACGTTTGCTATGAACATGCAAAATGCACGTAACCCTCTCTAAAAGCATGCAAGTATACACACATAAATAAATAAAAATGTAATAAAAATAATAATAAGTAGCTAGGCACAGTGGTATATGCCTAAAGTCACAGTGCTTGAGAGGCACAGACAGAACTGGTTTCAGGTAAGCCTGGTTTACCTAGAGAGCTCCTGGCTGATGTGAGACCCTGTCTCAAATAAGAACAACAAGCAAACAATGAAGACCAGGGTATGGTAGCACACTCCTATGATCCCAGTTCTTGTGAGGCGGAGGCAGAAGGACCAGAAGCTCTGATCTGTGTTATGTGGCCTACATAACATACTCTTTCTGTGTAACCCTCTCTCAAAACACAAAACCAATACAACAGAAGGAGGACTATTTGGAAGGATGACGATGGTGGTGGGATGAGGGAGAGTCTAAAAGGGTAAATATGCACAAAGTTCAACAGC
This sequence comes from Mastomys natalensis, assembly GCA_021653895.1. NCBI lineage: Eukaryota > Metazoa > Chordata > Mammalia > Rodentia > Muridae > Mastomys > Mastomys natalensis. The sequence goes on along the minus strand of JAJTUV010001014.1, from coordinate 320,644 downwards.
ACTTGTGTATAAAATGTCACTGTGACAGCCATCATTCAGTATGTTAACCATAAATAAATAAATAGTAAGAAATTAGTAAGTTAATAACGAATAGGAAATGATATATGTAGTCATGGGATCTGTTGAAAGCACTTCTCACGCTCTGTGGCATTTTAAACTTTATCATTCATAGTGCCTTAAAATAAAGGTCACGCCGGGCAGTGGTGGCGCACGCCTTTAATCCCAGCACTTGGGAGGCAGAGGCAGGTGGATTTCTGAGTTCGAGGCCAGCCTGGTCTACAGAGTGAGTTCCAGGATAGCCAGGACTACACAGAGAAACCCTGTCTCGAAAAAACAAAAAAAAAAAAAAAAAAAAAAAAAAAAATAAAATAAAATAAAATAAAATAAAATAAAATAAAGGTCACAAGAAAGGGGGGAAACCCTTCACTCTAACCCTGACAGTCTCAGTTCCCAGGACTTTCTATATGGTAGAAAGGACACACATGTACACACATACACACATGCACACACACAATATACACACATGCACACACACACCACCACCACTACCAACCCAGCAGTGGAGGAGGAGCCTTAGTGATGCTGCCCCTTCCTCACTGTGGCCTTGGGCTCTGCCCCCAACTGACGTGGAGCAAAACAAAACAAAAAACAAAAGACAAAGAAAAAAAGAAAAAAAAAAAAAAGGATAACCTGGAACCTGCCCTATACTCTTCATGTCAGACTGTCCTGAATGACAGGATTTGGGTGGCTTCTGGAAGACACAAGCTGCACCACAGCCACACCTGGAAGGTCCCTGCCCACGCTTCTGTTTTGGCACTCTCTGAAACCCACCTGGTAATGACAGGCCAGCTCATGAACAAATGCCTCCCAGATGGAGCCATGACCAAGGTTAACTGTGGATGCTACACGCTGGTGGAGTGGATGGTCCTGAAACTATCAGTCAAGGTTGATGAACTACGACCATCATTCGTTAGAGCCACCAGAAAGGAGCTGGGGAGGCGTCTCGGTGGGTCACTGAATTTGCTGTGCAGGTATGAAGACCCGAGTTCAAATCCCCATTACCCATACAGAAGCTGGATATGGCCATGCACACCTCTAACACCAGGGCTGGGGCTGGAGGCCAGGAGGAGCACGGAGGCTTGCAGGCTACAACAAACAGCTCCAGGTTCAGTGACAGGGACAGACAGACTGACCAAGCCACCAGCCAGAAGTGGCCTGTCTATGTGTATCTGAAGAGGGACTTCCATGCATGACACCAGAGGAATGAGCTCAAGATGAAGGGGATTGAGGAGGTAAAGCAGTGAGGTAAGTCACCCATTGTTACCAGATCTGCACAGTGAAGCTAGCCCTGAATGGCCCAGGCTAGTCCTATAGGACAAGACCAGTTCCTTCCAAGCTGCAATTTCATACTACTTTCTGGTATAGATTGGGGGAACTTTCAGATACTTGGAGCTAGGTGCATGTCTGTTATCCTAGCTCATAGGCTAAGTATCATGGGCCAGCTTGGGCAATACTGAGAGTTCAAGGGTAGCCTATGCTAAAGACTCTGCCTCAACATACCTGCGCTACCTACTGAAATGACCACATGAATTTTATATGCTTCTCACCAAAATTAAAGCCAGATGCTGGGCCAGTGGAATGGCTACCAGGTAAAGGCACCTGCTGCTGAGTCTAAAGAAGTGTTTGATCTCCAGAACCTACATGGCAGAAGAAAACTTCCCAGGGTGTTGTCTGACCTTCACAAAAGTGCCATGTATGTACATGCATTTTTTTTTTTAATCTCTCCTTCACCACTCCCACACTTAATGAATAAGTGTAAAACAATTTAAAAACCAGGGGCTGGCGCAATAGCTCAGTGGTTAGGAGCTCTTGTTATTCTTGCAGAGGACCTTATATAGGTTCCCACCACCTATATAAGGTGGCTCACAACTTTCTGTAACTCCACCTCCAGGGAACCTGGCAACCTGTTCTGGTCCACATACATATATGCAGGCAAGCAATACTCATACACATAAAATGATAAGAATTAAACCTTTGAAACAAAGCAAACAAGTAATCTAGATGTTGAACTACAGAGGTCCTAGCAAAACAACTCTCCTACTTCAGGCAGGCCTCCCCAGAAGTATAGCTGCTTTTCTTCTGGGTATTTATTTAGGTTTTTAAAGTCGGTGGCTATGTAAGCCCAGGTTGGTCCTGAATTCTCTCCTGTAGCCTGGGATGAGTCTGAGCCCCAGCCACCTTCTGGGAATCTTTTCTGTTTCATTTTCACCTGTTTCTGAGACAGAGCCTCACCTAGCCCAGGCTGGCCTTAAGCTCAATATGCAGCGGAGGATGACGTGAGCTGACCCTCCTGCTCTTACCTGCAGAGAGGCGGGATGGCGGATGAACACTAACACGGCTTTCTGTTTTACATTATGCCGGATACCAATCTTTTTAAAAAAGTTATGTCAACTCAACTGGTCACTCAGAAATCAAAAGTGGGCCCATGAGTAAAGGTGCTGCCTCCAAGGCCAGCGACCTGAGTTCCATCTTCAGGATCCACGTGGTGGAAGGAGAGAAATGACCCTTGCCAGCTGTCCTCTGATTGCCACTCACTCACTCACTCACTCACTCACTCACTCGATAAATGCAATAAAAATATTTTAAAATAAAGTCTAGGTTAGTGTCTGGAAATAATGGCAGTGGCTACTTAAAGAAGATAGATATGTTCAGTGATGGTGACTAAGTACCAAAAAGCTCCAAGCTCCGCCCCTCTACTTAAAACAAAAGAGGTGGGACAGTTAAGAGCACCGGTTGTCCTCTGAGGACCCAGCACTCACACTGTGTGCTTCACAGCGCCTGTAACTCCAGGCTCAGGAACCTGATTCAGTCTTCTGGTCTCCATTGGCAATACATGGATACGGCATATAGACATTGTTCAGGCAAACAGTCACGTGAAAATAAAAATAAATCTTGAATCGGAGGGACAGAGCCAAGCCTTATTGGTGAAAAAAAGAATACGTGTCAACGGAGGTGGCCAGAAGGGGGACAAATACTTGAAGAGACCAGTTTTGTTTTTTGTTTTTTTTCCTTTCAGTGAATAGAAAAGCAGACTGTCCCGGGAAGAACCGGTGTACACAGAATGCCTGTTCTCCTAGGGGGGAATCTCTTTTCTTTAGTGACTTTGGAAATGAGTGTTTTGACTCACTGCATTTCTGGAAAAAGACATCAAATGGAGTCAAGGTAGGGAAATCCCAGAAAGATTTGCCATGGGAGGGATGCTCTGGTCTCAACTTGCCCAAGGTAAGTGAATCTTTCCGTCGAGGGAGTAGAATAACTGGAAGGTGTTATTGTTTTTAGCTTGGTGGAGGGTTGGCAAGATGGCTCATCAGATAAAGGGCCTTGCTGCCATGTCCGATCAACTGAGTTTGGTTCCCAGGATTGACACGGTGGGAGAGAACTGACGGTCCCAAATCGTCCTTTAACCTCCACATATGCCCCCTACCCACAAATAAATAACCTGGTAGTACCTGAACTCTTTGTTAACCCATGCCCTCGATAACATGCACCATGGCAGAGAAAGGATCCCTGGAGGAAAGAGTGACTCACACCATCACTCAGATTCTGAGCCATTCAAGTCCAGTTGCCCTATCTCCTCATTGTGGTCTCACACCTCAGTCTTTACAAAGCCATACAGCTTAGAGATAGAAGTGTCAAGAGGCCAAGTCTAGGGCTAGTGGCTGGGGCAGTAAAGTGCTTGCTGGGCAAGCATGAGGACTTCATGTAAAACAGCCAGGCTATGGGAGTATGCAGCTATCACCCCAGCTTTGGGGAGGTGGAGACAGGCGGGGATCCTGAGGCCTTACAGATCAGCCAGTCTAGCCAAACCAGTGTGCTCTAGGTTCAGTGAAAGACCAGGACCCAAAGGAAGCAGAGAGTGATGGAGGAGGACACTTGTCATGGCCTCTAGGCTCCACTCTTGTGTGTGTTGATGTGTGTGCTTGCGCACACGAATGCACACAAACACACCCCACCCCCATTCACCCTTAGCACAAATGCTGACCAACAAAGATCCATCGGTGAGACGTTTGAATTTGTAAATGAAGTCTTATTGGCGCAAAGCACATCTTCATTTTCCCCTCTCTATTCCAACTCCTCTGCCCTAGCACCACTTTCTCCTCCCAATATCCTGTGCTCTTTAAAAAATCAAAACAAAACCCACCCAAAAAAACCAAAAACCAAAACTCATGGAGTACACTTACTGTTGCTGGTATGTACCTGGTGACGGAAACACGGGTGGGCTTTCAGGGACCACATTGTGGGCTTCAAGAGCCCCTCCCTGTCCACATTGAGATTTCAGCAGCCTTAAGCTTGTGCAGGCCACATGGGTCTTACCAGAGCAGTTTGCTGGTCCCTCTACTGTATCTAATTAGCTTGTTCTGGAAGGGAGGGCCAGCCAATTCCACCATCAAAAAAATGTGCCAGGCAGGGATCACCAAGAGGTGAGGGAACACCCATTATTATGCTTGACAGCAGAAGAGATTAGAATGAAGGAAATGCAGAGTGAATTAATACAGTCAATCTTCCTGAGCTCCAGAGTGCTAAGCCTAAACAGGGAGCAGGCATTTTGTTCCCTGAGCACCTTACCTTCCCTACAAGCCTAAGGAGGCCAGCTGTGACAGCTCAGAGGCTAAAAAACACTGGCTGTTCATGCAGAGGACCTGGGTTCAATTACCAGCATGGACATGGGGGCTCACAACTGTCCATAATTCCAGTTCCTAGGGTAGCCAATGTCCTCTTCTGACCTCCACAGGCACCAGGCGCAAATCTGGTGCATGAACACACATGTCAAGTAAAACACTCATACACATAAAATAAAAGATGTTTAAAGACGCTTCTAACTTTAAAAAAAGAAAAAGAATGCCAACTATTCATGTGAGTAAACAGGGGGCTGGCAAGAAGGCTCAGTGAGTAAAGGTGACTGCTGCCAAGCCTGGCCACTTGAGTTCGATCTCCAGGCCCAGGACCCATATGGTGGAATGTGGGAACTGAGCCATGCAAGTTGTCATGTGACTGCCACACAAGCCTTCCTGCCATACAAAATAAATAAGTAAGAATGCACTCAATTTTTTTGAAATGTAAAATCAGTAGTAATTCCTATGGCAGGAAAATTCCAGAACTTTGCAAAGGCCTTCATTAGCATTCCTTTTACAACTAAACCGTTGTGAGCTTGAATACATTTTAACATAACCTGTGTATCAAGGTCAGGGTGCAACCTGGGAGTGGGGTTGAGGGAGGGACATTTTCTTCTCCCCACCTTTGTCTTTAAAGAGATAGCGTCTTGTCCTTTCCCATTTTCACACGTGTGTATGGGTGTGTGTGTGAATGTGTGTCAGTACAAGGGTGTGTGTGTCATGTTCAAGCAAGCATTTGGAGGCCTGGGACTGACGTCATACACAATCACTCTTCCACATTATTCACTGAGGCAGAGTCTCCCACTAGAACCCAGGGCTCACCAGTATGGCTAGTCTCCATAGTCTGTTTGCTCTAGGGATCCCTTATCTCTGCTTTCTGAGGCAGAATCACAGGTGTACTGCCAACCTTGCATCCAGGTCTGAAGATGATCAAATTCTGGTCCTCACCCCTGAGTAGCAAACACTCCAACCACCAAGTCATTTCTCAGCCCCTTTAAGGTGATATCTGAATCCGTGGGGGCTGGAAAGATTATAAGGGACAAACATGAGTATCTGGCACACTGTGATACAATGCATCCATTTATCGATTAATCTTTTGAAGCAGGTTCTCATGTAGCACAGGATGGCTCTTGAAACTCTTGGTTCTTCTGTCTCTAACTCCTGTATGCTAAAGTTATATGCATGTGTCACCACAGTGGCTTCACTTCTGTATCCTTTTACATTTGAGGTGGGGTATGTGTGCCAAAGTCATTAGGCTTAGCAGCAAGCACCTTTACCTGATGAGCTACCTAGTTGGTCCTCAGTTGTTCTCTACAGTAAATTATCTCCAGAGAGCCTAGGACTCTAAAGAGTCCAACACCGTATCATCTCCTCCTTGGATTAAGTGAGTCTAAATCTACTACTTGAACTTCAGAATGCCAGGAAAGTACTGGACATAGCACTCCCCAGGAGAGGGCAGAAGCCAAGGATCTGGGGTGGGGAATGCCTCAACTGGGAAAGCATGAGGATCTGAAATGGATCCTGGCACCCATTTTAAAAGCCACGCCAGTGCTGGGGATACAGAAACAGGAAGATCCCTGGACCCTGGTGGCTATGTCCAGCAAGCACAAGGACCTGAGTTCAGATCCCCAACAGCCACCTAAACTCAGTTGTCATCCTAGACCAGGGGTGGAGGCAGAGGAGCCCTGGGACTGACTTGGACATGCAGGAGGGTGCCTGGGGCCTAGGTCCAGTGACAGTGAGAGACCCTATTTCAAAGGAGTAAGGCAGAGAGTAATAGAACAGCGTCCTCCTCTAGCCTCCACACTCGCATGTGCACCTGCACACACATGTGCACATGCACAAGAACATATACACACATTACACACATGCACACAAAAAACCCAATGCTTTCGGGCCAGCAAGATGGCACAGCTGGTGAAGGTGCTTGCTGCCGAGCTTGACAACCTGAGTTTATGTTGGAAGGAGCAACTCAATGCCTTCAACACACTGTTCTATTTATCAGGAACCTTTGAGGCTCACCCCAGCAATTTTTGCCCGAGGAAGACTTCCTGTCCCACCATGTAGGTAGGACCCCCATGTCTCTACCTCAACCCTTGCCATACTGGACCGGGCTTTGTAACTTTCTTCTGTGAGGCACTATCTTAAGTCTATAACTGACTTTACCCCAGTGCACAGGGATTTTAGCCCAGGCTAATCCTGAACTCAGCATTTCAGTTTCAGCCTTCAGTGTGAGAAGATATAGTCCTCTGCCCCACTGTCTAGCTCAACCACGTTTCTTTAGCATTCTCAAGATCATTATCCCTTAACCTTATGGCTTACGCAGGTTCAAACGCTTCCTTAAAATTCTGTCCCAGGGCCAGCAAGATGTCTCAATGGGTAAAGGCACTTGCTGCCAAGCTTGCTGACCTGAGTTTGATCCTTGGAGTTGACAGGGTAGAAGGAAAGAACTTCCTGCTGGCTGTCTCTGACTTCCACATACACACTGGGCAGTGCATGTGTGGACCAAGAAATAAAATAAATACATGTAACTAAAAATTGGTTTTAGCAGTTCATTCCATGGGGCTGGGGAGATGTCTCAGTGGGTAGTGTTCTCCAAGCAAGCACTGAGGACCTGAGATTAACTCTAGAATTCACATAAAAACTCTGGGTGCAGTGGCACATGTTTGTGGCACTTCCCTGGTACTAGGGAGGCTAAGGTGGGAATTTCCTGGGGTGCGCTGGCCAGCCAAACTAGTCTACCTCGTGAATTCTAGGCCGGCGTCAAAAAAAACAAGGCAGGACTGGGGAGATGGCTCAGAGGGTAAGTGCATGATGTGCAAGTATGACTCTGAGTTCAGATCCCCAAGTCAAGCCAAGCCCAATAATGCACATTTGTAACCCTAGCGTTCCTACAGTGAGGCGAGAGGTGAGCAGCACGAATCTTGAGTATCTCTTCAGTTGAATGCTGCAGCAAAAGAGGATCCATACTTCAAAGGGGCGAGGACTCTGACAACACATGCGTGCATGTGCATGCTCACACGTGCACACGTACCCGTTCCTAGTTCCCTTCCTCCCAATATACTCAGTCCTCAATTCATGGCTGCCTTCAGTTTCACACTCATTAACATGTTTGTGTCTGTGCATGTATGCGCATGGAAGCCAGAGGACAACATGTAATAGCTGACTCTTTATCTTTATCCCGGAACAAAAACTCAGGTCATCAGGTTTGGCAATGAGCTCCTTTATCCAATGAGCCAGCTTACGGACCCAATGGCCAGTTTTAAAATGTTCTCATCACACCCGAGAGAAAGCTACCACCTTACTTAGTTGTCAGTCTGCAGCCACTGACAAACACAAACCCACTGTTGTCCGTGGGAAAAGCCCACTCTGGACATTTCAAGTTCACTTGTGTAACACAGCTTGCTTTTTTTTTTTCATTGCTGAGTAATATTTTATCATATGGACAAGCTACATATTATTTATCCATCAGATCAGCATGGACATCTCACTTATCTGCATTACTGGGCTTTTATGAATAACCCTGGGAACGTCTGTGGACCCTGACTTGCAATGGTTTGTCTTAGGATTTCTCAACTTTATGACTGTACAAATCAATATGCATCCATCTAACAGAAACCGTGTGTGTGTGTGTGTGTGTGTGTGTGTGTGTGTGTTGTAATGAGGCTAGTAAGATGGTTTTGTAGATAAAACTGCACAAACCTAGTGACCTTACTTGATTCCTGGGACCTTCATGACAGAAGGAGATAACTGACCCCACAAAGTTGTCCTCTGACCTCCACCTGAGAGCCATAGCAGACACATTCCTACACAGACACACACACACACACACATACACAGGCACACATACTACATGGACAAAATTTTAAAAAGAAACTATAGTGTGCTGCTTGCTAGATTGTATTACAGTGTATTTTTCTTTTGGTGGCACTAGGATTCTAGGTCCTCATGACAATATGGCAGGCACTGTACCAAGGATCCACAGCCCCAGTAGCCCTACATTTACTTTTTGAGACAGAGTCTCACTAGGTTGCCCGAGGTGACCTTAAGCCCACCCTGTAGCCTACAGAGGCCTTGAATTTATGATTTTCCTTCTCAAGCAGTTGGAATGGTAGGTATCCCCATGCCGACAGACCAGGCTTGGTTTATTTAAAGTTAAAGGGCTGGAGAGGTGGCTCAGAGGGTAAAGGCACCTGCTGCCAAACCTGGCAACCAGACTTCAATTCCTAGGACTAACATGGTAGAATGAGAGAACCAGTTTCCTCAAGTTGTCCCTGTCATGTGCTGAGTCTTCACACATGCTCACATACCATATATACAGGCAGCTAAAAACTTTGAAAAAATACCTCACAAAGTTAACAGGTTTCCTTATGACATGTTCATACTCACTTCTGGTAAATCTCCACTCTCCTTCCCACTTTCAGTATCTTATGTGTTTTATTACCTCTCTCATCTCACAGCCCCCTTCCCAGCTTCCCTGTCTTTACTCCCACCTAGGTAATCTATATTTAACAACTAGAAGCAAGGATCTACATAGTCAATAAAACATGTATTTGTAAGGAATAGGCCCAGCTTTAATAAACGCACTCCCAACTTCTGAGGGGTTCATCAGGATGTGATCCCATTGGAAATCAAGGACTACCTCCAAAAGTATTTGTATGTGGTGTGTGCATACCTGTGTGTGTGTGGCAGGGGGAGCTGGAGGAAGATGCTGCGGGTCCTACTCTGACACTTTCTTATTTCCTTGAGTCAGAGTCTTTTATTAAACCTGGGGCTTCACCTGCGGCCACCAAGCCCAGGTCCCATCTCCATCTCCTCCACAGCACTGGGGTTAAGAGGTGTGAATGTACATAGTTTTTTTTTGTTTGACACAGGGTCTCATAGGAAGCCCTTGTAGGCCCTGAATTCACCATACAGACCCAGACGGCCTAGGACTCAAGCGATGTCCCTGTCCCCAGAGTTCTGGGATGAAAGGCTAGCCTAAGCATGGACACTCCTGACTTCTGCTTGTTTCTTTTTTTAAATTCGAGGGCTGATGCTAGTACCTGCACCCGGGTTCTTATGCTTACACAAGTACCCGTACCCACCCAGCCCTTCCTGCAGCCTTGCCATGCATGTTTACAGAGCTCTGTATTCCTTTCTCTGGGATAGACACTTAATTCTAGGTTTAACCTCAGGACTGTCAGAATCAGGTTTTCCAAAGCTAGCTGCACCATTCTAAATTTCTACCATACATACAGAAGGGTCTCCACCTCCCATCCTCCCTTCTGCCCTTCTTTCTCCTCTGGCTAGAAGGATAGAACACACAGCCTGTACTTGTTGGACAACTACTGCAGAACAGAGCCATGCTCACAAGTTCCCATCCCTCCCAAACTTCAGTTAACACGTCCCTGGATTGCATAGGAAGGTCAGATACCCAACGAGGCTCAATGGTTTTGCTCTACATCTGCCGAATGATCAAAAATCAAATCAAATCACTGGGCGGTATAGTTTTAAGGTAATTTCCTGGCCTATGACTTGTATCCCAGTGAAACTGTCACATTCAAAGAGCAACAACAAAGTGGACATTTGATCCTAACCAAACCGACATATTGAAAACGTAACCATTGTATTTTTTAAATGTGTTCTGTCAGAACTTTTAGAACACTTTTTTTTTTTTTTTTCAAGGTATGATGGAAGTCAGTGTAGCTGCTATTAGTACTTTGATTGTTTGGTTGTTTATTTTTCAGACTGGGTTTCATGTTGCCCAGGATTGCCTCAAACTCGTTGGCACCAAGGAAGCCCTTGAACTCCCCCTGACCACCTAGCCTCCACTACCTGTGTGCTGTGTCACAGGCTTGCCCCACCACAGCCCGGCTTACAGAGCTGGGGATGGAACTTGGGCTTTGTGCACTCAGGAAAGCCACCAGAGGGGCCACATCCCTGAGTAGAGCTTAAGGACCTTTTCTACTTAATTGAAGGGGTGACTCTACTTACTCACAAAAGCAGAGAAACCAGCTGAATTCAGTTTACTCACAACTTGATTTGAATGAGAAAGAAACAGAGTGACCAGCCCCACGCTCTGAGGGTGGACACTGGTTTAAAGTTTTCCTCCCTCAGCTAGCAGCATTCCTCCCCTAAACATAAATTCCTCCAGAGCTACCCCTGAACTGTCTTGCACCTGGTGAGAGGGTTTTTCACAAGGTAGCCTGGCTTCCCTTCCCTTTCAGCAGGGAAAGCGTTTGCTTTAACGAGAAAGAAAAAAAAAAAAAGAGAGAGGGGCCGGGTTGTAGACAAGATTTGGGCTTTAAAGAATTTAAGCAGGAGGAGGTGAAAATTGTTGAAAAGTCACAGATGCAGTTGAAAGAAACAGAAACATGACCCAGGAAGGGAGACACGAAGGAGACCTCGATACAAGATCAGAACTATGTTAAACTCGCAGTAGATAAACAGGGGGAGGCTCAGCTGCTTACTCAGGGTGCCTGGGGTGGTAAGCAGTGCAAGTGGCCAAATTGCTCCTGTGTGACAAGAATGCAAATTACACCCAGCTATGCAACAAAGTGCCGTGGGCCACTCAACAGAGAAAGTCCTGGGCCGGTCACCAAGGAACTTAAGAAATCACAGAACCTCTGGATCTCCCTAACCTATGACTTTGAAAAAGGGGTAAGCCCAGGCCTTGAGAAGTGGAGGAGGGGTTCAAGGCCAGCCTGGGACAGGGCTAAGACTCTAGCTGTGCTGGCTTGCGAAAGGTGGAAAGACAGAATCACAATGTTGTCATCTAACCTCCAGAAAATAATAAGGGTGGGAAGGTGGCTTGGTGAGAGCTTTCCTAGTATGTGCAAGGAACTGGGTTCAAGCCTCAAAATAATAAAAATAAACTGATATAAAACAAAACATATACCAAGATTAATTAAAAAAAAAAAAGCCATTGTCCCTCCCCTCCAGAAGAGCTTGGGGACTGACAGGCGTAGCAAACAGAGAAAAGTCTAGATCCTGACACAATCCAAACAAGGAAGACACCCAACACTCACATCACCTACAATCTAGGCTTAGAGGTCAGAGATAGCTCAGTGGACAGAAGTACTTGCAGTAGGAGCTTGGTGAGGTGAGTTCAAATCCCAGAAAGATAATCTACTTTACAAAGTTGTCCTGTGGCTTCCGGCACCCACTCACGTACAACAATCCTCTGGGTCTGGAAGCAGGTCCATATTCATAGGTTACGTAACATTGGGCACCGACCATATGCCAGACATCCACTCATCCCTTGCACGGGTTACCTCACTGAACCCACATCAAGTTTGTATTCTCATTTTGACAACGAGGAGACTGAGGCTTGGTGATGTTACATGGCCATATGATAGAATTGGGACCAGAAGCTCAGGTCTGATGTGACACTTAAGATTTCTTTCCTTACAGTTCAAAGGCTAACCATTCATCCATACACCTGCAAAACAAAACAAAACTCCCAAACCAAAAACCAAAACCCAACCCCTTCAATCTTCAAATCGCCCAACTCATCGAGCTGTGTGCACGTCCCAGCAAGAAATGTAAAAGGGCCTTGAACGTCAGCTCCAGGTTCCAAAGCCCAGAGCAAAGACGGAGGGTAAAAAACTTCAAGAAACTATTTCCCCACTCCCCCTTGGCCAGCCGTTTCTTCTACCCAACTACAGGTAATTCTTTAAAAGATAAGGAGAGGACAGCAACAACAAAACGCTCAATTTGCCTGGGAGCAATCTAAGTTGTATCGCACCTGTTTAATTTTCCGCCTAGCAGGAATCCAGAAAGCAAAAACCGAAACACACCCTGTTCGCACCGTGTTGCACCCAAACGCTCGCAGGCAAGGGTGTCAAGATTTCCGGAGGGCCGAACGTGGTGCAAGAGACTGCCGTGGGGGACACTCCACCCTTGACCCTGGCCCTTGTGTCCCCAAGCCAGGAGCAAAAAGCTGCAAGCAGTTGAGTGGCTTTTCTCTCTCCTTTCCAAGAAAGGTGGCTACAGCGTCCACGGCGCAGGGACAGGGTGACTGGGTATGGTCTGCACCACTGCACCCCCACATTCTCCACTTGGAGCCCCACTTGTATGGAAGAGGTCACCTGTATGGGAGGCGTGCACAGCGCTGAGGCACCTTTGGAGGTATGTTGTGTACCAGGTAGTTACCAAAGAGTCCACGACCCCGGCCCTGCGCCACGAAAATCGCCGCCGCCCCCTCACCTCCGCGGGGTCCCTCACAGGCCGCTCTCCGCCCTGCTGGCTCCCGGGTCGCTCTCGCAGCCTCCGCCCGGCCTCCTAGGAGCCGGAAGCGGTGTGCAGTGCGAGACCAAGCTGCGCATGTGTAGGCCGTCCCCCAGGGGGCGGGGCCCGGAAGGGGGCAGAGCCTGGTTGAGAGGTTGTTCCTCCAAGCACCTGGGACTTTGGAACTTTGCACTTGGCAGAGACGGTCCTTCTATCACCTCAGCCCTCTACATGCATGTGCACATAGGTACACACACTCATACACACATGTGCCCGCACACATACAGCCACGTATACACACACAAGCACCCGCCACATGCACAAACACATAGGAAAAACGGGAAAAGAACAGACAGCAAAAGTGTCGCAACAAAAATCCTCAAAGCTAGTGGACAGGGTGTGAAAAAGCACAACAGATTTCTCAGAGAACCACCTACTGCTAGTTTTTGAGCCTCAGCCCTGTCCCTTGCTTAAGAGTATTTTTTTGTTTCTTTAATAAACTGTCTCTATTCTAAAATACACATGCACACCCACGCGCACATGCGCACACGCGCGCGCGTGCACACACACCAGACACTCCCACTTAGAAGCATGTGATATCTGCAAACAAGCTGCTGAACACTGAGAAGTATATCAAAGACCGTATTGGAGGTGGGATGGCAGAGAAACCTCTCAGTGGGTTAAAGTGCTTGCCACCACCTGATGACCTCAGTTGGTAACAGGGACCCACATCTTGTGAGGAGAGAATGGTTACTACAAAGTTGTTCCTTGACCTCCATACATACATATGCCATTACATACAAGTGCTCTCGAACCCCTAGCATAGGAGGAGTTGTCAGGGCTGGAGAGGTAATATGCTAGTGATATGCGACCTTGGCTGTGAATATAGTTTAATCACTAGAACGCTTGCCTAACTTACAGGAAGTCATCCCCTGCACTGCACAAGTGACATCTGAACACTCAGGAGGTGGGGCACAAACATACAAGTAGGCAAGACATCAATGTGCATAAAATAGAATAAATAAATACTAAAAAGTAAATAATAAAAAAAATAAGTAAAGTAGAAAAATTAAATAATGAGATGAAACAATAACCTCAGTTTGAATCCTGACTTAAGGACTTTCTTCTCATATTTATTTTTTTATTTCGTGTGTGTGTGTGTGTGTGTGTTGTATGTGGTTCTTACAGATGTATGGCACCCACCATGTGTGTCCCTGATGCTCGAGGAGGCCCTAAGAAGGTGTTTGATTCCTTTGAACTGGAGTTATGGGTGATTATGGGCCACTCACTATGTGGGTCCGGGAACCTGTCATGGGTTCTCTGCAAGAGCACCGAGTGCTTTGACCACTTAGCTTTCTCTCGAGCCCGAGATAACTTCCAGCTTGGCAAAGGGGCACACATGTAGTCCTAGCTATTTAAATGGCGGACACAGAAGAATCACATGAACCCAGGAGTTTGAAAAGAGCCTTTGTGATATAGCAAGGCTCTACATTTAAAACAGCAATATTAAAAAAAAAAAAAAAAAAAACCAACCCCTTCCTCAAAGAACAACAGAAAACTAAGAAAGAGAAATATTTTAAAATTTTGGAGGGCTGAGATGTTTTAGGAGTGTTTGTCTGGTGTTTGAGAAGCCTTGGGTTTCCACCCCAGCATCATCTAAAACAAAAACCATTCACGGTGGTGCACACCTGCAATCCCATTTCTAGGTAGGTGGAAGCTGGAGACTTAAAGCATCCTTGGCTACACAGTCAGTTTGAGGGCAGCCTGGGTTACCTGAGACTCGTCTCCAAAACAACAAAACAAAATTCTCGGGGCGCAAGATGGCTCAGTGAGTAAAGGCGCCTGCTGTCAAGTCATCAATCAATCTGAGTTTGATCCCCAAACATGATGCAGGGAAAGAACTGGCTCAAGGTAGAAATCCTCCACCTTTCCTATGTGAGCTTTGGCAAGTGTGCCCACCCCCAACAAAACAAACAGGTAGACAGGCAAATGAGGACCTTTCCTTTAAGCCTCTGTTTCCTCATCTGTGAAAGAGAACATGTCTTCAAGCTGTAAAGACAAAGGAGGATGCTCTTCAAGCTTTGGGGCAAGGGAAATATTCAGTACAGCAAGGCTGCCCCTCGCTGCTATCTGCACACAACCTTCTGGATCACAAGGTGGCAGTCAGGAAATTAGAGGTTGTAGGAACTGTTATCCTTCAAGATATATTTGTTGTGGGTTATTGGTCAGCTAGCTCTGGTAGGTCACACCCAACAGTCTGCTTTGCTCACTGCTGGATCATCTGGCTCAGGGTTGAACCAGTTTGTACCTCTCAAGAGCCCTCCAGAAAATAGCTCCAGCTTTACAGACCAGGCTATAATCCACTCAGCCCTACCGTGGTCACCTAAATGCTACAAGCAAGCAATACATACAACAAGGGAGGATAGAGATACAGCTCAGTTTGGAGAGGGCTTGCCTAGCATGCATGAAGCTCTGAGTTCCAGCCCCAGCGTCACATAAACTGGATGTAATGATACATGGCCATAATTCCAGAAGGACTGGAAGTTCTAGTCATCTTTGGCTACATGGCAAGTTTGAAATTTGAGGGTGGCCTGGGCTATATGAGACCCTTTTATGAAAGAAAGAAAGAAAGAAAGAAAGAAAGAAAGAAGAAGGAAGGAAGAAAGGAAGGAAGGTGGGGAGACCAAGGGGCAGAGGGAAAAGAGGAGGAGGAAGAGGAGGAGAGGAGAGGAGACAAGAAAAAAAGAAATCAT
Source organism: Mastomys natalensis (assembly GCA_021653895.1). NCBI lineage: Eukaryota > Metazoa > Chordata > Mammalia > Rodentia > Muridae > Mastomys > Mastomys natalensis. The sequence continues at coordinate 305,007 of JAJTUV010001014.1, read as the reverse complement.
GACATCACACCTACTCGAAAGTGAAGACAGCTGCCAGGCAGTGGTGATGAACGCCTTTAATCCTAGCATTTGGGAGGCAGAGGCAGGCAGATCTGAGTCTGAGGCTAGCCTAGTCTACGAGCAAGTTCTAGGACAGCCAGGGCTACATAGAGAAACTCTGTCTCAAAAGAAGACATTCTGTCTCAAAAAGTAAAAATCAGGCAGGCGGTGTGTCTCAGTGGCAGAACACCTGCCTAGAATCCCTCAATGAGGGTTTGGGACATGTCTCAGCTGTAGAATACTGGCCCAACATGTTATGTCTCTTGTGTCCAGTCACCATTACAATAAACAGCAGTAGCCACAGGCAGAATGTCCTATAGTCCCTGAACTAGCAAAATGATACTTTGACAAAAAGGGGGTGGGGCAGGGTGGTGAAGAAAAGCCTGCCATTCAGGTATCTGGGAGGCACCAGGTCTGTTGTTCTTACATCAAGGTCTATGCATACCCTAGGGCCTTCTGGTAGTCTTAGATAACCGGGTCTCACCTTGAGCCATCCCACACCAACAAGAGACATTTGACAATGTCTGGAGACATTTTGCCACAACTTTAGACTAGGCAGGTGCTATTAGTGCCTAGTGGGTCAAGGTCATTGTTCTCAGAGGATTGATTGGCTTCAAAGGCTAACAGTGCTGATGTCCTGCAGTTGAACCTTGAACTTGCCTGAGTCTTTTTTTTTTTTTTTTTTTGGTTTTTCAAGACAAGGTTTCTCTGTGTAGCCCTGGCTGTCCTGGAACTCACTCTGTAGACCAGGCTGGCCTCGAACTCAGAAATTCACCTGCCTCTGCCTCCCAAGTGCTGGGATTAAAGGTGTGTGCCACCACCTCCTGGCACCTGAGTCTTGCTTGTAAATACTCTGTAGTTTGACTTCTTGCTACTAATGTGTACATGCATGGGCACATGTGTGAATTCACACACGCGCGTGCACTCATACACATACACACACACACACACACACACACACACACACACACACACACACGATAGGATCTCATGGCTTGAATTTACTATCTAACCTACTATGGTATTGAGCTTCTGATCCTCCTGCCTCCACTTCGTGAATTCTGGGATCACAGGCTTGCACTACCTGTGCTGGAGGTGGAGCCCAGAACTTTCTGCACGCTAGGCAAATGCTCTGCCGGTTGAGCTATGTCGTCAGCACCACACGCATGTCTTTTAAGAAGCAACTACCATACCACCTTCTCTTTAATTCTCCTCAAAATTGGGCTTGATTTCAAAAGGGAAATGTTCTAAACCCTAGTGACAATCAGAGTCCCCTCTCTCTCCAGGGATTCCAGTAACTTAGGACTGTTTGCCAAGCACAGACTTATGCCAGCCCAGCTCAATCCAGGCCAGGCTAGCCCAGAAGTTTTGGACAGCTCCAGGAGGAAACTCTGTGCTATGGTTTGCTGTCTCCTCTCAATACAGTATAGCCCATCCCTTCCCTTACTGCAGAATAAGACCGTGGGTCAGTAAAGAACTGATAACCTGAATTGTATCCCTGAACCCACATGATGGGAGAAGGGAACCGGCCTCCATATCCTCACACATATTCACACAGGAAATCAAAATAAGTAAAATATAACTGAAATAAAGATTACGATCTTGTTTGGAAATTTGTCCTTGCACATTTGCTTAGTCTTAACCCACAATGAGCTTCCTAACAGACTAGGTTGAGCCCCTACTCCAACTTGGTGATGATGGGTCCCTAAAGGAAAGGAGATTGGAGGCTGCCATGAAGACACGTCAGAAAAAGTACTTTCCCTGAAAGCATGAGGACCTAAGGTCCATCCTCCAAAAGCCACATAAAAATAATAAACAATAAACAGAGCATGAAGGCACAGTGTTATAATCCCAGGAGTCAGAGCTAGGAGGATCCCTGGGGCTTGCCCGCAGTTGCTGAGTCAGCAAACTCCAAGTTCCTTGTCTCAAAAAATGATGTGGAGAGCGATAGAGGCAGATACCCAGAGCTAATCTCTAGCCTCCACATGCATGTGGACGCCTGTGCGTGCATGTACATGGATGCGCCTGCACACAAATCACAATAAAACACGATGGAATGGTACATGAGGAAACACTGGCAAGGTTGTCCTTTGGTGTTTATACACGGCACATTAAGTGCACACATGAACAAGCACACGTACAACAGAAGGAAAAAGAGAGTTTGGGACTCTAGTCCCAAACACAAGAACATTGTAGGATGATGCTGTCACGAGGTTGGAGAGCTACCAGAATCTGGGAGAAGGGTGCGGAGAAACCTGACACCTGTAGATAACTTGACCTTGGCCAGCCAGGTCCCAGTGCTATGACAAAACACATTTCTGAGATTTTAGCCAGGAAATACAAGATATTTTGTCACCACATCTGATAAATACCCTGCCTGCGTCCAGATCCTGCTGGATTCCTACAAAGGCCAAAGCTCAGTCACCGGCTCCAGTGACTGACCGGTCCCTCTGGTTCTTTCCAGGTTACTACTCATACTTGCTCACACTGGAGAGAGTGAAATGGAGCCAGGATGTTCCAGAGAATGGAGGGACATTATGAAGGAAGAAGGCTGACACCCTCCTTGGGTGGATGGATGGGACTGGGACTCACCTGAGCTCAGCAAAGGTTCGCCACACAGAAGACAGCTGGAGTGGCTGGAGAAGGTTCCTCGCACCAGCTGGTGCCCATTGACACACTCCCGCTTCCCTGAAATATCCTGAATCTTATCTTTTAGATGTGTTGGGTTCTTCCCCTGCATGAGAAAATGATGGTCTTAGGATATCTCCTGCAGAGGCTGGTCCCTCCACCTCCATTTATCTAGCCTGGGCTTGGATCCCAGGGTTCGTGAGTCAAGGGTACATTACAGAGCAGGGAAGGAAGGGCGAGTCCCCAGACTCCAGCTCGGCTCTCCTCACCTTCTCCTTCTGTCTCGTCACCCTGCTGCGGAGGGAGCTCAGGCTGCGCTTCACTCTGGTGCTCTTGTCGGGTTTCTCATTCTTGCACGCACCATCCTCGCTCCTGGACAGCGGGAAGTGGGTGAGGAAAGGTTCGGGTCCTTCTGAGGCAACTCAGAAGGTGCTCCAGGAATATGTTCCCCTCTAATGTGATTCCCATCTTTGGTTCCCAGTTCCCCATCTCTTCTTCCCCGGTTTCCTTTTCTCTCCCCTTTCACTTTCCCTCCCCTTGCTCTGCAGCCCAGGCAGCCCTTGAACCTGTGATCATCTTATCTCAGCCTTTGCTATCTAGGTGAAATCAACTCCTAGGGGACTTTGCATAAACGCCCTACTATAGCCACCTCTGGAAGCCTGTGCTTACTCAGACAGGAACTCAAACCAGGTGAGGTTGGAGTGGGCTCCTCCAGGGCTGATGGACATGCGAGCTCGCTGACGGGCCCTGTAGGAGCAGAGTGGGACAGACATGTAGGTCTGCAGGCAATTCAACCCGTACCCTTCATTTCTGCATCCCCAGGGCTTTAGGGTACAGGTGCATCCCAGGGGCCCCTATCTGAGGGCCGACCAGAGACTGTGGGCACTACAGCAGCTTTCCAGCAGAGGGCAGCAGTACTGTGCCTTGGACAAACCAAGTGCGCATGTCAGGAAAGTTTTCTAACAGATCTCAGGAAACAGACACCTTCTCTTGTCTGTCTCGTTCTCCACCTTTCTTCATCTCTCCATCCCCCTCTCAGAACCATTTCCTCCCTCCTCTTTTTTCTTCTCTTCTTCCTCTCCTCTCCCTACCCCCTTCATTGTATTCTTTTTTTGTTTGTTTTGTTTTTTTGTTTTTCGAGACAGGGTTTCTCTGTATAGCCTGGGCTGTCCTGGAACTCACTCGGTAGACCAGGCTGGCCTCGAACTCAGAAATCCACCTGCCTCTGCCTCCCAAGTGCTGGGATTAAAGGCGTGCGCCACCATCGCCCGGCCCCTTCATTGTATTTTTAACTTCTGCCTCCTTCCCTTTTTCCTATCCCTCCTTCTATGGCAGAGTTTCACTCTACATAGCCCAGGTTAGCCTTAAACTCACAACCTTCTTGCTTTGTCAGTCTCCTAGATGCTGAGGTGACAGGCATGTATTGTCACAGCCATAAGCACCCTTCTTCTTCCTACCGGATCCTGTAACTGTGTACTCCCCTGCAGAAGTTGACACCTGTCCCTTACATCTGTCTTCCCAATGTACATACCCCACATTTTCCCCTTAATTGCCACATGTTTGTCTCTCCTTTATGCTGCTCCCTTCTCACTTACCCATGATACTGCCTCAGCTCCTGAAGCACTTGCTGTACTATCAACCTAGAAAGGGACGGCATACAAACACGTGAACCACAATTACGTGGCCAGACCCAAGCTCCCATGCACACTCTAACTGGATGCCCCGAAGATGGCCGGTGTCTTTCCCCTAGGCAAAGGTTGTTTGAGGAAAGGCCCCGTTACGTGAGTCTAAGCGAGATTAAGCTAGCATGGAAAATCAAACCTGTTTCTGAAACAAGTTCTCATGTATTTCAGGCCAACCTCCTACTCACAATTAGCTGAGGATGACCTTGAGCTCTTCCAGTCTTCCTGCCCCCCCCCCCTGAGTGGTAGGATGACAGGTAGATACCACCACATGCCTGGTTTACGGAGTCGTAGGGTATCTATCAGATGAGCCCCGGCCCCAGCCATGGTTGCTTACAAACAGCAGCGTTGCATCCCCTGGCCCCAGTCACTACCACCTCCCTCTAGCCTCTCTGCTGGCACTCCTGCCTGCTGCGGGGCAGACTGTCTACCCACCACCCAGCAGGTTCCCTGGGGCACTCCTGCCTGCTGTGGGAAACACACTCACACATGCTCTGGCTCCACATGGTCCTTTTCCAAACACTCCAGCACCGGGGGTTCAAGGCCTAGAAGGAGGAGTCCCCAGCACAGGGGACACAGGAATGAGCAAGGATCCAGCCCTTCACCCATCTACCTCCAGCCTATGAACGGTCAGAAGTGTAACACTAGCCATCTCTCAGGGAGGAGGGACAGGATGCCTCGGACCAGGGACTGCACCATCACTGTAGTATGTCTGGGCAAACATGGAGGCTTGCCTAGGAACACTCCTGAGCTATGCTCACCGTACCTTCTTACTGAGGAAAGCCAGGGAGGCTCAAACCCATTCAAAATAGCAGGTTGGATTTGTGTGGCGACTGTTTGAGTGAGAGTACAGAAGTGTGGTCTTTGGTAGAGATTCAGAGACCAAGAGGGAAATAGAGAGAGACCCAGAACAGGGGAGGGAAGGAGAGAGAGGAAAAGGGGGTGGTGGGAGGGAGGATGGAGATGGCTCAGTAAGTAGAGGTGCTTGCTCCCAAGGGTGATGATACAAGTTCAATTCCCTGGAGCCACACAGTGAAAGGAGAGAACCAACTCCTGTCCTCTGACCTCCACATATATGACATGTGCATGCCCCTCCCATTATGCCACCACACACATTTGTTGGGGATTGGTTCTAATGCTTTGAATTAATCCGGTCCCCAAACCGGGAATCTGCGTGTACAAACGCTAAAGGTTCTTGTCTCCATTTGGTTTTTCATCAATCAATAAAGAACCAACGGCCAATGGTTGGGCAGAAAGATTGAGGTGGGACCTTTAGATTTGTGCTGGCTAGGGACTGGGAGAGAGGAAGGAGGAGAATTCCCATGATTCAGAGGGAGATGGACTCTATTTAGAGCTGTAGAAGGAAAATGATCCAAAATGTTGGTGAGAAGGAATGTAGCCCCCAGAAGGACTGCCCAGAACCGTCTCGGGCAGCAAAGACTAGGGACTGCCCAGCAGGAGCCAGGGTAACAAAGATGAAATATAGAATGTAGAGGGTGTTAGGCCAGGAGTGCTAGAGGGAAGTGTGTGCTAGCTGTGGGGAGGATTAGAACTACCCAGCCTTGGCCGGGCAGTGGTGGCACATGTTTTTAATCCCAGTACTTGGGAGGCAGAGGCAGGTGGATTTCTGAGTTTGAGGTCAGCCTGGTCTACAGAGTGAGTTCCAGGACAGCCAGGGCTACACAGAGAAACCCTGTCTTGAAAAACAAAACAAAACAAAACAAAACAAAACAAAACAAAACAAAACAAAACAAAACAAAACCAAACCAAACCAAACCAAACCAAAAACAAAAAGAACTGCCCAGCCTTTGAACTAGTCAAGGCATGTCAAAAATTAACTGGTGTGTGTGTGTGTGTGTGTTTGGAAATCCAGATAGCTCTTGGGTGGGTGTGCACTTGTGACCCCACGGGAGCACAAAGCAGTATAGCAAAAATTACCGTTACACACATTAATAGCAACTATAAAAATTTTTAAAGGAGTGAAGGAGAAAGACAAGAGGGAAGGAGGGAAAGAAGGAGGAAGGGAAGGAAGGAGGGACAGAAGGAAGGATGGAAGGAGGGAGAAAATGAGGCACAGGGAAGAAAGAAGGAGGAAGAAGGAGAAAAGTTACAGGCATCCTCGAAAGGAGTAGATGGCAGACATTGGAGGTACTACCTCTTTCTGGACCCACAGGATTGCCAACCTCCTGCCCAAGTGACCCTGTGCTTCCTCCATCAGCTCCTGTCTTCCCTGTGGCCCAGCTGGGGCTCCGCCCACAGAGCTCTTCCCTGCCTCAGCCACTTACTTGGTATGCTCGAAAGACATTCCCAGGCCTGGCTACCTTGTACAGGCGGAGTGAACACATCTGAGCCAGAAGACAATTCCAGACAGCTGATCTCCTCACAGGACACGGGCACTGACTTGGATCTTAGCATTTTCTCAGGGCTGCTACATTCCTGTTGGGGGAACAGGATTGGTAGCCTGGGCTACAGACTGCCCTGGTGTACCCCAGGTACACACAGCCAGCGTCATACCTCCTCTCCCAGTTCCAGATTCCAGCTACATCAGGGGCTTCCTGTACTTGGTCACGGACTGTAACCCTTTCCCAGAATCCCTAGTTATATTTGAGGCTGTAGGATTCCACCATTGGTCATGTTCAGGGACCACAGGCTATAGCCCCAAGCATGCATTCCCCAGGTATCAGCTGCCATCACAAGTCTGAACCACACTCTCCCTGGTTGCAGACCCCAACCTGTTTTCCTCTCACTGCAAGCCCCACCTCAGGTTGGGCTCCTCTATGCCTGGTTGGGGCTTCAGCGTGAGAGGATAGGTTCCCTTTCCCCTCGCCCACTGGTAACATGTCTTGTCTCTCTGTCTCTGGTGTGATGTGTGTATGTACACATGTGCATACACACTAGCAGATGCACCTGTGCGTGCTTGCATGGAGAGGCCAGGAGACAACTGTGGGAATCATTCCTCAAAGCCCAACCTACGAGTTTTGTTTTAGTGAAGACTCCTCACTGACCTAGACTTTTGTAAACTAGGCTAGGGTGATCAGCCAGGTGAGTTCCGGGGATCCTCCATGTCTCAGCCTCCCCAGAGCTGGGATTACGAGCATGCCCCACCACACCTGGCTCCTTATACATGGGCTCTTGGGATCTAGCTCAGAGCCTTGTGCTTGCAAAGCAGATACATTCCCGATGGTGCTCTCTCTCCAGTCTCATGATTCTCCTTTGAAGGGAACATGCCCATCTTAGAGAAGATGCTTTGACCCTAGGGTGACCAGATGTGTCTATGGTTTATCTGAAACTCAGGTAGGAGTTAAATCCCCATTGTGGGATATTAAAAAGAGTGGAAGTCTGACCATCTGAATGTAGGCATGGGGCTTTAGGGAGTCTACATTAATGTTCAGGCTGGAGTTCCCCAACTAGAATCTTTTTCAGTGACAGGGTTTCACTGTGTAGCCTTGGCTGCCTGCAACTCACTGTGTAGACCAGGCTGATCTCAAATTCAGAGAGATCTTTTTGTCTCTGTCTCCTGAGTGCTGGGATGAGAGCTATACTCTACCCCTCTACCTCACCATGCCAATCCAACCTTTAAAGATGTATATGTGTATGTACATTTATGTGTTTACATGGCTATGTGCACATGTGTGCAGAGGCCACAGGTCAACCCTGAATATTTATCTTACTCTTCACCTTATATTTAAATTTTAATTAATCTCTCTCTCTCTCTCTCTCTCTCTCTCTCTCTCTCTCTCTCTCTCTCTCTCTCTGTGTGTGTGTGTGTGTGTGTGTGTGTATGTGTGTGTGTTTACATGTGAAGGTCAGAGGACAACTTGATTCTCTCCTTCTGCCATTGGGCTGAGGGATTGAATTGAGGTTATCTGGTTTGGTGGCAAGTGCCTTTACCTACTGAGTCTTCTCGCTAGTCCTTCACTCTTGAGATGGACTCTCTCATTGAGTGTCACCGAGCCTGGAGCTCATCACATGATGAGTCAGCTAGCCAGTGAACTCCAGGGATCCCTTGTTATCCCCCCACTGCCCCTTGGTAGGATTAAAAGCTTGTATCACCATGCCAAGCCTTTCCTTGGAGCTAGGGATTCAAATTTATGTAGAAGGGCTTTACTGACTGAACCATCTCTCTAGTCCCAGGTAAATTTATCAGAAGGGACAGAGGGCTGTGGTGAGGCTCAATTCATAAAGTGCCATGAGGATACAGGTAAAAAAAATCTGGGCATGTGGCACATGTTTATAATCTCAGTGCTAGGAGGGGGGTGGTAGAGATGGGTAGGCTCCTGGGGCTTCCTGGCTAGCCTACTTGGCAATGTTATTCCCTCCCCTCCCCTCCCCTCCCCTCCCCCTCCCCTCCCCCTCCCCTCCCCTCCCCTCCCCTCCCTTCCTTTCCTTTCATTTCTTTTCCCTTTCTTCCTCCTTTTCTTCTTCCTCCTCCTCTTTCTTTTTGAGATAGAGCCTCTTTATATAGTCCTAGCTATTCTGGAACTCACTATGTGGACCAGTCTGGCCTTGAACTCACAGAGATCGGCCTGCCTTTGCATTCCAAGTGCTGAGATTAAAGGCACATGGCATCATACCCATGCCCAGCTTTCTTAGCAAGTTTTAATCTGTCTCAAAAGAAGGTGAATGGCACTGAGAAATTACATCAGAGGCCATCCTCTGGTTTCCACACCTGCTCCCCACCCTACATGCTTACACACACAGACACACACACACAGACAGACAGACAGACACACACAGACAGACAGACAAACAGACAGACAGATAGACACACAGAGACACACAGATAGACACACAGACAGACACACAGACACACATACACACACACACACACAGAGAGAGAGAGAGAGAGAGAGAGAGAGAGAGAGAGAGAGAGAGAGAGAGAGAGAGAGGATAGAGACTGAAGGAATAGACATAGACACATGAACACTCTTTGTTCACTGCCTTGTGATTTGCTACACCTCTAAGGACCATCCAATAAGAAAGTCATCACCAAACACCTCTCTTGACCTTATATTTCTAGACTCACGAACTAAAGCAAAACAAACCTCTTTTCTTTATAACACACCCATTCCGTGGTGTTGTATCACACACACACACACACACACACACACACACACACACACACCACACACAGCACAATGGCACATAGTATCTCAGGACCCAGAGATGCCACAGCCATGGGTCAAATTAGGGAGACCCTTCCTCCCTGCCCTCACTATGATCAGTGACTTCTGAAAGCCATGGGGTAGGTACTCCCTTCCACCCAAAGCATGAAAGCCCAGAGTGGTGCCTACTGTTTGGATGGATTGGTGCAGGTTCTACCCACCTTGCTTGAGGGTGCAGGTGTCCCACTGACAGGTAAGCATCCTTGGGTCCAAGTCTTCTGCCCATCTCCAGACAGATTCAGAGCAAGGCTAGCCAAAGTCCGAGGGAGACAGGCCCCTTTGTCCGCTGTGGAGGCATCGAGGCTGAGCCTGGGGGAAGAGCAGATATGGAAGCTTTAGTGGTTAGTATCCACCTGGCCATGGTCTTAGGCACACAGAGGAAGGAGTGAACTCATAGGGATGTTTCCAGGTCAGAGAGGGAGGTGGGCCACACTGAGGGGTCCAACCCTCCCAATACAAAAAGTCTGCCTCTTGGGGGAGATTCTCCCAGCCTATGGGAATTTCCTTCCTTTCTTCTTTTCTTCCTTCCTTCCTTCTCCCACTTTTCAATATTGAGGGAAAAACCCAGGGCTTCATGCACGCAGGCAAACACTCTACCAGTAAGCTACACCCTGAACCCTCTTGGGGGAAGTTGAGGCACACCAGTGTGGGATGGAGATGACTGAGGCCCCTCTACTTTTTGATGCTGTTACTGTGTGTGCAGGGAGATGACTACTCATCTGTGTTTTGATCACTTGTGAGTCTGTAGCATGCAGATGGTTGGCAAACTTTGTGCAGACATCCCGCTGCTTATAGGCCATTATATATGGGTTTAACAGGGTGAATGGGAAGCAGGTAGTTTCTATGTGTATCACACATATGTGTTTGTATGTGTGGGAATCTACACATGTTTGTGAGAGTACATATTTGGGCTACTTCTAGCAGCACAGACACCCCAGTGGCTCTATGTTGTGTTTGTGTGTGCAGGACCCTACACATACATGTTCACACATGCTACTTCCCAAACGAAACTTCACATTTGGAGGGAAGAGGAACCCTCAGAAACTCATAAGAAAGCCCTAGAACTTGACGTTATATGAGAGGTTCATACACAGTTTCTGGGGGAGAAGAGACTCTTTGGTGGAGCTGACCGCAAGCTGTCCAGGAAGCCCCAGCCATGCAGCTTCTCTGAGTCAGAGTTAATATTCATGACGTGGTTGCTTTTGAGTTATCTACACTCACGTTAGTAATCCCTCACCCAAACTCCTGTGAGGAAACTCCAGTGAAATTGGTTCACTGGGCTGGACTTGGATGGGGTAATTTCTTTGGGCTATTACTGGTGCCCGCTCTGGTGTGAAGAGATGCTTGTTTGTATCTCCTCAGCAAAAGTCACACAGCTAGATAACAGTCAGGACAGCAGTCTGTCCCGAGAACTGGCTGCAGATTCCCAGATTCGTTCGTTGTGGCCCCTAGAAGGTAGGCAATGGTGGGAGCTGACCTTCGACGGTTCTCTGAGCAGCTTCGGGGCCTCTCCCAGCTGTATCTTTGAGACAGGGCTGAAGCTCCTTCACAGCTTGTGTGGAAGGACTCTTTTCTGGAGGTCTCAGGATCCATAACCACTTCAGACTGATGGAGGTCAGAAGGGGCCCCTAAGCCTAGATCCCGGAGGTACTCGCTGCCCTGGAGGGCTCCCATATCCAGGCTGAGGTCTTCTGTGCTCTCGCTGAGGCGTCTCAGAAGACCATCTTCCTGCAGGTTGGGAAAAGAGGATGTTGGTCAAGGGATAACAGAGGTGAGGTCTCCTAAACTCAAGCCCCCACTCCTTGACACACAGACGGGCTTGTCTTCTTCCTGCCCATCTCTCCAGTGGTGTGCTGTGGTGGTCTGAGTAAGAAATGTTTTCAGTCTTTCTTTGGTCCACCATTTCTTCACTATGCCCACTTTTTGGAATGGTAATGTATACTCTTGTGCCACTGTGTGTTGGAAGAACGCGATTTGCTTTTTGGGTTTGATTTTACAGGGGGTTACAATATCACGAGTCTCAGACGAGACTTTGGACTTTTAACCAACATTGAGACTGTGATAGACTATGGAGACTTTTGAAGTTGGACTGAATACATTTTGCTCTATATATGGATATGAATATGAGGAGAGAATCATGCGGTTTGAATAAGAATACCCCCATAGGATTATATATTTAAATGGTTAGTCACCAGAGAGAGAGAGTGGCATTATTTGAAAGGATTAAAGGGATTAGGAGGTGTGGCCTTGTTAGAGGGAATGTGTTCTGGGGGTGGGCTTTGAGATTTCAAGACAGGCCCAGAATCTCTCCCCACCTCCACTTTTGCTTATAGATCATGGTGTAGCTCCCAGCTGCTGTTCCAGCACTTGCCTACATGTTGCCACAATGATAATGGACTCTGAACTGTAAACCTCTGAAACTGTAAATAAGCCTCTAATTAAATGTTTTCTTTTATAAGAGTTTCCTTGGTCATGGTTTCTCTTCACAGCCATAAAAAACTAAGACATATGCCTAACATGGGATTCAAGGTTTCATTTTCCCCAAAGACGGCCATGTTGGATCTCTATGCTTCTGAGTCAAGAGCCACAGATCATTTCATTGTATGCATAGGGTATGTTTCACTGGAGTGTGTGTGTGTGTGTGTGTGTACTCATGCACATGTGTGTGTGTATGTGTGTGCCTGTGTTCTGGTATGTGGAAGTACAGTGCATATGTGTGTGTGCACATAGAGGTCAGAGGGTCAACTTTGGGTAGCTTTCCTCAGGGTCTTATCTTGTTGCTGTGATAAAATACTAAATGTCTAATACTATGTGTCTAAATCAACTTTAGGGAGAAAGAGTTTCCCAGGTTGTGGGAAATGGCACCACCCACAGTTAGTGGAGCCTTTCCTTTTCAGCAAATGTGATCAGAAGAAGCCTCTTTAGACATGCCCACTGGCTAGCCCGCTGTAGACAATCCTTGATGGAGACTGTAATCCCAGATGCTTCTACTTTGTGTCAGTTTGACAATCAAAAATAACCATTGCAGGTACCATCCACCTTGGTTTTTGAGACAAGGTCTGTCAGAGGCCTGAGACACACCCATTTGTCCGTGTTGGTTGGCCAGTGAGCCACAGGGATCTGTCTGTCTCTCCCCCTCCAACACTGGGATTACCAGCTTGTGCTGCAACTCCAGGCTGCTCTGTTTTATGCAGGTTCCTGGTATATGCTTGCATAGCAAGGACTTGGCCAACTGAGCCATCTCTGCAGCCCAGATTACATTCTGTTTATTTGTCTTTTGGCTATTGTGAGTCATTGCTGAAGATGGATCATACAGGTATCTATTTGTGATCTGTTTTCTGTGTTTTTATTTGCTTTGTTTCCCAGACAGGGCTCTGCTGGACTGCTCTGGGTGATGGGAACTCACTAGCCTCAGTCTTGCAAACCTCCTGCCTCGTGGCTCCCGTGCTGGGATTACAGACATGCAGCGTCACAACCGGCCCCACTTTCAATTATTTTTCTCATTTTTTTTACATTTATTTATTTGTTTCTACATCAAAGGACAACTTGTAGGAGTCTGTCTCTCCTTCTACCATGTGAGTCCTGGAAGTGGAATTCAGGTCTTCAGGGTTTGGTGACAAGCTCCCTTACCTACTGAGCCATCTTGCTGGTCGTCCTTTCAGTTCTTTTATGTATATACCTAGAAGCAAAATTGCTACTTCTCATAGTAGTTCTCTGTGTGAGTTTTAAGGGGTTAGTTGAGCACTCCATTACTAAGCCAGCAATGTGTGTGCGTGCGTGCGTGCGTGCGTGTGTGTGTGTGTGTGTGTGTGTGTGTGTGTGTATTTGGTGACACAGGGTCTCTCACTGATCCTAGAGCTCATGGTTTGGATGGTTGAGCAGTAAGCCCTGTGATTTCCCTCTTTGTACTCCCACCCCAAGGGTTGGAATTATAGACATATACCACCATGCCTGATTTTTCTATGTGAATCCTGAGGATCTGAGCTCTGGTCTTTGTGCAGAAAGTGCTTTAAAACTGAACCATCTTCCTGGCCCACTCTTCCTCCCTCTGCTCATAAATACCATATCTAGGTTTCATTCAGTCTCTTTCTAAACGATCACAGAATGGATGTGGCTGGACCAGAGTGACCCTGCCCTTGCTCTCCCAAGACTTTGCAGCCTTGTCTCATGATCCTGTCTATCCTCTGGATTGCTCATTTCTGCTCCTGATGCATGGACAACCTCTTGTGGACTCCCGTCTCTCACCATTGCTTCCCCACAAGGTTTCCTTGTATCTCTGCTTTTCATCTTCCCATAAATATAAACACGTCAGGATGGGCTCTGGGCTGGTGCTGGGCCCCCTCCTTTTCCAGTGTCTGGCCTCTCTCATCTCAGGCAGAGGTGGGAGCCAGGCCAGAGCTTGGGAGGGGGGTTCTGGGAAACTAAAGCACAGCCTGTCCCAGCTCTCTAAGCCAGCAGGCACACTGGAAGGAGGGAAAAGCCCTGACTCTCCTTTGCCTGGAAGCTTGAATACTTTTTCAGACTCATTTCCCTGGGTGAGAAGAGAGGGAGCCCGTTCGCTGAGGGCCTTCCCAGAGAGCTAGGTAAACATTGTCCCAGGCCTGACACCCTGCAAGAGGATCTAAGAAAGCTCTGCTCCTGCTCCACAGACTCAGGGAGCCTTGGGTTGGCCCCTACCCCCACTAAATTTCTGCTGAGTTCAAAGTAGACGCAAGACATCCCAAGCGTCCCCTTGGGCTACCACATGCAGGCTCATATTGTACATGGGTACACTTTATTTGTTGCAGTGCTGAGGGCAGGGGAGAGCCAAACCCTTGAGCATACCAGGAGAATCTTCTGTGACTGAGCCACAAGCCCCAGCCTCTCATGGGGAACTCTAGGGAGTGACCCTACTTCTGAGCAACACCTCTAGCTCTTGGGTGTTGTTTGAAGACAGGCTTTACTATGTGGCATAGACTAGCTTCAAACTGGAGATTCTCCTGTCTCTATTTCCCAAATCATAGATAGGCTTTTATTTTAAAAATGTAAATAGTTACTTATTTATTTAGCTCTTAGGAAGAGATAGCTCACTGAAGGAACTTCAACTATACTGTGCCTCTATTCCTATTTTGCCATGCAACAAAGCGTCTTAGTTTCAAACACACAGCAAACAATCAAGGCAGAAGATTTGTAAACCCAAAGTCTCCAAACAAAACAAAACAAAACAAAACAAAGCAAAGCAAAACAAAACAAAACAAAAACAAAACAAGCTAGAGAAGTGTCTCAGCAGTGAAAAGTAAGCATTGCTGTTGTAGAGGTGACTCTGTTCCCATCACCTATGTGGCACTGGAACACAACTGCACATAATGTACAATAGTCAGGGACTTCAGCTCCAGGTGATCTGCTGCCCCCTGCTGGCCTCTGTGGTTACTACACCATTTGCACAAACCTCTACACAAACAGGCTTAATTTAAAAGTATCCCCCCCCACACACAACACACACACAAATATAGAGATAAAGAGTAGCATATGAAATACCTTCAGGTCATGGGTATTAAGTATACATGAAACATCAGTGAATCCAACGTTTAGACAGGGTTTCATCCCCAATTTATCTTATTAGGTTTTTCACAAATATTTCCAACCTGGAAAAAGTCCAAAATCTGTGGGCTGGGGAGACAGTCTAGTAGGTAAAGTGCTCTCCCAACAAGGATGAGAACCTAAGTTGATTCCCAACACCCACATAAAAGTCAAGATGTGGTGACTCCCTCATCGCCTGGGGGGGGGCAGGGATAAGAGGATCTCTAGGGAGACATTAAGCTCCCTCCCCAAATGCATGAGCTTCAACTTCAGTGACAGACCCTGTCTCAACACATAAGATGGAGGAAATTGAGAACTATCCTCAACTTTGACCTCTGGCATGGACGCACATCCACACAAACCCATACATATTTATACAATCTAAAATCAAGCCAGCTGTGCTGGCTCATATGAGACTATATCAACAAAACCACACATATACACAGAAGTTCTGTCTGGTGGTACGTGCCTAGAATCTCAGCACCGGAGAGGTGCAGGAAGATTAGTATTTCAAGGTCACCTTGGTTAGTGAGTTTGCGACCAGCCTGGCTACAGGAGACCCTGCCTCATAGAAACAAGTACACAGGACAGTCGCAAGGCAGCACAGCATGAAGACCAGAGTTCAGACTCTCAGAATCCATCTGAAAGCAGGGTGGGTGGTGGGGCAGCCCCACTATAATCCCAGTGTATGGGAGGCAGAGACAGGAAATCCCCAGAGCAAGATGGCTAGCTAGCTCCAGGTTCAGTGAGATATCTTGCCTCAACGTATAAGGTTATGATTGAGGAAGACACCCAACATCAAACTTGGACTTACATCTGTGAACACACACACACACACACCAACACACACACACCAACACACACACTCACCAACACACACTCACCAACACACACACACCAACACACACACACACCAACACATATACACACACCAACACACACACACAAATAAAGAAAACTAAACCCAACCATTTTTAGGTAGGGGCACTTAATTGTTTTGGTGCTGGAGAGTGAATGCAGTGTGGCCTGCTAGTGTATATGCTACTCTACCACCGACCTACATCCTATTACTCTTTTTACCTTTTGGTTCTTTTAAGATAGGTGCATACATTTGCAGTAGACGTGCAGCCTGTCTTCATGTGGGTCCCTTAACACTTGGAACGAGCGCTGTCTGTGACTCGGTTGCTTGCTATTGGAGTCCCTCCCCTAACTGGACTCCCTGGTTGGGCCTCAGTGGGAGAGGATGTGCTTAGCTGGGCCTAGATGTCCCAGGTCAGGGTGGTACCCAAGGAAGGCTCCTATTCTCTGAGGGGAAGAGGAAGGGGTAGCGGAAGTGAGGGATTTGTAAGGGTGGGATTGGGAGGAGAGGAGGAAGGGGGACTGTGGTTGGGATGTAAAGTGAATAAATAATAAATAAATAAATAAATAAATAAATAAATAATTGAAAAAAAGATATGTGTGTGATGGTTAGTTTTTTTTTTTTAATATGACTTTTTCATTTCTGATGCTTGCTGTGAAGTGTGGATATTTATTTACTTACTTTACACCCACTCACTGCTCCCTCCCAGTCACCCCCTCCCTCAATCCTTCCCTTACCCCCTCCCCTTCTCCTCTGAGCAGTTGGAGTCTCCCTGGGTACCCCCCCACCCTGGCACATCAAATCTCTGCAGGGCTAGGCGCATCTTCTCCCACTGAGGCCAGACAAGGCAGCCTAGCTAGACTAACATATCCCACAGATAGGCAACAGCTTTTGTGAGCTTCAGTGAGGAATTGGGTTTGCCCGTGGGCATGTCAGTGGGGATTGTCTTAAGTTAATTGATGTGAGAAGACCCAGCTCGCTCTGGAGGGTACTATTCTCTAGGCAGAGTGGATAAATTGAAATGAGGATAAAGATGAAACCAAATGTCATGGTTAGTTTTTATTGTCAATTTGACAAAACCTAGAGTCACCTAAGAAGAGGGAGCTTCAACTGAGGAATCGCCCAGATCAGATTGACTTGTGAGAGATTGTCTTGACTGATGATTGGTATGGGAGGGCCCAGCCCACTGTGAGCAGCACCATCCCTAGGCACATGGGCCTGATTTGTGCAAGCAATCGAGCTGAGCATGAGCCAGAAAGCAAGCCAGTAAACAGCATCTTCCATAGTCTCTGCTTCAACTCCTGCCTGAGTTTCTGCATTTTCTTCCTTCATCGATGAGAAGTACACTGGAATTATAAGATGGAATAAGTGCTCTCCTCCCCAAACTGTTCTTGGTCATGGTGTTTGTCACAGCAATAAAAACTGAACTGAAACAGTAAGTGAGCATGCATGATCTTGACTGTGGATATAATATGGTGAGATGTTTGAAGATCCTGCTTTGACTTCCCTGCAGTGATGGACTGTAACCCACAATTATAAACTAACATAATCCTCTTTCTATTCTACACTGCTTTTGGTAAAGTTTTTTTTTTTCCCATTATAGCAACAGGAATGAAACTAGAATATAGGGTCTCATGCTAGGTTGGCTTTGAATTTATGATCCTCAGACACATGAGCAGCAAGGAGGTCAGGCCTGTGCCCCCAGGCCCAGCAAAGGATACTGAACTTGTCATAAAGAACATGATTTGAGAAGACTACAGTCAGTGTTCACATCAAATACTGACTATTTATTTACTGAACCAAGCATCCCAGTGCTGGATGGAACCACGGGTCTTGAGTAGGCTCTGTAAGTGCTTTGTCATGGAGTTTACACCCAACTTCCTGCAAAGGCCTCTGTTAGTTTAACCTTGGACACAATCTTTTTTGTTTTTTATTAAATATTTTTAGAATTATGTTTTATTTATTTGTGTGTGTATGCTAACATGCAGATTCCTGATTTGGAGGGGGAGGGCTGCATTAATTCAAAGCATTAGAACCAATCCCTAGTGCAGTGGTAAGAACACTTGATGCTCAAGCATGAAGACCTGAGTTTAAATCCAGGGCATATGCACCTCTGTCATCCTCCTCTAGGCCAGAGGAGATTAGCACACCCCAACCATATGTACACATATGTCACACACACACACACACACACACACACTCACTCACAAAAAGATTATCCAGTTGGTAAAAGGAACCAAGGATAACAATTTGATTCCCAAGATTTACATGGTAGAAAGAGAAAACCAACTCCCACTGGGAGACCAGAACCAAGTCCTCTGGTCTCCACGTGTATCACAACACATGTAAGTATCTATGTATAGACATGTTGAAGGTTCGTGTCCCCAATTGGTTTTTGATTTATCAATAAAGAGCCAATGGTTGGGCAGGCAGACTGAGGTGGGACCTTTAGATTTGCATAGGTTAGAAGCTGGGAGAGAGGAAGGGAGGGAGAACACTATGTCTCAGAGGGAGATGGATCAGATTTAGAGCTGCAGAAGAAAATTCATCCAAAATGTAGGTGGAAAGGGAAAGCATCCCTGTGGGGGCTGCCCAGAAGGTAACAGGGCAGCGAAGATAAAACACAGATTTTGAAGGTGTTGAGCCAGGAATATTGGAGGGAAATGTATGCTAGCCAGGCGAGGATTAGAACTGCCCAGCCTTTGAGCTAGTCAAGGCATATTCAAAATTAACTGGACAGCTCTTGGGTGGTCCGTGCATGCGACCCATTGGGAGCACAAAATGGTTTAGCTAAATTCACCGCTACACACTGCTATCTCTCCGAGCCCAACCATGGAGAAATCTTAAGCTTCTCAGAGCCTCAGTGCTAAATGTGCATACCGCGGCCACCTCACATAATTACTATGGTGGTAATATGGGGAGGGGGTGGTATTTGAGAATGCAAAGACTTGCACATTGCAAATCCTCACTCTGTGTTAGAAAATATGTTTGTTTTTACATTTCAGGTTTTAATTTAATTAAAATAATTTTTGTTTAAAAAATTTAAAAATATTTTTTTTTGTGTATGGATATTTTGTCTTGCGCAGGTGGAGGCCAGAAGAGGGCATATAATCACATGAAACTGGAGGAGTTATAGATGGTTGCTAGTCACCATGCCATGTGGGTCCTTGGAATTGAACTTGTATATTTTGGAAGACCAGCCTTAACCACTGAAACATTTCTTCAGCTCCTGTTTTTTATTCTTTGAGATAAGAGCTAACTATGTAGCCTAGTGTGGCCTTGAACTCTTTGTCTTCCTACTTCAACATCCCAAGTGCTGGGATTAAGAAGCTACTGCCACTATGCTCAGTTCTACTTCAGGTATTAAAAATCCTTATTAATCTGTCAGTAAGAGACCCTGTCTCAAAAAATAAGGTGTTTGTCTCCTATGACAGCTAAGGTTGACTTCGGGTCTCCACATGCATGTACACTTTCACACACACACACACACACAGAGAGAGAGAGGGGGGGGGAGGGAGGGAGGGAGGGAGGGAGACAGAGAAAGAGAAAGAGAATGTAAAAGGAAGAAAGGCTATTCTAGTCGCAGAGAAAAGATGGTTTGGAAGGGGCTCAGATAGAAGGGGCTCAGATAAAAGCAGACAGGGCCAGAAAGACACTGGCAGCAGAAAGATCCCACGGCAGCAATCACCTGTCAGCATCAATGTGATGGCCTTCTTAGAACCTTGGGTTACAGCTGAAGACACAGGGAGAGGTGTGCTTTCCTGAGTTCAGTGTTTATGGTGCTATGTGTCTGATGTGAAAGAAGGGGATAAGAAAAACATCCAGGTCTCTGACTTTGAGGACTGATTATATGATCAAGACAATGATGGTGAGCTGAGAAGATGGCTTATTGGTAAGAGCACTTGCTGATCAAGCATCAGGATCTGAGTTCAAATCCCCAGCACACATGTAAAAAATTATGCAGGGCAACAGGTATGTCTGCAATCCCGGTGCTGTTGGGATGGAGGAAGGAGGATTTGTGAGGCTTGCTGGCTGCCAGCTTAGCTGTGGGTTCAGTAAGAGACCCTGTCTCAAGGAAACAAAGCAGAGAATATAGAACAGAACGTGAAATGTCCTCTGGCATCCACATACATACATGCACATATACCACATAGATCTGACTTCTTTATGTACCCATTCAGACATGCATATATACCATATACATTCCACAGATACACATCACACACTACACACACACACACACACACACACACACACACACACACACACACACAGGCTAGCTGGGAACTCAGAGATCTGCCCATCTCTGCCTCCAGAGAACTGGGACAAAAATGTGTGTGTGTGTGTGGGTGGGTGTGGGTGTGAGTGTATTGTGGAGGACAAAAGAAGGCATTGGATTCTCTGGGGTTGTGGTTACAGGCCATTGGGGGCTGCAGAATATGAGTGCTAGAACTGAATTCAAGTTCCCTGAAGAAGCAGGAAGATCTCTTAACCATTAAGTCATCTCTCCAGCCCCATCAGTTAACTGAATTGAGACAGTTCCTCCACAGACATGCCCACAGGTCAACCAGGTACAGGCACTTGCACTGAGATTCTTCCAAGGAGATTCTAGGTTGGGTCAAGTTGACCATTACAGCTAGCCCTCCCACAGAGTTTAATAGCCTCCTCTTCTTAGTTTAATAGATTGTCAAATGCCACTGTGATAGTTAGTACTAACTATCAACTTGATGGTTTAGAATCATCTGAGAGGTGGGTCTCTGAAAATGCCTGTGAGGAATTATCATTTTTTGTTTTTCTTTTTTTTTTTTAATGAATTTTTATTGTTTAAGGATTTCATACATGTCGATGATGTCTTTTGATCAAGCCCTCTCCCGATTCCCTTTCCTCCAATTCTTCCCCTATCTCCACCATTCCTTTTCTCTTCCAGCTTAACGTGCTCCCCTCTCCCTACACCGAGTCTTCTTACTACTGTTGTCAACTGAAAAAATAAACTAACTCTCCTTTCCCCCAGAGCCATCAGCTGTGGACAGCTCCTCAGCTAGGTGTGGGGCTTTGTGAGTCCTCCACATTTATACTGGGATTTTGCCTGGCTTCATCTTGTGTGGATCTTGTGCTACTGTGAGCTCATGTGTGTGATAACCCTGACATGTTAGGCAGATACTGTTTGTTGTAGGTATTCATTACTTCTGGTCCTTACAACCTTTCTGTTCCCCTTTCTGAGGCTGTCCCTGAGCCTCAGAGGGGGTGAATATGATATGGATGGATTATGGATGGGGAAGACCCATCTTAACTGTGAATGGGACTGTTTCCAGATTCCGAACTGTAGAGCTGGAGAGGGGTTAAGCACTAGCCCGTTTCTCCCTATTTCTGAGTGCAGCTGCTTCAAGCTTCTGCTGTCCTGACAGCATGAAATGCCATTATAGAATGAGATCTTGAACTGTGAGCCAAAATAAACCTTCTCTTCCTTAAGTTGTTTTTGTTAAACTATTTCATCACAGCAAGAGGAAATGAAACTGAGACGAACACCCAGGTGCCCGGTACTAGGGGAAGAAGTACCACCACCTATTGGTCCTATGGCTGAGTTATGTCCTTCTAGAAAAACCCACATATATTGACAGCTGAGATGGTGACAAACAGCCTTAGATCCACTGTGGCTTAGATTTGGTTAATCTCCACAGAGATCATCTATTAGAAACTTGCTCGCCAGCGTGGCACTACTGGGTGGTGGTTGAGTCTTTAATAAGCAAGGCCTGTGCCAAACACTAAGGAGGAAGATCCAGGCAGACATGTAGACAAGTCCAGCCTAGTCTACATAGTGAGTGCCAATCCAGCCAAGGATACACAGTGAAATCTTGCCTTAAGAAAGAAAAAAGAAGTGCCTTACTTGATGGTCACTGGGATAATTGGGATTGTGCCTTAGGAAGGGACCATGAATCTCCAGGCTTTCTGGCTCCCTCTGTGTGTGTGTGTGTGTGTGTGTGTGTGTGTGTGTGTGTAGATGCATGTCTGTGTGTAAAAGTGTCGTTGTAACTGTGTGTGAAGGTGTAGGTGCATGGATGTGTAAGGGTGTAAGTACATGTGTAAACATGTGTATGTGGAAGCCAGAGGACTGTGGTGCAGTGGACCATACCACCAGACAGAAAGCTTGGTAAGGTTTAGCAGATTCAGAAATCCAAGTAATTCTCATATTTGAGAACCATAGGTGTTTAATCTACTCCCGACCAGGTTCCTGTTCTGGAACACGTGACCACGACACCCCATGGAGAGGACTGTGACAATGAATCTTGTAGGAGCAACACTTGAAGGCCCTCCACTTGCAGATGAGGCATCCCTAGCATCTCGGACCAAGCCCATAGAAAACATCTGCTTTTAGACCCTAACCTAACCTAAAATGTATACAAGACTCTATCCCAAGGGATAAAGTGCACACATTATTTCATCAAAGACAGTCTGAGTGTCTGTATTATAGAGCTGTAACACCTTGGGGAGGAGAATCCTCTCCCAAAGCTTTTGTTGCTGGAAGCTGCTCGAGCCTAAGGCATTTTGGCTCTTAGCCGTGGCCCCTGTGCCCAACCAGCTGTTGTGGCAATAGCTCCTGGCAGCCTGCCTTGTTCTAGCTCCCCCTTCCCCTTGGAGAGCCACAACTGTTTGGCCGCTCTTGCCCCACAGGAAGATCCCTGTCGATAGCACCCCGAATGCAGACCACCAGAAGAGAACAACCTGGGATTCAGAGCCTCAGAATCTTCACTTTGGTTATTTTGAGGTAATGTTTTTCACTGGTCAGAGCACGACAAGTAGCCTAGGCTAGCCAAGGAGACTCAAGATCCACTATCTCTACCTCCATAACGTTCCAATGCTAGGATAGTCTCACCTCAACTCCTCTGTGTCATGGTTATGGCCCTTGTGTTATGGTCAGAGGGCTTTGTAGGTCCTAGGGATTGAACCCTGGTCATTGAGTTGGTGATAAGAGCCATTATTTTCACATAAATTAAGTGTGTGTGTGTGTGTGTGTGTTTGTGTTTGTGTGTGTGTGCAAGTTTGACATGGCACATGTGTAGAGATCAGAGGACAACTTGCAGGAGTCAGTTCTCTCCTATTATTTGGGTCCTGGGGATCAAACTCAGGTCATCAAACTTGTTAGAAAGCACCTTTATACACTGAACTGTCACTGGCTCAGACTCCACTTCTTTCCTTCCTTCCTTCCCTCCTTCCTTCCTGTCTGTATGTAGTTAATGTGGGTTCGGGGAATCAAACTCATGCTTACGAGGCAAGTACTTTACTGACTATGACATTCTCCAGCCTCTCTGGTTTCCTGTTTTGAGATACAAGTTTTCCCTCCCACACAAGTCCTATATGATTGATGTTACAACTTGCTATAGTCTAAGTGTGAGTGTTATCTGGCAGAAGTCTGGGTGCTAACAGCCTGATCCTCATGGTGATGCTATTCAAGGGTGGGAGTTTTAACAGCAGGGATTGATGGGAGGTCTTTAGGTCATTGTGGGGATGCTCTAAGAAGGGACTGTGGGACCTCACCTCAGATTCTCTTTCTGTTTCCAGCTCATTCATGAGTCTAGTGGTTTGTTTACACTCCTAGCAATGGGACTTTAGAACCATGAGCCAAAATAAATAGTTTCTGTTAATAAGTGTATCTATCTCAGGTATCTCATCATAGTGATGGGAAGCTAATAAAAAATATTGCCAATGAGTCACGTGAACTCAGAGTTTTATTTTGTCTGGGAACTATTATACATAAATACACACACACACACATTCAATTTGTATTAGTTCTTTGGAAATTTTACGATAATCATATTTATCCCCTTTCTCTAACTCTTTCAGATCTACCTCCCTTCCCTACCCACCTGAGTTGGTGTCTTTTCACCAAGCAGAGGAGGTCTGGAGTGAGTCAACTGTTGACAAAGGCAACACTGACAAAGAGAACACTGACAAGGGGAAATAGTGACAAAGGCAACACTGACAAAGGGCAACAGTGGCAAGATGCCAGCTCTTCTGATTCAGAGGGATGGCACAGCCTTTCTTGGGGGGCAAAGGAGGAATATTAAAGGCTGTGCAGAAAGTGTCCACCATAACTTTCTCCCCTTGATACTTATAGCCTGAAGTCTGCTCCCCTACAGGGACTGCTCTTACTGAGATTAGCTAAATTTGCCTTCCTGATCCAACTGTATACTATAAACCCTGTCTCCTATGTATCTGTGTATATTAACCCTGCCCCCTTATCTAGCTGAATGCAATATCCTCATCTCTCTGTTCAACTCTATAGAATAAACACGCTGAACTCGGAGATGGGTGCTGTTGTTTCTTCAGCCAAGAGTTCAGAACACTTGATCCCAACTTTTCTGCTCCCTACACTAGCTGGTGAGTTCTGAGGGAGTGAGAGATTCTGTCTCAGAAACCAGCATAGAAGACATCCAAGTACTGCTAGCTGAGGTTGCCCTTTCCTTACATGCACACACATACACATACGTACAGAGAAATGTGCTTTTAAAGAAATCTAAGAGTTTCCCTTTATAGTGCACCTGAGTCAAGACTCAGGTATTTTGTTATATTAATGGAAAATGGACTAATATATCATCTCAGACAAACGCTATTAAAATTAAGCTCCCTGGGGGAACTCAATAGTCACTATTTGTTGATCTCTCCTTGTAGAGCTGGAATGGAATTGCATTCATGATGACACTTCTTGGTGTCTTTCTTCTTAGGATTATCCTTCTATATATCTCACCCCTACCCAAGTGCTAGTTTTCTCAAAAAGAATGCTGGAAATTGTCATGAGGGTCATTGTTAAGACCGAAGTCCTAGCCAAGCCCAGGTGGGCTCTGTGAAATAATATCTCTTAAGCACCAAAACCACGGCACTAAACAAAGTATACTTGCTGCCAGCATGCTCATCATCTCCTGCCCGTCTCACCCACCTAATACCTGCCTGCTCATCCTCCATAGTTGAGAAGATATCTGGATTCTCAGGTTTCCTGGGTCCACAGCTACCCTTGGTGGTTGAGGCTGTCGCTCCAGGGTCCAAGGGCTGGGCATATGGCTTGGGCTCAGAGCCTGTACAGAAAGGAGGAATAAAGGGGTCAGGACTTACTTCCTCCTGGATAGGGGAAGCTAGGACTTGACTCTGTACCTGTCACTGCTTGCCTTGGACAATGATGTGGTAGTTAATATTGATTGTCAGCTTGACAGGATCTAAAATCAGCTGGAAGACAAGCTTTTAGGCGTGCCTGTGAGGGATGATCTTGATTAGGTTAACTGAGGCAGAAAGACCTGCTCACTCTGGGTGGCACCATTCAAAGATGTGGCCCTGGACTAATACAAATGAGAAAGTGAGCCAAGCGTCAGCGTTCACTGCCCTCTGATTCCTGAACGTAGTTGCAACATATCCGGCTGCCTCAAGCTCCTGCCAATTTGCTTTCTCCACCACGATGGATGGCACCCTTTCTTACCAGAATAAACCCTTACTTTCTTTTTTTTACATATAAAATAAAAGAGTTTATTCGGGGGCTTACAGTTCCAGAGGGTTAGAGTCTTTGACCATAATGGTGGGCAGGAAGCTGAGAGCGTACATCCTTATCTACAAGCACAGGTAGAGGGGGACAGAGACAGAAAGAAAGACAAAGACCAACAGAGAGAGACACATACACAGAGAAACAGAGAGATACATAGGAAAAGCAAACCCTTACTTTCTGAAGATGCTTTTGTCAGGTATTTTATCACAGCAGTGAGACAAGCAGGCCAGACAAATGTGGATGGTGAGGAGGAGCTCAGATGGAAAAAAAAAATCTTTAAATGACCTTGAAGTCAACAGACTACATCTTTCCTAACCTTTGCCTATGGCAGACATTTCTAGTCAACCACAGATGAAGCTCCTTCCTCCTTAAAACTATTTGTTTCTAGGAACCTGAGTGGATTCACGATGACACTGGCTCTGGCAACAAGTTCTCATTTGACAGGTGGTGACTGGATGAGCACCAATTCCAGTGTCATAGACTGAGCCCTCACCCTAATGCCATATTCTGAGCCATAATCTTGCTGTTATACACCATGCCTCACCCTCCTATCGTAGGTTGAGCCCTAATCCTGGTGCCTTAGACTGAGCCTTGTCTTGGTATACTAATCCTTATCCTGCTGTCATCTACTGAACCATGACTTTGGTGTCATAGATGTGCCTCATGCTGCTATCATGAGTTGAGACCTGACCCTGGTATCACAGATTATATTAATTTCCTTTCCTGTCACTGTGATAAAATACTCTGACAAAAGCAACTTAAGGGAGAAAGGGTTTATTTTAGCTCACAGTTCAAGGTTCAGTCAAGGCAGCAGACGCTAGAAACAGAGAGCAATGAACGTTTGTGCTTAGCGTATGTTCTACGTTTATATAGTATAGTTCCGTAAGCCCGGGTGATAGTGCCACCCACTCTGAGGCTGGGTTTTTCTACACCGATTAATCCAACCAAGATAATAACTTCCTCATAGGCTGCCCAGAGACCGATTTCCCAGGTGATTACAGATTCCATCATGTTGATAATTAATACTACCCAGCACACAGATTGAGCCTCATCCTGGTGTCATAGACTAAGTCACGGTATTGGCATCATATACCATGTCTCATTCCATTGTCAGGTTTAGCACTGACTCAAATGTCATAGACTGAGCCCCCATCCTGGGATCATATACTGAGCCACTGTCTTAGTGTCACAAAAACGAGTTCTATTCTGGCTTCATAGACAGAGTCAGAGTCTTGGTCATACTATGTGCCTCATCCTTTTATCAGGTTAGACACTAATCCTGGTGTCCTAGATCGACCCGTCCAGGCCTCATACACTCCATGTGATCTTTCTGTCAGGGTGCATAACCTAGCATCACTGGCAAAGCTCTTATCCTAGTGGACTGATCACCACCTCGATGCTTGCACCAGTGCCAAGCACAGTGAGCAGATTTTGTTCTTTTGCCCCCTCCACGGCTCTCTGACACCTCACTTTAAAAGAGTGGACAATGGAATAAGAGGGGCAGATGACGTCACCGAAGTCACACTAAACTGGTAGAACTGGGATTAAACCTAAGTATTTCTGAATTCAAATAAGGATTCAGGGCAGATGGCTCAGTCAGTACAGCACCTGCCATGCAAGTGTGAAGATCTCAGTTTGGATTCCCAGTACTCCAGGTACAGTGGCACAAGTTTATTACTGCAGCACTGGGGGAGCAGAGACAGACAGATTCTCAAAGCTCATTGGTTAGACTAGCAGATAGAGTGAGTTCTTGGTTCAGTGAGAGACCATGCGTCAAAAAACTAAGGTAGAGAGATGGAACAGTAGTGAAAGGCTCTAGCACTCTTCTAGAAGACTTAGATTCAATTCCCAGAACCCACACAACAGCTAGCAACTGTTTGTAACTCCAGTCCTAGGGGATAGAGTGTCCTCTTGGCCTGTGTCAGAACTGCACACACATGGTACACAGACATACAAACAGGCAAATACTCCTACACATAAAAATAAAATCTTTTTTAAAAAGGTGGATGGTGGTGGTGGTGGCACATACCTTTAATCCCAGCATTTGGGAGGCAGAGGTAAATGGATTACTGTGAGTTTGAGGCCAGCCTGGTCTACAGAGCAAGATCCAAGACAGCCAGAGCTACACATAAAACCATGTTTCAAAAAGTAGAGAAAGAGATCAAGAAAGATGTCTGACATCAACCTCTAGCCTCTACACCCACATAAACATGATACATGACACACAGATATATACAATTATACATATACATACAGAGATAGAGAAAGACACACACATGGGGGGAAGGAGGGAGAGAGAGGAAGAGAGAGAGGAAGAAAGAGAGGGAGAGAGAGAGAGAGAGAGAGAGAGAGAGAGAGAGAGAGAGATCCTGTGCTCTGCTGGGTTGGGAGAAGACTGTGATTAAAAGTTGGATGAATGGATAGACAGGTAGATAAATGAATGGAAGGGTATGTGAATGATTGAATAGATGGTAGAAGGTAGGATGTGGTTTGACAGGTTGATGGATAAATGGCTTATGGATGAAAGTAGGTAGTTAAATGTATAGAAGAATGGACAATTGATAGGTGAAGGAATAGAGGGTTGAGCAGATGAACACATACATGATTGATAAATGCAACACATAATGACTGCTTGATTGGTTGGATGGATACATAGATGGATGAATGGATAGTTGATGGATGGCTGGTTGAATAGATGGATAGATGATTAGGAGAGTGGCTGGGTGGCTGGGTAGGTAGGATGTGGATGGATTTGGATCTGGCTGGACTGTAGGTCTGGCTGAGTGGCCAGTCAGATAGATGATGTATGATTCCATGAGTGAATGGGTGGATGTCAGATAGTTAGCTATCCATTGGAATGGTTTGATAGTTAGATGACAGGGTGTATAGAAGAAAGAAAGAAGGATAACTGGAGGCGGGGGGGGGGGGGGCTGGTGAGATGGCTCACCGGTTAAGAGCACTGACTTCTCTTTTGGAGGTCCTGAGTTCAAATCCCAGCAACCACATGGTGGCTCACAACCATCTGTAATGAGAGCTGATGCCCTCTTATGGGGTGTCTGAAGACAGCTGCAGTGTGCTTACATGTAATAAGTCAAAAATAAACCTGGGCCAGAGCAGGGCTGGAGTGAGTGGGAGAAGGGAAGGGAAAAACAGGATGAGTGAAGGGATGGATGGAAGGAAGAATAGAAAGACTGAAAGAACAGTTAGCTAGTTTGCTGGTTAGATCCTGGGCTGGCTGGTTGGATGGCGAACTGCAAGGAAGAATGCTTGGATAGATGGGAAGATAGTTGGGTGGGTGGGTGGATTAGCTAGATGGAGAGACGCACATCCAGGAGATGGGAGTCTGCAGGGCTGTGACTCTTATAGATGCAAGTGAGGAGCACTGAGGCTGAGAGGCCAGACAGAAAGGGACACCGGGCAGACATAGAACATTGTATCTTCACTGACTGCAAAGTAACTTAAAAATTATGAACAGAAGCTGATACTGTAGTAGCTGAGGGAAGAGAACAGAGAGTCCCTCTGCCCTGGGGCATGGGAGTATAGCAGGTCTCAGTCCTCTCTCACATCTTGCCTGTCTAGCCTCATTATTTACTTACACACACACACACATTGTCTTTCCCCCTAGCACTTTAGGACTAATGACCAGAGAAACAGGGTAGAGGAGTCACCTAACAAAGCTAGCGGAGGCAAGGCTGCACAGGGAAGGGACTTGGGACCCTTGGCTTTTCTCTAATGAGCAGCCTCTCAGCCTAGGTTCAGGCCAAGGGCAGCATCCTCCTCCCCCACCAGCCCCTGTGGCCTCAGCCATAAAAGGGTGTAACAGTCACTGTCAGCGCTTACAGTTCACTCCCCCACCTGCTTGCTGGCCTACAAATCATAATCTCAACATGCTTGAACCCCAAAACAAGGCGTGCTGGATGGTCAGGATCCAAGACCCAGGCTATAGGAGGACACCTTAGTGATCCGTGCCCCGTGTGCTAGTTCTCCCAGGTTGCCACTACAGATGGATTTAGGACCCTCCTCTGGCTCTGGGACTGCCCACATGGCAGCTCTGCCTAATGATCAGAATCCGTCACAAAGGCAGCCCCAGAACTGACTTGGTTTCAAATTGCAGCTCCTTTGGTCCGTGCTGGTTGTGTGAGCAAGTTGCTCAGCTTCTCTGAGTCTAGCCTAAATGAAGGTCAGCAATGGGCAGTGACTCACTCTTGATGACTATTCTTTAATTGCACCCCAGTTCCCAGGCCACCTCTCCCTCCAGCCCCAGTTACAGACTCTGGGTCCCCTGGTTCCAGCACAAAGAGAATGTGTGAATCAGGTGACCTGGTGTACTCTCAGGTACCATGTTCCCTTCATCATGGAAACATATGATACTCTGAATAAGGAACATATCTTGCAGGTGATATCTGCAGGTGGCTAGGATAGATGGAGGTCTGACCAGGGAGGCAATTACCGGAAGATGGAGGCATGGAGCACCAGAAAACCAAGGGTGCTATGGTCAGTTCAAGGCAGGAGGATCAGGAATTCAAGGTCATCCTTGACTACATAGTGAGTTTGAGGCCTTGCCTGGGTTTTGTGAGATGCTGTCTCAAAGGGTAAGAAGGAAGGGAAGGAGGGAGGAAGCAGAACATGGTCTCTTCCTAAGGAGTACTCATACAAACCACCGGAAATGTAATACCCAATCCCTACATAGTTAAACCAACGCTAGAAAGAACATGAAGCTGTGTGTGTGTGTGTGTGTGTGTGTGAGTGTGTGTGTGTGAGTGTGTGTGTGTGAGTGTGTGTGTGAGTGTGTGTGCTCGAGTGCACACACGCACACATGCGTGTGTGTTTGCTTGCATAAGTGTGCACGCTTGAGGGAGATGCACGCTTCAGAATTTAAAATCTCCTTTTCTCTTTCTTTTTTTTTTGAGACATAATCTCATGGAGTCCTGCTGTCCTTGAATTCAACTATGTAGCCAAGGATGACCTTAAACTCTTGATCCTCCTGCCTCCACCTCCTGAGTGCTAGTATGACGGCCAAGCAACAGTATACTGGGGTGCGACTTCATGAAAATTAAGCAAGCACCCCACTGACTACATCCCTCACCCCCTCTGGTCTCCCGGTTTCAATTGACTGCCTTGTTGATTTTCTTGTCCTGTCACAGTTCCAGGAGCCAATGATGCTAGGGATCCATGTTAAGTGACCAAGCTCCCCCACGGGAGCTCGTCAGCTGGTGATATGGTGGATTTTCCTGCTGTAAATTTCTCACAGAGCCTTGGGGAAACGTTTTCTCTGAGAAAAAAAGGGAGCCCAATGTTCATGAAGGTCCTTGGTGCTCTGGGAAAATTTGGCAGTCATGGACTCTGAGGTTGACTTGGGCAAAGCCTGTCAACTAGCTAAGAAAAAACAAAAAACCAAAAAACTCCCATGAGGACAAAAAGCCAGTGGTTTAGGGGTTTCTGCCTGGGTGGCGGTCCACTACTTGCCTCCTTACCTCGCTTAAATGCCCATCTCTTCAGCCACAGCTTGGAGAGAGCCGGCCAGGAGTGGTTGAGCACCGAGTCAGCCATGGGTACCTCATGCATGTGAGTAGGGTGTCCAGCTCGGCCCCGAGGGAACAGAAAAGCTTAGACTGGGGATCCCTGCCAGAATCGGCCTGCCAGCAAGGGGGGCGGAGACTGCCTCCAAGGCCTGCCAGAGACATCAGCTTATGGGAGCCTGGGTTGGAGGAGGAGAGCCAGACATTGCAACAGTGGAGAGGGGCAGATCCTGAGGCTACAGGCAAGACAGGGCTCAGCACCTCTAGGACTGACCCAGCACCTCAGCCCAGGCCCAGGGGGTCACTCACTCTGGCACAACAAGACATTCCTGAGAGAAAATAAGCCCACCCTGCATCTGAGGGGAGCTTGGCTATGTCTGTCAGTCTGACTTTCTCTGTGTATTTCTGTGCTCATGTGCAATTCATTGTGCGTTTGACAGGGCAATGACTTATTTACATAGAAACTGTGAATATTCTCTATTACAGAGAGAGCACACACTTTTAAGATAGTACCTCTCACTGGCCCATTAGGCTACGCTGCCTGGCCAGTGTGCCCTAGCGGTCTGTCTGCCTGTCTCTGAGCTGAGATTACAAGTACACACCACAGTGCTCAGCTTTTTCTGCATGGGTTCTGGGGCCCAAACTTCCATCCTCATTACCTTTTACCTGCTCTGTCAGCTCTCTAGCTCTTGTTTTTCTTTTAATGTTAATTTTTTGAAACCCAAAAGGTCACTTGGTTCTGACTAACTCACAAATCAAAAGACCACACATCTGGTTTAGGGAAACCATTTCTCACCAACACCCATCCTGTGACACACTTCATGGTGCTTCTCCGTGAGTTCTGCGCCGTCAGAGTAGCTACTTCGAAGCTGTGAGGATTTGCTTTCACTACCAATTGCATCTCCATGCACTTATACACCACACACAAAACACCAAGAACATGGCAGAGTTAAAACTAGGAAAACCTGTTAGCTTCACATCCTCTGTCATGACTCACGCGCTTCCTCATCACCTAAGCTCACCCTTAGCTCCATCAATGGTGTTCTGTGTCTACACTACAGCTGCTTACACAGCACACATGCGCACGTAATTTTAGAAGAGATCTTGAGTAACCCAGATCCACCTGGAATCCACTGTGTAGTTGAAGATGGCCCTTACCTCCTGACCTTCCTCCTTTAACCTCTTGGGTGCTGAGATGACACATGTACACCATCATATCTGATACATGTGGTGCTGAGAACAGAACCTGGGGTTTCCTTCATGCTAGGCAACTGACTTTTTGGAGACAAGATCTCAAGTTCTCTGGGCTGGTCAACATTGTTATAGATGGCCTTGAATTCCTGATCCCTTTGACTCCTGCCTCTATCTCCTCATGATTGGGATGGCAGGTGTGAACCGCCATGCCTAGCTGGAGTGTTGAGTTTTAACTTGTGCAGGTGGACCCACATCTGAGCATCAAGGTGGAACCAGGTGTGGTTGTAGACTCTCAGCATTCGGGAGGTGGACGCAGGAACATCAAAAGTTCAAGGCTAAAATGGACTGAAAGCTTCATTTAGCTGTGAAGAATGAAATGATGTCATTCATAGAACAACAGATGGAATTGATGGTCAGTAAGACTGAAGTGCAGCAGAGTTGGGGATAGAAATGTTGCATGTTCTCTTTCACATGCACAATCTAGTGTGCGTGTGTGCGCGCACTCGTGTGTGTGTGTGTGTGTGTGTGTGTGTGTGTGCTTATATGTATGTAGGGTATGAAAAATACAAAGAGAGGCTATACAAAGTTTGAGGTCAGTCTGGGCTACATTACATGAAACTGTCAGAGAGAGAGAGAGAGAGAGAGAGAGAGAGAGAGAGAGAGAGGATAGTATAGGGGAGAAAGAAGTCAAAGCAAGGGAAAGGATGAAGTCAATAGAGAGTAATGATATATTTGAAAATGTCTGCATATATATAAAATAAAAAAGCAGGAAGGGAAACTATTTGAAGGGAGGGAGGGGTCAAGCAAGAGAAGAGGATAGATTGGGAGGGCTTGGGAATGTAAATAAGTAAAATATGGCATGTTGGAAAAGTTTACAATGCACACCATCTATTTGTATGCTAACAAAATAATAATAATAATAAATAATAAAATAAGTGGTTTTGATAGCCGTGTATGTGCAGCTCCATGACAACCTTACACTTGCCCATGCAGGTGCTGCCCCCTGGCGGTAGAAGCCCCATGTTTGGCTTCATTTCGAATATCCCAAACTCCAGGCTCCACCTGCTTGGTTCAGTATACTCTCAGGAGCTCACATTAGGGCAAACTCATCTTACATAGCCCCCCCCCCCATAATAAAATATTGAATAATCTATGAAACTTAGGCAATACTGTACCGAAAGCAAATTCCAGAATAGTGGTGTGGGCTCACGATTTCCTACCACCGTAACTGCAAACTGGGACTATCTATGATCCCCACCCCACCCGACTTCTGCCCCACTCCCATCCCGCCTCTGCCCCACGACGGGAGACAAAACCAGAGATTCTGAATCCCTCCTTCTCCCTCCAGAACCTAAATGGCCTCCAAGGTCTCTTTCTGGTCTTCTTTCTCTGTGTCCTACGTGTTTTGACTTTGGCTGACTGCTATCTTGCCCTGGGAAGGGAACACGAGGGAATAGCGGGGAGGGGAGGAAGAGGAAAGGAAGGGAGAGAAACAAGGAGAGAAGGGGCATCTTTGGGAACCCAAAGGTTCTCTGCCATGGACCGGAATGTGCTCGAGCATCTCATGCATGATGGCTCAGCGTGGTCATTTACCAAACAGAAAATAGGTTTAAAGAAACCTTATCAGACAAATATCCACCATAAGTGAGGTTACAACAAAGGTTCATAAGTCTGTTTCCAGTTGTGTTTGTTACTTGAGTCAGCTGGAACAAGTGGCTTCATCCCTTCTTCTAAAAACCCCCCATTCCTCCCCTTTGTGGCTCTTTCTTTGCAGTTCAATAAATATAGAACAAAACATTTCGTCATGGGCATACAGACAAGGGGACAGATTAACAAGGCAACATACAGTCAAGCACTGATTCAGGCTCAGACAATGGACAGTCAGGAGACGACAGAAGACAAGGAGAAAGAAGTAGGGAATTCAAATCTAGTCTCTCTCTTGGTAAAACTGTTCCAGAGCAGAGCGCTTCTGATTCTGCTCCTTAGTTTGGCCCTGGTGGATTATTGGTGACTCTTGAGTTAGTAACTAATGTGCTTTCCTTTTCCAACTGAGTATCACACAAGTCCATGGAGTGCATTTGAATGGCCCAAGTGGCTGCCCCGAAACCGTGTCGATAGCTGCCCCATACAAGCTTTTCCCCAGGCTCATATACCCATGATAAAGCTCAATTAGACATAGTCACAGATCAACAACTATAGCCAGTAATAAACTAGAACAATTAATGCTAAGCATGGTGTTGTGTGGCTGTAATCTCAGTATTTGGGAAACTGAGGCAAGAGGATCAGGAGGGGTTTGAAGTCAGCCTGGGTTAAGTTCTGAGTCCCTGACTGACATGGGTATATGAAGAGACTGTTCCAAGAAGACAAAACACGGGCTGGTAGGTACCTCTAGTCCCAAGCCCAAGGACCTCCTGGAACCTACATGGTGGAAGGAAAGAACTGAATCTTAAAAGTTGTTCCTGACTTCCATGTGTGTGTGTCTGTGTGCATGCATGTGTGTGTATATGTGTGTAAGTGTGTGCATGTGTGTGTTCTTGTGTGGTATGTATATGTGCATGTGTGTGCATGTGTGCATGCATGTCTGTGTGTATGTATGTAAGTGTGTGTGCATGTGTGCATACATGTGTGTGTGTATGCCATGTGCTGTTCTCCCAGATGATCTGAGTTTGGTTCCCACCATTATTACCAGGTAGCTTATAAGCAACAGTAAATCCAGCTCCAGAGAACCCAGCTCCCTCGTCTGAGGGTACTTGCACTCATATGCTCCCATCCCCCCACATAAAAAAAATCTTGAAAATCAATAGCACAGGGCTGGCGAGTTGGCTCAGTCGGGGAAAGTGCATGGCGGCAAGTCTGATGACCTGAGTTTGATTCTTAGGACCCCTATGGTGGGAAGGAAAGAAATGATTTCTACAGGTTGTTCTCTGCTCTCCACACACATGCACGCATGTGCACACCACACATACACATGAAGAAATGTAATAGAACAAAATTTAAAACAAACAAATGAATAAAATTAAAAAAATCAAACATAAAAGACGATAAAGGCAGTAATGACAATGATGTCAATTCTCTCAGGATACTTTGTGCTATGTAGGATTTCCAGACTTAGGTTGACAGTGGATAAAGGAAACGGAAAACCTCAGAGAAACAGAGGGAGTGGGACTGAGAGATGGGTCCATCATGAGCCTTAAAAAAAAAGATTTATTTCTTTTTATTTCATGTATGTATTTTCCTACATGTATGTATACCCACCATATATGAACTGGGCATGCAGTGCCTTCTAAGATCAGAAGAGGGTGCTGAGCTCTCTGGAGCTGGAGTTACAGGTAGTTGCAAGCCACCCATGTGGGTGCTTGGAATTGAATCTTGGTTCTCTGCAAGAGCAGCAACTACTCTTAACCACCAAACTAACCCCTCCGACTCCACCGGGCTTTCTTTTGAGGTAAAACACAGGAAGTGTCTGTGACATATACATGTTTTATGGGTGGGGACAGCCCAGGAAGCAAGGTTTCACCACAAGAACACAGAGCAAAGGAAAAGGCGGGGTTAGCGATGTTTTCTGAGCTGCTACAACCTGCCAGGCACCAAGTTCAACGATCTCTCGTGCGTGACCTCATGACTTTTCTCTCACACAGGTGCTCAAATAGAAGCCCGGAGAGGTTGTACAAGGTCCTGTAGTCACACAGAGGTGGGAGTGTTAGGCTTCCAACACATACCTATCCAAAATGACGCTCCGGTATGACCCACAGGAGTGAGTGCAATCACATTCCTAGCTCCATGTTAGGAGTTGGGGAGACCTGGGAGGCAGAAATAGTCCAGCCCAGATACACTGAGGAGTTTGCAGTTAACCATGTGTGTGTCATCTAAGCATGAGTAGGTCTGGGGAGAGAGCTCAGGTCAGCAGGCTTAGCCTTTACCTGCCCAACCATCTTGCCAGCCCCCACCTTATTTTTTTATTTTTATTTTTGAGACAAGCTTTCCCTGGTTCTCCTTGAAGTTCACTAATTCAGCTAACCTAGTTGGGTAGAGAGCTTCAGTGATCCTGTCTCTGCTTCTACAGTGCTGAGATACCAGGCCCGCATCACCACGCTCAAAAACATCTTTTTCCCATGAGTTCAGAGGAGCTGAACCCAAGTTCTTATGCTGTGCTATCTCCCTAGGCCCCGAAGTCAAAATGTTGCTGGCACGTCAAGACCCATGAAAAGCTGTCTCGTACAGGAATTTACGGTCACAAGAAGGATGCTCAAAAGCTGTCTCCTACCTAACTCACCACCTCCGTTAGAGTGGTCAGCTCTAAACCCACGTCCACATGGCTCTGCGGGTCGCCTTCCTATACCCTAGAGTGCATGAAGTCAACAGAAACTGAGGAAACCGTAGTCTTGGGTGTGCCTGGTACAAACCACAGCCTGCCTCCTCACTGTACTCTGTTCAGGCAGTTGTTGTGGGTAGTTCCTCGTTTGGGCCACAAAGGGAGCCACTAGCGACCCCCAAGGTTAAGAACCCACAGCCCAGGGTAGTCCCCATTTGGAAGTCCTGGGAAGATCTGCTTTTCAGCAGATGTCAGCCTTAAAAGTTTGCTTTGCAAACTGAATTCTCCAAGCCTGTATCAGGCAAGGCTGAATGAAACCCCAGAACCAATGGTTTGAAAGGTGAAGAGGACAAGCTACAGTGTGGTGGCACGCGCGTGCGCACATCTGTCATCCCAGAACTGGGGAGGCACAGGTAGGAACACTGGGAGTTGGAGGGATGCCTGGACTGCATGGTGAGACCCAGCTTCAAAAGCAAAACAAAACAGAACAAGACAAAACACTGACACCTGCTGAAGAGGAGCTTAAACTTCCTCCCTCATCCCTGGTCCCACACCCTTTGTCTCCACACAGTCTTTGGTCACAAAGGGTTCCTTGAGACTCCAGCAAGAGTCTCCTGTAGACCAGGTGGCCTCTGATCTCCCTATGTAACTGAGGATAACCTAAATTCCTAATCCTCCTGCCTCTATCTCCCAAGTGATGCTTGACAGGCATGCAACACCCAGCTTTGATTTATGCAGCGCTGGGGATGAAACCCAGGACTTTGCCCATGCTAAGCAAGCACCCTACCAACTGAGCTATAACCCCAGCACTCTCCAGGGTCATTTTAGGATAACTGTTCTCTGCAGAGCAAACAACTGCCCCACTCTCTTGTGGTTGTGTCCTGGCTATAAGAGTCAATCTCCTGCCTCACAGACTCTCAGACTTGCAGACCCAAAGTATCCATTCACCCACCATTCCTTAAGATGGTTACTCACCCATTAGATCTCGATTCTTGCTCAAGTAGGTAACTGGCTTTGTTAACAGCTCTTGCAGGTGCCATGTCACACAGCCAGGGTTTCAAGGGACACATGGGCCAGGCTAACCACAGAGTGGCTCAACTCTGCCCAGCTTCCTCTTTCTCAGCTACCGGCTTTCTTGTTTTTGTTTTTGTCTCCATCAATATCGGGCAAAAGGCAGCAGGCAGCATCATCGGGGGCAGTAAGGAGAGTAGAAAACAGGCAGAGGTGGGTTGTGAGAATCTGGGAGTCCACCCTCAGCCTGTACCTGTTGTGAGTGTCACGGGGAAGTCGAGAGAGTCAAGAGGGGAGGCTTAGCAGCAGCACTGAACCCCCACCCAATAGCTTCCTGTGGAGCCAACTGCTGAAGAGGAACGGCTTGTGAGGGCCTCACCCTAACACACAGTGCACAGAGACACATGGGACATGCAAGTCACATGTCTCTAGAAAGACACACACTGGAACACACATGGAGACAGACACATATGTGGGTGTGCGGACCCATGGAAACTTGTGGAGCTGAATGCTATGCTTGTAAATGTCTAACAGCTATCATTCTGTCTGATGTCTGTCCATTCTCCTGGTGCAAATACTGCCGCCACGACTAACTCCAGTGTTTCAACGACTGCACTGTTACCAGAGCTGTTAAGGTTAGAGCTTGAGTCCTGGCAGTCCCCTAACAAGCCAGATTCAGCTACTCATCCTCAGAAAGTCAGTCAAGGGCTAGGAAATGGCTCAAAGGGTTAAATGCTGGATTTTTAGATCCCCACCCCCACCTGACTAAATAAAGTCAGGGTGTGGCCAGGCCACCTGTAATAATTCCAGCACTGAGCTGACAGACAGGAGAATCCCAGGGGAGGGCAGGCCACCTAGCCTGCCCCAGTGTGCCAGGTTCAGAGAGAGACCCTGTCTCAGAAAATGAGCAGAGCTGGGTATGGCGGTGCCCTCCTTCAGTCCCAGCACTGGGTAGGCAGAGGCAGGTGCACCTCTGAATCTGAGGCCAGCCCAGTCTTCAGAGGGAGTTCCGGGCCAACTAGGGTAAGCAAACAACAGTGAGAAGTAGAAAAGGCACGTTTATTCAGTGTGGCTGCACCTGGAAGAGGAACAAAAGGCCCCCTGCTTCTCCCACCTCTCCCCTCCAAGTCCATCCTTAAAGACCTGATATTAGATTTAGGTTTAAATAGAAGGCAAGAGGTATGCACAGGGCTGGAGAGAAGGCCCAGTGGTTAGGAGAGCTTGCTACTCTTCTAGAGGACCCGAGTTCAGTTCCCAATACCTATGTTGGGTGACTCATAACTGCTGTAATTTCTGCTATAGAGGGTCCTGTGCCTCTTCTGACCCCTATAGGCAGTTGAACACAATTGCACACATGCACATATCCACACACAGACAACCACACATACCCACAGGCACCTGCACATATACATTCATATATCCACACACAGAGAAACACTCACACAGGCACCTGTGCACATATACACACATATGTACACACATACACACACTTAATAATAAAAACGAATATAGAATATCTTCACTCCTGCCAGCATGGGTGTGTACCCATCCTGTGTGTGAAAAGGTAAGAAGAAGGGCTCACACTTGGCTCCAAATGGGGACTGAGTGGTCTCTTAGCATGTTACTCTTTCGAGTTCTCAAATGTGGCCCTCTGGGAAAAAGTTACATACAAATAGCAGCGTCCACACATGCAGAGATTCCTGGGTGGATACATTGGACATTGGGCTTTGCACAGACATGTGTCATCGGAGGGACCTAGGATTCAACAAGTAGGCTGGGCTGGCTGGACAGCAAGCCCCAACATCTGCCTATCTACACATCCACAGCATGGGGATCACCCAAGTGTGCAAGTGTGCACTACCATGTCCAGATGTTTTTATGTGGATTCCTGGGATTGAACTCAGGTCCTTAAACTCATGATGCAAGCAAGCACTTTATCCACTGGGCCACCTCTTCAGTCCCATCCCACTTTTATTATTATAATCCTTCCTGTTTTAAGACAGGGTCTCTCCAAGTTATTTAGATTGGCCTTGAACTCGCCTTATAGCTCAGATGAATTCCCAATTTACATGCTTTCTGCCTCAGCCTGGACTGAGAGGCTTGTGCCACCATGCCTAAATAAATCTTTGACAATGTTGAGATCAAGCTATACCCTTGAGGTGGCTAATCTTGATTGTCAACTTGACCAAATATGGAATTAATTAAAATCCAAGCAGCTGGGCACACACCTATGAGGAATTTTTTTATTGGATATTTTATTTATTTACAATACAGATGTCATCCACTTTCCCCATTTCCCCTCCCTAGAACCTTGTATCCTATACTCCCTCTTCCTTTATGCTTTTATACCATTTTGATTACATGCATGTATTAAGGTCAGTTCTAGGTTAAGGGTCTAGCAATACAATAGATACAAATCGTCGAGGAACAAGTAATACAATAAACACAAATAGTCAAAGAAAAAGCAAGACATTAAACCCAATTATGTGAACACTCCCGTGTCCACAGTTTCTAAGGGCTTATCATGATGACCAAAGTATCTGAGCCTACTTCCCTATCCTAGCCCAAGGTCATTTTCATGTCTGAAGCCTACTTCCTTGTTCTAGCCTAAAATTTAGATTCCTGTCTGAAATTACTTCTTTGTTCTAGCCTAATATTTAGATTCCTGCCTGAGATTACTTCTTTGTTGTAGCCTACGATTTAGATTCTTACCTGAAATTACTTCTTTATTCTAGTCTAATGTCAGGAGGAATTTTCTTAATTGGATTATTTGAGATAGGAAGATTCACTTTGGATATGGGTTATATCTTCCAGTGTCTCCTCACTCACACCAGCCAGTTCATCTACCCTGTTGTTGGGACATTTCTTCTCTGGTATAAAAACTGGTATTAGACTTCTTTGGGGTTCCAACTTAGACAGAAGACCAGCAGCTCTCCAGGAACTCTCCAGGACTCCAGCACCAGATTGGGACTGCAGAGACACCCAGTCTTTATTGCTGGACTATCTCGACCCACCGGCTTCTGAATAATAACATATAGACATTATTATTGCCTCAGCTGGCTACCTGTCAGCTAGCTCACCTCATTTAAGTTAACCTGACTGTTCTATTCCACATCCTGTCACGTGGCTTGTTACCTGTTCCTCATACACAGTCAGTCCTATTCCTTCCGACTCCGTGTGAATCTCAAGCCTCAGTTCTTCCCACAGTTCCCATCTCTGTCCGGATGTCCCGCCTTTCTTTGCCTGTTTGCCATCAGCTCTTTATTTAACCAATCAGAAGGTAATAGAGAAGAATGTTTACAAAATACTCAGGTAGGTGATGATCTAATAAAAATAACTACACTAAGATCTGGCCTGTACTAAACTCTCTGCTGGTATAGAAATCAACAGTTGCACAGTATAAAGACAACCTTTACACAGTGCACAAAAAGATTATCCCAACTCTTGACTGAACAGCTATCAGATTCTTGGCCTTTCCTCCAGGAGACAGCCACTTTTGGACTACAGAGGCCACAACCTGTAAGCTACTCCAATAAGACGTGTTGTGTGTGTGTGTGTGTGTGTGTGTGTGTGTGTTCACTCATTCTACCATTTCTGTTCTTTTAGAGGACCCTAATACAGCCCCACTCTGAGTTACTATATGTTGTATAAAACAGTGTTTTTATTTTGGTTTTTTTTTTGACTATGCCTTGCTCTAGGGGACTCTGTTTTACAAGGAGCTTTTGACTCTATTTTGAGAATCCAG
Source organism: Mastomys natalensis (assembly GCA_021653895.1). NCBI lineage: Eukaryota > Metazoa > Chordata > Mammalia > Rodentia > Muridae > Mastomys > Mastomys natalensis. The sequence goes on along the minus strand of JAJTUV010001014.1, from coordinate 263,768 downwards.
GAACTGCGTCATCTGTCAGACACATTTCATCCAGCACAGACGGATATGTGACTTATTCCTGAGAGCAGAAAGGAACTGCCCTATAAGTTTACTTGGGTGAGTGGAAATGGTGAGGGCACATGTGCATATTAAAATCATATTAAGGAAACGAGGCCCAAGAACTTATCAGGTACACCAGGCTAGGGTAAAGGTCTAACCCCCTCTCCTGTACCCCATAAAGTGATGGGCACATAACAGTGTGGTATCACACTGCTATGACCTCACAGCAGCCTGTCATCTGACACCTGGTATATAGGGCAAGGACTGAGGACACCCTCGCTGTTCGTTGAGCTTCATCTGGGTTTGATCCCCTACTGTCAACTCAGCCAGCTGGGTGACTGCCTGGCCATGTTTGCTCATCTGGTTCTGACCCCGACATTCCTGCTCTTCCCTAGTTCAGCCTTTCACCTTGCATGTGAACTCTGTAGTTTTGCCGTCAACCCTGATCCTACAGCATCTGTTGCGCCTCTCTCCACTCTGCTGTGCTTCATTATCTTGTCACCGTGGACTCTCAGCCCGAAGTAGAATAAGGTAGACCAGACCAACTGTTAGATGCTGATTTATTGCTTTATTTGGTGACTTACTTAAAGTTCGGCTTGCACTGTTTATTTGCCAGGGATGATTTCACTGGCAGCCTGCAGCAGAATGATCTGGAGAAACGGCTGAAGCAGTCACTGCCCTTAACAACCTGCTGATCGCCTTGAACACTTCTGTAAACGCATGCTTGCTTGTCTGCCCCACCATGTGGTTTTAGAGAATAAAATGTGAGACCTAGAACTGCAGTCTCTGAGTAGAAAACACAAGACTAGAATGGACATCCAGACCAGGTAAGGAGCCCTGGGGACAGGCAGGACTGCAAGCTGGATCCCCCACAGGAGAATGCATCTGAAGCCTTGATGGGATACTGAGGTGGCACTGGTCACCCAGGAGAAACAGACAAATTAGGAATTTAAAGTGGGAATGCTTGTTACGGTCCCACAGTTCTGAGCCCACAGGATCAGATTGGGCTCAACTTGTAGATCTACCGATGTCATTTCAACGAAATGGACCCTTACCTTCCACAACAGGAGGTGACTGAGCATGGGGTTCTGTGTGTGGTCCTTAGGCAAGACCTCTTTTTTTTCTTTTACTCTTCCTTGTCTTCCTTTCTTTCTCTCCTTCCTTTCTTTCTTTCTTTCTTTCTTTCTTTCTTTCCTTTCTTTCCTTCCTTCCTTCCTTCCTTCCTTCCTTTCTTTCTTTCTGTCTGTCTTTCTTTCTTCCTTGTCCTTCTTCCTTGTCCTTCTTCCTTGTCCTTTCTTTCTTTCTTTCTTTCTTTCTTTCTTTCTTTCTTTCTTTCTTTCTTTCTTTCTTTCTTTTCTTTCTTCTTGTTCCTTCCTTCCTTCCTCCTTCCTTCCTTCCTTCCTTCCTTCCTTTCTTTCTTTCTTTCTTTCTTTCTTCCTTGTCCTTCTTCCTTGTTCTTTCTTTCTTTCTTTCTTTCTTTCTTTCTTTCTTTCTTTCTTTCTTTCTTTCTTTTTGAGACAGGGTTTCTCTAGGTAGCCTTGGCTGTCTTGAAGCTCACTCTGTAGACCAGGCTGGCCTCAAACTCTTAAGAGACACATTTAATTCCAGCACTTGAGAGGCAGAAGCAGGCAGGTCATCCTCATAGTGCCTAGTAGGTCAGACCTCTTAAATCACCAAGAGGTGTCTGGGCAGGCAGATATCTGCTTGAGGGAGAAGCTAGTCTTCTCTGCCCACCTTATACAGCTGGCATGGCTAGGTACACATAAATTCCCCTAAGTTCTAGTCAGGGAACTCCTTTCATTAAATGGTCTACACAGTCCTAATGTGAAACCCACATAGTTCTACAAACCATATTTGACAACTTTAAAAGAAGATTTACACTGACTATGAGATAAAGATGAAACCCTCCAAATTAAAGACTCTCTGTGAAACTGATTGGTCTTCTTTTGATGTCATCTGGCCACGAGAAGGAATTCTAGATTTGACTTTGATTATCGGAGTCTGAGAGGTCCGTATGGGACACCTGGCTACACAGACCAATTCCCATATATTGATTTATGGTGTTTGATAGCCCAAGAGCCTCTGGGATCATGTGGTGGTTTGAATTTGCTTGTCCCAGGGAGTGGCACTATGAGGAGGTGTGGCCTTGTTGGAGGAAGTGTGTCACTGTAGGGGTGGGGTTTGAGACCCTCCTCCTAGCTGCCTGGGAGACAATTTTCTTCTGATTGCCTTCCAATCAAGATGCGGACTCTCACCTCCTCCAGCACCATGTCTGCCTGGACTCTGGCACACTTTACGCTTTGATGACAATGAACTAAACCTCTGAACCTGTAGGCCAGCCCCAATTAAGTGTTGTCTTTTAGAAGAGTTGCCTTGGTCATGGTGTCTCTTTGCAGCAATGGAAACACTAAGACAGATGGCTTCTCCAGAACCTTCCCAGCCACAGACCACATCTGCTACAAAGACATTTAAGTCTGAAGACACCAAGGAAACATCCCTACTAGCTTTCCCAGAGGATGAAAATTTGCCCATGATGCCATGTTCCTAGTGGCTCCAATTGCAAGCACTAGTCATGTGCAAGATCCTTTGTACCTGTCCCTCCATTGGCATCCACCCCCACAGGTTGCTCAGCAACATCCTCCTGCCATCTGGCTCCACCAGACTCAACAGCTACATGAGGATGCTCACCAGACTCAGGTCAGCTGTGTTCCTGGGAAAAGTCCTTTCCAGTGTGCCACTGAGAAAAATGCCAGGTCTTCCCCTCACCCAAGAAGATGACAACTATGGTACCTGGCCCTAAATCCAGTCACATACTTGCCTGAAGAGGAGGGAGAGCCCCTCCATGAATGCAAAGAAATTATATATGAGATTTTCTCCTCACAGCTTAACTTAAAGGATGAGCTGATCGCCCAATTCAGATATGGAACTTTTTCTTGATAAGGAAACATCCAACAGGGGGAATAGTCCCTCATGATGTCAAAGCAACAATATATAAAGAAAGAGGACTGCTTACCTCGGAAGATTGAAATAAAAAACAAACGACCCTCCTGCCAAAACAAGAGACCATATCCTTCAGCTGCTGGAAGCCCAGCTGTGGCAGTGCTGCACTGTCAGGCTCACAGAAGGAGTCAAGGTAGAGTGAATCAGGGGTGATGGTGATGATGATGGAGATGGAGATGGAGAGGGAGAGGGAGAGGGAGAGGGAGAGGGAGAGGGAGAGGGAGAGGGAGAGGGAGAGGGAGAGGGAGAGGAGAGGAGAGCGAGAGCGAGAGCGAGAGCGAGAGAGAGAGAGAGAGAGAGAGAGAGAGAGAGAGAGTCTGGTAGACCAGATAGCCAAACAGGCTGCCCTCCCATGAAGATATAGCCCTCCATTCTCCAGGAACCATCCATCTACCCCAGGGTATGTTTTTTGTTTTTTGAGTTTTTTTTTTTTAATTTGCTTGCTTGTTTTTTGGTTTTTGTTTTTGGTACTCACTTTTTATTGGTTCTTTGTGAATTTCACATCATGCACCCTCATCTCCCATTCATTCCTCTGCCTCCTAATATCCACCCTTTGTCTTTGTAATTTCCCCCCAACACACACACACACACACACACACACACACACACCACACACACACACGCACATACACTAAACAAAAGGAAACAAAGCATAGAAGCTGTCTTATTGTGGAAGCTGTAATGTGTCCCCCTGTTGGCACTGGAAATGGCAATGGCTTGAGGTCTCTGGCTTCTGTGACACTCACTGAAACTCCTCCCAGTTATCCCTTGCTGCCCTGTGTCATGGAGATCCTGCAGCTTTGGATCAGCAGCCCTTTCATGCGTCCCAACATTTAACAGAAGATGTAGATATTGAAGTGGAACAACTCAAAGTCCTAGTAGCTAGCTGGTGAGCACGCAGGCTCTCTGTTATATGCGCCCACCACTAGGGTGAGCTCTCCAGAGCTGCTCTGCTAGGCCATTCAGTGCTGCCATCAGTGTGAGGCAGGGTCAGCTCTCTCTCTCTCTCTCTCTCTCTCTCTCTCTCTCTCTCTCTCTCCTCTCTCACACACACACACACATACACACACACACAATAACCTCAGGGATGGCTCACCTGCCTCACACCTCCAGAGCCAGCTCCACCATGCTGCCCACGTGAGGTGTAGGGTCACTCTCCTGAGTGCTATAGGCAGTGAGAGGCAGGGCCTGCTTACCCGCTCTCATGACCCAGTGGCCAGCTCTCCCGACTGGCTGAAGGTGGCAAGTCCGGGAAAACCTCACTTCCCTCCTCCCTCCAGGGGCCATCCCGCCATCTCATGGCAGAGGAATGGTGGGGCCAGCACTCCCATGCTCTCATCCTTGGGCCCGGGTCACCTGAGCCCCCACCACCAGGGACAGCTCTGCTGTACTGTCCAGGTGAGGTGCAGGACTCACTCTCCCGAATTCTGGCAGCAAAGTTAAGTAGAAAGGTTGAGTAGCTAAGCAGCCCTGATGAAGGTGTGGTGCTGTCCATCACTACCCCATCATGTCTCAGCTATGGTCTCTCCTGGTGTGGTCCTGCCCATCACTACCCATCACTGTCTCAGCTACAGTCTCTCCTGGTGTGGTCCTGCCCATCACTAACCCATCATGTCTCAGCTATGGTCTCTCCTGGTGTGGTCCTGCCCATCACTACCCCATCACTGTCTCAGCTACAGTCTCTCCTGGTGTGGTCCTGCCCATCACTACCCATCACTGTCTCAGCTACAGTCTCTCCTGGTGTGGTCCTGCCCATCACTAACCCATCATGTCTCAGCTATGGTCTCTCCTGGTGTGGTCCTGCCCATCACTGCCCCATTACTGTCTCAGCTACAGTCTCTCCTGGTGTGGTCCTGCCCATCACTACCCATCACTGTCTCAGCTACAGTCTCTCCTGGTGTGGTCCTGCCCATCACTAACCCATCATGTCTCAGCTATGGTCTCTCCTGGTGTGGTCCTGCCCATCACTGCCCCATCACTGTCTCAGCTACAGTCTCTCCTGGTGTGGTTCTGCCCATCACTAACCCATCATGTCTCAGCTATGGTCTCTCCTGCAAAGGAATCTGACATATTGTCAGTCTATGAGGATCGTTTCCTGGGAGACCAGTTCCCCTTCTGGCTGGCCCAGAACTTCAGCTTTTCTCTTCCTTTCACATGAGATTCCCAGAGAAGTTTCAGTTCTTTGGGATCATTGTTCCAACACTTTGATAGCTAAGAGGAGGGGTGTAGTATCTCTCCTTAGAACACTGCATCTCCTAGAGCTGGGGAGATGGCTCAGTCAATAGAGTGCTTGCCATACAAGCATGAAGAATTTAGTTGGACCCTTAGCAACCACATAAACTCCTGAAATGCTAGTGCGTGTTTCTAACCCTAGGGCTGGGGGAACAGAGACAGGAGGATCCCTGGAGCTTGCTAGACAGCCAGCTTAGCTGAATCAAATCTGTAAGCTCTGGGTCCTACTGAGAGACTCTGTCTCAAAAAATAAGGTAGACAATGCCTGAGGAATGACATTTGAGGTTGACTTCTGGCTTCTATGTGCACACATACACACATACAGACACACATGTGTACACACAGGCACACACACAGACACACAGGCACACACACAGACACACACACATGCATACACACAGACACAGACACACAGACACACACATGCATACACACACAGAGACACACACACAGGCACACACAGACACACACACATACATACACACAGCACACACAGGCACACACAGAGACACACAGAGACACACACACATGCACACAGACACACAAGCGAGCACACACAAAGACACACATACATCCTTTCTGACAGGTGGTTACACTCATGTGGACACAAACAGCGAATGTGCACACACATATTACACAGGCATAGACACACACAGAGACACTCTCACACTGGTGTCTGGAACGTATGATCCCACAGTGCTTATCATGTGAGTCTCTCAACACCAGAAGATGCTTAGACCAGAAGTAGCACAACACAAACATCAGTACAGAATTTCAAACTTGTCTCCAGAGACATACAGGAACTGTCCAGAGAAACTAAAACAACATTCACACATATGCATGCATGCATGCATGAATGCATACAGGAAGCACCAGGAGACACAGCAATGCACAGATTTGCATGTATACATTCTGTGGCTAATTATTTCTTCAATGGAATTGACATTTATTTATTTTTGACACTGGTCTAAAGTAGCCCAGGCTGGTGTCCAGCTCCATATGTAACTGAGGATGGCTGAGCTTCTGATATGCCTGCCTCTACCTCCTGAGTGCTGAGACGACAGGTGTGCACCACCTTGTCCACTGTTATTTAGGGCTTCCTTACGCCTGCTAGGCAGCTCTCTACCATCGGACTCACTCCCAGCCTGCAACATGTACTTAACAAGCACCCAGTGGGGGAGGTGAAACATGACTCAGGAAACAGATCTGAGAAGGCACAGGCACTGTGAAGAAGGCTTTAGCAGGAAGAACACAAGGTGAAATGATACAGGCTGGACCATGAAAGCTGTCGGCTCAGTCTGGAAGGTCAGGAAAGGACATTTGAGCTGAGACCTGAAGGTTGTCAAGAAGCTAAACTTTCTGGGAAAGGTCAACTGGGAATAAGATGTGGGTGGGACAGAGGCTGGAAGGCAAGACAGGCCAGAGGCCTGAGTTCAGTGATGTGTGCCTGCTAGCACTGGGCACGACTAGCCTGTAGTCTGCAATTGTGAGCTGCAGCTTCACCGGGAGATGGTGAGATGGCTCAGTGGCTAAGGGCACTTACCATCAAGTCTGACACCTGGAGTCCTATCTCCAGGTCCCACAGGAAAGAACCAACTCCTTCAAACTGTCCCTTGGCCTCCATAAGTACGCTGCTGTACCTGTGTGCACATACACCACGAACACACACACACACACACACACACACACACACACACACACACACACACACACACACACACATCCCTTAGATGTCTTTAAAAAAAAAAAAATTCTGCCAATTTACTATCCCCTGTATGACCACTAGAGGGCAGGACGGTCCCATACCGTGTGCTCTCAGATGTGGAAATTCCGAAGACTTTACAGGGCCAAGTGTGGCACAGCTGGGATGTGAGGTTTAGGACACTTTCACTTGCGCTTTTGGTAAAGGCTTCACAGAATAAAACTCCAGGGGTGGGAGGGGGATAAACCGCTGATCTCTGAATCATCATATCTATCCCCTCCACTCAACTGCCTCTGTCTTTAGGCTTTTATTTTTATTATCTGGACACCATGCTAAGTTCCAATCATTGATAATGAAGAGGGCTAGAAAGACATCGGAAATTGAAGAGGGCACGAAAAAGGAAAGAAACCACTCACCCCAAGACTTTATGATGAAGATTTTAAAATGTGGACACAATGGATACAGTCGAAAATGGCCTACAGAGGAAAAAAATTGTGTGTTTTTGTAATGACACCTCAAACTAAGATGTTAAAAAAACAAATTTAAAAATAAAACATTAGCGCATGGCTGCGCACTCTGCCACCACAGCATGTGGAGGCAGAGGCAGGCAGTCTTCCGAGTCTGAAGCCAGCGTGATCCTCAGAGCAAGCTCTAAGTTAGCCAGAGCTACAGAAGGAGAACCTGTGTCAAAAAACAAAATGAAAATAATAAGGCAACAAGGAAACAGTTCTTACTTAGGGCCAAAATGTCTATAATCTTGAATTTTACCGTAACAGCACTTCTCTCAACGCTAAATCTGAACAGTGTACATCATAAGACTTACAATTTCATTTACAAATGGAAATTTATTAAGTAAACCAGTTAATGTATTGTATTAATTTTTAAATGTTACTTAAATTTTAAGCTTTGTTTAATCTTTAAACCTTATAAATTATATCCTTTGAGAAATATAACTTAGAAAGCCACAAGATCATTTATATATGTATAGACATATACACATATATGTAAATATATATATATGTATATATATATATGCACTGATGTATCTATATGTATTGAAGACATATTTTAAATGAGACACCCTGTAGAAGCCCACACCTGTGTCTTGGGATTGTGTAATGTCTTTTTCCTATAGAACTTTCTGCCAGACAGTGGTAGTGCCTGCCTTTTAAGCCAGCACTCAGAAGACAGAGGCAGGTGATTTCTAGGTCAGCTAATGCTACAAAGTGAATTCTTGGACAGCAGGGCTGTTACTTAGAGAAACTCTGTCTTAAAAAAAAAAAGAAAAGAAAAAACAAAACAAAACCAAAAAAAAAAAAAAAAAAAAAAAAAAAGAAAGAAACAATAAAAACCACTGGGGGCTGGGGAGAGCTCACTGGGTAGAGGTGACTGCCATGAGGTCTGAGGACCTGAGTGCCTGGGACCACATGGTAGAGGGGAGAACGAGCTGCCTCATACTGTCTTCTGACCTCCACAGATGTACAATAGCATCCAACACCCACCTTCCTGCATAAAGGAAATACACTGTAACAAAACCACTGGGCTGGAGAGATGGGCCAGTGGGTAAGTTATTTGCCATTTAGCCTAATGACCTGAGTTCATATCTTCAGAACCCACATAAAGGCCAAACAGTGTAGCGCATGTCTGCAATCCCAGGCTCCTACTGTGAGATGGCAGGCAGAGGCAGAGAAGTCCTCAGAAGCCACCAGACAGTGGCAAACAGGATTGGCACCCTATTCTCTAACTTTCACACATGCTACATACAATAAGTAGTACACGAGTGCCTTCACTTAAATATACATCCACCTCTCTCTCTCCCTCCCTCCCTCCCTCCCTCCCTCCCTCCCTCCCTCCCTCCCTCCCTCCTCTCTCTCTCTGCCTCTCTCTCTCTCTCTCTCTCTCTCTCTCTCTCTCTCTCTCTCTCACACACACACACACACACACACACACACACACACACACACACATTTCGTATATGAAGGAAACACATGACATTTGGTTTCCCGAGCTGGTCTTTGCTTAGCATGGTGATTTCTAGTTCCATCCATGGTCCCACAAAGGACACGATTCACCCTTCTTCATATCCAAATTGATATGTATTTTCTTTATAACATTTCTTATAGATGGACATTTAGCCTGATTCTATCTCTTACCTGTTGTGAATAGCATGACAATAAACATTGCTCTAGTTTGCTTTCTGTTGCTGTGATAAGCACAATGTCCCAAAGGATCCTGGGAGGGGAGGGTTTATTTCATCTTACAGGTGGCAGTCTGTGAAGCCAAGGCAGCATCTGAAATGGAGGCCTTCCGGGAGTGCTACTTCCTGGCTTGCTTCTCACAGAACCTAGGGCCACCTGCATAGGCATGGGATCATGCCTCACCGCCATGGATCAAAGCAGGCAAGTCTTCCATTGAGCTTCGTTCTTCCCAAGTTGGCCATTACAAACATGATGTACAAATATCTCTGTGATGTGGTGTATGTGTATGTACATGTATATGTGTACATGTGTGTATGTGTATGCTAATTTATGCAATTGTATGAAGTGGGTATCAGAGGCCATTAAATGTCCTCATTTCTGACTCCCTGCTCATTCCTTTGAGGCAGGGTCTCAGTGCAGGAAGGAAGTAACTGGGTCACACAGAAGTACTATTTTTAGCCCTTTGAGGGGCCTCCAGACTGACCCCCACAGTGGCTGCAAAAGTTTATATTCCCACACACTGTGGATAAAGGTCCTTTCCCCAAAGGGACTGTTTTTTGACAAACCCTGAGTCTTCCAAGACTGGTTTCCCAGGTCAGAGAGTTACTTGAGGTTGGGGACGGTGATAGGGCCTTCCTCCCCGACTCTTGACTGAGGACATACCCCACCCCCTCTGCTGTTCCTGGACTGCCAGGGAAACCACAGAAGACTCAAGAGCCTCATCAGGAAAACCATGTCTTAATATAACTGGGAACTTAATGTCCTTATAACTCAATGTCCATGACTTAAAAGCCACTCTCCATGGCTGTTTATGAATCATTCGAGTGCCTTATATGAGGGTGATACCACCATATCTTGCTCTGTCTCTGTGAATGTCCTGAGAGGCAGGTCTCTGTGGCCCATTTTGCAGAAGCGGAAGCTAAGAACAGGCGAGGCAAGGCTCTGTAACATACTGTCCCCTGGAGGCTGCAGTGGGGAGACCCTCTTAGAGACTTAGTTAAGATTTCTATTGCTATGAAGAAACGCTATGACCAAAAGCAGTTTGGGAAGGAAAGGGTTTCTTTCAGCTTACAGTTCCACATCACACTTCATCACCAAAGGAGGTCAGGGCAGGAGCTCAAACAGGGTGGGAAATGGAAGTAGAAACTGATGCGGAGGCCACTGAGAGGCTCCACTTAATCCCCAAGGCGTGCTCAGCCTACTTTCTTACAGCACCCGTTCCTCCAGCCAAGGAGTTGTGACCTGAACATGTGGGAATAAAGGTCTCAAAAGTCAAGGTGTCAAGGGGGAGGATGGAGAACAAGAAATAAAGAAGACAGACAGCTGGGATTGGAAGTCTTGAGCAAGCTGATGACGTATTCCAAGCAAGCGTATGAAGCAGAACACCGTCTTTTCTTCTATTTGCGGGGGAGATTGGGCCGAGGTCAGCAGAGAGCTCAGGCAAGCAATTGGCAAAGAGAACACAGGGTACCTCAGACACTGATAACCACAGCCCTTCAGGGGAGAGAAAGGTTCCCGGGAACTGAACCCTTAAGCCCTCCCAGGCCAGGGGCCCCAGCCTGGCCTTGCCAAGTCTGCCCCAGTAAGAACAAAGAACTAGGTTCCCTTATCCTTTCACAAGGGCCTCTGAGAAAGCCTTGGGTCAGTCTGAATCTCAACAGAGTGGCACTGCCCACGACTGGGCCCTCTCATATCAGTCATCAATCCACAAAACACATCCGAGGCTTGCCCACTGACCAAACTGTGGGGATATCTTCTCAGTTGAGGTTCCGTCTTCCCAAGTGACTCTCACTCTTGTCATGTTGACATAAAGCTAGCTATCACAGAGACCTTCCTAGGTAAAAGTGTATTGGTGGTACACACCTTCAGTCCTAGCACTTGGGAGGCAGAGGCCCTGCAGAGCTCTGTGAGTTTGAGGTCAGTCAAGGCTATATAGTGAGAACCTGTCACAAGTAAACAAACACAGATGTATTGAGAGGGGCTGGAGATGTGGCTCAGTTCATAGGGTGTTTAGCTGGCATGCACAGAGCTCAGGGTTCCATCCTCAGCACCGCACGAACATGGTACAGTGGTGCACACCTGAAATCCCAGCGCTTGAGCATGGAGGTGGAAGGATTAGACACTCAGCGTCACCCGTAGCTACAGAGCGAGTCTGTGATTAGCCTGAGCTACATGAGACTTTGTCAAAAGACAAGGTTCTCACTCTTATTACTTTCATTTTTCTCTGCTACTGCTGTGGGCTTGTGAGAGCAGAGATGGAGGCGTGTTCTGTGCACCATTGTCTTCTGTCTTTCCTCTCCCTCCCCTTCTTTCTTCCTTACTTTCTCCTTCTTCCTCTCTTCTTCCCTCCTCTCCATTCTCTCTTTCCCTCTTAATAGATGTCAGGGTTAACTGTCGGGAGTCTCTAGAAGAAGAGAACTGATAGAATGAATATATATGTATATCTACATATACTATCTCCCTCTATATAATATTTATATCTATATATAGATAGATAGATAGACAGGCAAGACAGATAGATAGATACAAATTAAATATATAAGGGGGACTTTTAGGGTGGTTTACAGGCTATGGTCCAGCTAGTTTAACATTGTCTGTCTACCAATGAAAAGTCCAAGAATCTAGTTGTGATGGTTTGCATATGCTTGGCCCAGGGAGTGGCACTATTACGAGGTGTGCCTTTGTTGGAGTAGGTGTGTCACCATGGGTGTGAGCTTTAAGACCCTCACCCTAGCTGCCTGCAAGCCAGTATTCTGCTAGCAGCCTTCAGATGAAGATGTAGAACTCTCAGCTCCTCCTGCACCATGACTGCCTGGATGCTGCTGCCATGTTCCAACCTTGGTGATAATGGACTGAACCTCTGAACCTGTAAACCAGCCTCAATTAAATTGTTGTCTTTATGAGAGTTGCCTTGGTCATGGTGTCTGTTCACAGCAGTAAAACCCCACTAAGACACCAGTCATTGTTCAGTCCACGATGTTTCATGTCTCAAGTGGTCTTCAGTAGACACTGGAATCCCAAAGGAGTTGACTCTAGTGCCAGTGAAGGAATGGACTTGCCAGCAAGAACAAGGACATGCAGGCAAAGAGAGAGGAAGTTTCATTCTTTTGTGTTTTTAATATAGGCTGCCACCAGGAGAGGCCCAGATTTAAGGGCTTTCCCACTTCAAAAGACTCAATCAAGAAAATCCCCTCATACAAGTACCTCTTTGGTTTTTGTTAATTCTAGATGTAGTTAGGTTTCCAGCCAAAAATAGCCACCAATACTGATCCCTTCGCTTTTTGCTGTCCCTCACCTGTCCAGCCTCCCTCTCTTACTCGTCTTCCTGTTCCTCTGCCCCGAAGATGGAGCATTGCTGTGTCACACAACTTGGCCTTCAGTTGCTGGGTTCATCGATGTTATAGATGAGGATTGGTATTCAGAGGGCAATGGCTGAAAAAAAAAACTACAGGAACACATGGCTAGAAAAGAAATAGCCTCAGATAGCCTCAGATAATTAAGGGAATGGACTCCCCAGGATGGGAGGGCCGGTGAGCTGAGGGAAAGTCGTGCTCAAAAATGCTGTGCCACTCCTTTGAGTTTTGTGTGTCCTGAGGATTTTAATTTTTTTCATTCCTTGTAGAAAGCCCAGGGAAGGACCTGAGTCTCTTTGTGCCTATTGGTTCCTTCCTATATTAATCCTGATGTTGCTGCCTGGGTCTCAGCTCTCCTGCCACAATGGTTGGAATGTTTGGAGTTGCAGGAGTGCTCCACTCCTCAGCTCCTCACGCCCTCATTCTTTACTAGGTCTCTCCCAATTTAAAAATTACATCTGTCTATCTATCTATCTATCTATCTATCTATCTATCTATCTATCTATCTATCATCTAGTGTGTGTGTTTGTGTGTGTGTGTCTGTATGCCTGTGTGCCTGTGTGTGTATATGTCAAAGGACAATATGGGAAGTCAGTTCTCTCCTTCCACCTTGTGGGATAAAATCGTTGAGAGCATGGGACAATATCACTCAGGGCTGGGGCGCAGCTCAGTTGTAGCATACTTGCTTAGCACACAGGAAGCCTTGTCATTGATCCTTGGCAAGTCTATCCACCAAAAACAAACCCCAACAAACAAACCAAAAACAAAACGAAAGAAGTAAGTCAGGAAAAAAATGACAAACAGGATGACCCAAGAAACAAACAGTCAGCTCTCACTTGCGAAGGGAGAAGATATGTTTGCTTAGTTTGGAGCCAGGGATGTGTGACCATGGCCCAGGGACATCGATTTAGGTCACCTCAAACACCACGAATCAATGAGATAGTAATTTCACGAACCTTTTATGGTGCAGATCAAGAATGATCAATACAGTAAGGAATCAAGGTGCTTTTCAAAAACCTAGTGGATACATCAGGTAGGTGGGTTGGAAAGACATTTGCTATAGGCTTTAGATATTATCTGACAGTATGTAACCCTTTGATTAGTGGAGAGTCTTGTTAGTACCTACCTAAAAGATTTTTGTCTTGTTAGGTAGAATGTCAGGTATTGTACAGAGGGGCTGGAAATGGCTCAAGACAAATCGTAATTAGGCTCTGGACCCGAAGTATTTTGATCTCTTTATGTGACTGAAGTTCTATCAACTCAATCAACCTGCAGGCATAGCTTCTTTCCAGGGATTCTTAGTTATAGTACCCACTGTTGGTCAAGCATCATATTTTTGTGTACACAAAGGTCACATACAATTTATTAAATACTATAATACACCCACATAACTAGGAAGGCTTATCCTTAGGATCTGATGTGAGATGAGGCCAGAAGTCTTCAGGAGAGAATAGCTGGGAAGGCCATTAAGAAAGAAACTCCTAGTCCAGGAGTGGTGGTGAATGCCTTTAATTCCAGTTCTCAGGAAGTAGAAGCAGGCAGATCTCTGTAAGTTCAAGGCCAGCCTGGTTTACAGATCAAGTTCCAGGACAGTCAGGACTACACTACCAACCTTGTCTTAAAAAACCGAAAACAGACAAAACAAAACAACACCACCTGACCACATGAAAACTTTTAGCCATTGTGATTTTTGTCTTTTATACTCTATATCTGATGTAATATTTACATGTAACATAAGATTATTATGTCTAAAATTAAAATAATTAAGAACGTTGTCTGATCTAATGGAGTAAAGGTGACACACGAAGAAAACATGCATTTTTAAATAACAAAAATTTGCATATTTAAGAAAACTAGATTGACTGTATGTTTCTCCTGTATTTATAGTTATTTGCACTCTACAAATCATCGCATCCATATGAGAGCATTTAAAAAAATCTATTGTCTTTAAATTTTAACTTTTCTTTAAAATTTTTTTTAGGTTTATGTTATTTTATGTGTGTGAGTGTCTTGCTGCGTGTAAGTCTGTATACCACTTGTGTTCAGTGCCTTCAGAAGCCGGGAAGAGTATGTCAGATTCTCCTGAAGCAGAAGTTACACACAGCTTTTGACCTTCCGTTTGAGTGCTGGGAATTGAATTTGGATCCTCTGCAGGAGCAGCCAGTGTGCTCTGGAAAGCTGAGCCATCTCTGCAGTCCCCTGAATTTTAGTTCCTCTTTGGTCCAGTTTGGTCTTGAGGACTGGCTAGCTATCACTCTGGGAAAGATTGATGCTCACTCTTCGAAATAGCATAGGTCTTATCTGTGGACACTGACAAGACCTGTCTTACCACACTGGTATTACGGCAGATTCAGTCTGGAATTCAGTGAATGAAAAGCCTATTATGGAAAAATTAGACAACAATATAACATTTTAAAATACTTTCTTTTAAGAAAATTTTTTATGTACCAAATATTAATAACGTTGATAGAAACAACAGTCCAGAAATCAGAGTGTTATAGTCTTTGTAGTTGTAAACATCTTGCTTTCTGTTCTAAGGGTTAGAAATAAAAAATGGGGCTGAGGAGATGACTCAATGGTGAAGGAACCACTGGTTCTCAGTGTCCACACCGTGGTGGCTCTCCACCATCTGTAACTCCAGTTCTAGGAGATCCAACACTCTCTTTGTGCACAGACACACATGGGGCAAACACTCATGCATATAAAAAAAATTAAAAAGAAGAGAAACGGAAGTGGGATTAATAGGAGACATTTCTGTAGTACTGTCCACTTCCTTTTATTAGAAAAATGCAAATATTGGGCATACTTGTTTTGTTTTGTGTTTTTAAGATACGTGGTTTTTTTTTTTTTTTTTTGGTTTTTCGAGACAGGGTTTCTCTGTGTAGCCCTGGCTGTCCTGGAACTCACTCTGTAGACCAGGCTGGCCTTGAACTCAGAAATCCGCCTGCCTCTGCCTCCCAAGTGCTGGGATTAAAGGTGTGCACCACCAGTGCCCAGCTTTAAGAAACGTTTTATCCATGTGAACTTACTATGTTCTTGGCTGGCCTGGAACTCACTATGTAGACCAGGCTGGCCTCAAACTCATAGAGATCTAGCTATCTCTGCCTCCTGAGTGCTGGGATTAAAGGCCTGTGCCACAACACCAGAATATAATAATTGTTTAATTGATTTTTAGTTATACTTTAGACACCTTGGGTACTAATTTATTCAAGAAACATCATTACCTAAGATATAAGACATAAATGCTGCTGTCAATTGTCAAGACCAATTGCTGTGTGTAATCTATATAGTCAGAGCTGACCCACAATCTTTGGGTATCTCTAGCTAGAGTAAGTGGAGTTAAAGGTTGTCTGTTCAACGTCTAAGTATGCTATGGTACCTTTTACAATGTTTTTTTTTTTTTTTTTTTTTTTTTTTGGTGTGTGAGTACTCATAGTAATACAATCGGTTGGGCTATATTTTTTTTTATTAGGAAAAATGTTTGTTTTTAGAGCAAAAGTCCTAAGAATTAGGATTTAAAATATAGTTGTCCCCAAACGAAATTTTCTTTGGAAGACTTAAAAATAAGTTTTTGTCCGTTTAAAAACTAAAGTAAGAAAATCCAAATTGTATTGGATAATGAGAAAAAACTAAAACAAATATAGTGAAAACACATAAATATTTTAAACATGAAAGCTATTTTTGAGTAAAATAGAGGTTCAAAACACATTTAATGAAAGAATATAATATCCTCATTTATAACTTTCGTAAAACAAAGACTACCATTATTTTTTATTTCTTACAAATATGCCAAGTGAAATATTAAATAGCAATTATATAGAATTAAAAGTATTAATATAAATAAAGTATTTAATCAACATAAAATATGATAGGAATGTTCATTTAGCTGGACCTGAAGACCTGTATCACCAAGTGTTTCTGATGTCCACATGGAATTGTTTTCGGGTGAAATAAGTTGGCAAATGTTTGCTATGAGTTCATCCAGTCCATCACCAGGAATCTGGGGGCAAGAAGTACCTGGATGAGGTCCTTTTTCTTCAGTCAGAACAGAGTCTTTAATGTGATGTTCTTTTTTCTTACCCTTTGAGGAAGACTAATTTATACTTGTTTAGTAGAGGCACATATAGATTTTTATTTATTTTTTTTGTAGGCTTTCAAGTATTTATTTTATATGGAGATGATGGAAGTTTTCTAAAAGGAACACATCTTTTATTTAATTTTTTGAGATTTTTATTTTGTGAATATGAGTGTTTGCTTGCATGTATTAATTCTGTGTACCATGTGTGTGCAGTGTCGGGGTTGGGGGGGTACCCGAAGAGGTTGTTGGGTCTCCTGGGAACATAGACAATTATGAGCCACCGTGTGGGTGCTGGGAATGGAATCTAGGTCTCAGGAAAAGCAACTAGTGCTGTTAACCACTGAGCAATCTCTCCAGGCCCCCAAAAGGGTAACTCTTAAAAGAAAGTCGAAGCTATAGTTTTGATAATTTTATCTTGATAATTTATTAGTATTATTTGTTTATTGAAGAGGCCCAATTCTATAGAGAGATTTAAAAACTTGTCCATTGAAATGAGTTCCCCAGTTAGCATGTAACTTAGTAGAAATGCTCAAATAGGAATAACTTTCTAACCAGAACTTCTCCCATGGCGAAGGCAATAACTGACTGTCCAATAAGCAAAGGCTTTACCCAAAGGGAAAACAAACAAAATATTTAAAAATAAAATCTAATCACAGGTTTTAAATGTTGCATTCAGTAAAAAACAGGGCGAAGCTCTTGTCATAAAGCCATTTTTTTTTTTTTTTTTTATAAAACAATCACTTAAGGAAAACATTATTGGGAACAGAATCAAATATTAATGTAATCTCTGTTAATTCTACTGAACAAGAGAACGACCATCACCCAAATTCTTTGGTCAAACTAAGCAGGCTTTATTTTCTGTCAGACAAGGCAATCTCCATAAAGTGGGGTCTCAGAAAATGGACTTGAACATAGAAAAAAGTGAGGCTTATCTTGCACACATCCCCCCCACAAAAAAAAATCCCCTAACAACAACAACAACAACAACAACAAACCTACAAGGGATTTCCAAGGAGCTAGGCAGAGCATCTTATCATCAGGTGGCAGTCAGGATATAGGGTGTGGATCATGTCAACTTCTAGGAAATGGGTAAAGACTTGCTCAAATCCAAGTTTCATAGAAAACAGGAATGGACTTATTTTGACCTTGTAACAAGATGGCTTCTAGTCTTAAAATGGAGTCTGGATGACCTGTTGGGGTTGGTCTGTCGACACTATGTATTCAAATGAACTATACTCCAAGATCTGGTTGCTCTTGGGTGAGTGGGGAGGTTAGGGTGGGGGGGAACCAGCTTCTTTTGTGCAAACCTTGCTTTTCCCAACAAAAGGCTAAAGTCTGTGATTGGGCAATAGAGAGAGGAAGGTGGGACTTCTTGGGAGGGAGAAAGGATTCTGGGTTAGTGTCAGGTGTGGGAGATTCACCTGGGAAGATGTGAAGAGACAGCCATGAAGTACCTGAACATACCATGTGGTAGCTTATAGATTAGAATAAATGGGTTATTTTATTTATTTATTTTTAATTTAATTTGATTTTTTAAAACTTATTTTGCATCCCACTCACTGTCCTCCTCCTGGCTACTCCCTCACATAACTCTTTCCCCATCTCCCTCCCCTTCTCCTCTGAGGGGGTGGGTTCCCCCCAACCCCCCGGGTATTCCCCCTACCCTGGCACTTCAAGTCTCTTCCAGGCTAGGTGCTTTCCTCTCCCACTGAGGCCAGACAAGGAAGCCCAGCTAGTAGAACGTATACCACGTACAGGCAATGGCTTTCGAGACAGCCCACCATTCCAGTTGTTCAGGACCCACATGAAGGGTCAAGCTGCACATCTGCTACATATGTGTGGAGAGGCCTAGGTGCAGCCTATGTGTGTTCTTTGGTTGGTGGTTCAAACTTTCAGAGCTCCAAGGGTCCAGGTTAGTTGACTCTGTTGGTCTTCCTGTGGAGTTCCTATCCCCTCAGGGCCTGCACTCCTTCTTCCTGTTCTATGAATCCAAAAGCTCCATCCACTGTTTGATTGTGAGTGCCTGTGTCTGTCTGAGTCAACTGCTGAGTGGAGCCTCTCAAAGGACAGCCATGCTAAACTCCTGTCTGCAAGCATAACAGTATCCTTATTAGGGGTTGGTGCTTGCCCAAGGGATGGGTCACAAGTTGGGCCAGTTGTTGCTTGGCCATTCCCTCAGTCTCTCTCCTTTTCTCATGCTCATTATTTGTAGACAGGATAAATTTTGGGTTGAAAGTTTTGTTAGTGGGTTGGTGTCTCTGTTGCTCCACTGGGGTTCCTGTCTGACTACAGGAGGTAGCCTTTTCAGGTTTCCTATCCCCATCTTAGTGAGTCACAGCTAAGGTTACCCCTAAATGGGTTATTTTGAATTATGAGGTAGTCAGAGAAGAGCTTAGCTATATGGCCAAAGTATTTGTAAATATATTTTGAGTCCGAGTTTTATTTCTGGGAGCCTGGGGCTGGGAGGAAGAACTGCCTAACTTCTACAATTTCAGCTATTGATTCTTGACCTTAAGTTAAGATTCATTATTTTTATACACAATTTAGTTATATCAAATTTCTGTAAGTTTTATTTTTACAATCTTTTTAAAACTTAAAATCTTAATCTAACATTATTTGGATCTGTTTCCATTCCAGAGCAATCTTTATCTTACTGTGCGAAGTCCTTTCTCATCCCAAAGCATTTTTCTTTAATCTTCTTTAGCAAAAATATATCTCATACCAATATCCTTTATATCTTCTTTTTCAAAACTTGATGCTTTTGTTATTATCTTTATTATTTTTATAACATTTAGAAAATATTTTAATAAGATAATTTTAAATGAGAACACAGGAGACTGTATCTAACACAAAGAAAATATATATATGGTATCTTCAAATATTCACAGTTATAATAAATACAGGTGATACATTAGTGGTCTTTTATAAATTAATTTAAAATAATTATTAGTTAAAAATTTAAGACATGTTGAAATTGTTTTTCTTTAAACAAAAACCACTCTCTTCTCTTAGGGTCTGAGACATCAAAAGCAGGGTAATGACCTTTACTGGATTCCTCCTGAGTCACCTGTTTACTTTTGTCTTAAGTATGTTAATTATTTAACACGTATTTACCTAAGGTGCTTTATCTTCGTTTAAAACTAAACACAGCCAGTCCGTGTGGGTCATACCTTTAATCCCAGCACTTGGGAGGCAGTGGAAGTCAGATCTCTGTGAGTTAAAGGCCAGCCTGGTCTATGTAGTGAGTTCTGGGACGTCCAGGACCTTGTTGTGAGACCCTGACTCAAAACCAGATTGTTGAACAAACAAGCAAACAATTAAAAACAGAGATAATTATTTCAAATATATTATGATATAATGCATTATCTGTAAACGTTAAGATATTTTTGCAAGCCTTGAAGGAGGTTTTAAAAAATGATGATTAAGAATTGCTTATTATTGTCTCTTACATAAACTTATCAAATATTTGGACTTGGAAAACCTATTTGTTAATTTGTTCGTTTATTTTAAGGAGGCAATCATTGAAAACATCCTTAAAGTTCTACAAATGCTTTTATTTATACGTGTACATGAACATCTCAGACTTTGGAATGAAGGAATTTGTAGCACAGAGCAAAGCAATCCACCAGAAAACATCTGGAGCAGGAAGAGGAATCTCTTAATCAGTGTCCGCAAGCAATAGAGACGATGTTGTAGAACCAGAATTGAGACAAAGATCAAGGAAATAACATCATGACCAGAACTTTTGTACATACATATCATAGATTTTTTTTTTTTTTTGAGACAGGGTCTCTCTACATAACCTTGACTGTCCTGGAACTCACTATGTAGGCCAGGCTGGCCTGAATTCTTGAGATCCTCATCTATCTATCTATCTTATCTATCTATCTATCTATCTATCTATCTATCTATTGATATCTATTATCTATCTATCAAATGACATCTATTTATTATCTATCTATCAAATGATATCTATTTTATTATCTATCTATCTATCTACTATCTATATCTATTGATATCTATTATCTATCTATCAAATGACATCTATTTATTATCTATCTATCAAATGATATCTATTTATTATCTATCTATCTATCTATCTATCTATCTATCTATCTATCTATCTCCCAAACACTGCTTCCCCTCCTGGTCCCTCCCTCACAGGGTCCCTCCCTCCTCCCCTTTTCCTCTGAGAGGTGGGGGCCCCTTGGGTATTCCCCTACCCAGGCCTATCAGAGGTTCAGGTGAGTTGACTCTGTTAGTCTTCCTGTGGGTTTTCTACACACTTCAGGTCCTTCAATCCTTTCCCAACTCTTCTATACATGTCCTTGATTGAATGGTATTGTTTATTGACTTTATATCTCCTGTAATCCTTACCCTGAAAAGGAAATTTAACAGGATATTTAGTAAACATATCTATTAATAAAAACCTTACAAAAAACAGTTTTTATATTAAGAATGCATGAAAACAAATCAGATAATTAAAAACTCTTAAAATTTAATTTTATGTGTGTGGGTGTTTGTATGTATGTCTGCATACCATGCGTGTTATCTGGTGTGCTTGGAGGCCAGAAGAGGGCATCAGATCACTTGAAACTGGACTTAGAGCTGTTTGTGAGATGATGTGTGGATGCTGAGAATGGAACCCAGGTCCTTTGGATGTGCAGACAGTGAGTTTTCTTAACTGCTGAGCCATCTCTCCAGCCTCAATTGCAATACTTTTATGTTATCCATAACTACTATGCAAATGAATTAAAATTTTATTTATATATTTATTTAGAACCTGTTTTGGAAAAATCATTACACACACACACACACACACACACACACACACACACACACACATATATATATATATATATATATATAATTTTATAGCTTAATGAAATCTTGATTTTTATGATTCTAATGAATGTGGTTTTATAGAAACTAAGACTTTTGATTTACTAAAGTGTTATGGATTTGGTTTAATGCTTGTATTATGTTAATTGGGTTCCCAAAATTGCACCAGAATCCCTCAAGTAAGACACTGAGGGTCCCTGCCCCCAGTTTCGGTTTCGGTTGGTAAATAAAGTTGCCAGCAGCCAATGGCTGAGCAAGGAGAGAGAGGCAGGACTTTAGCATTTACGGGCAAGGGCACCACGAAAAGAAGGAAGATTTAAAATCACCATGCCAGGAAAGGAGAAGGACAAGACCTGAGGGGTGCAGGAGCGAGCACAGCAATCATGTAAGAGCCCAGGAAGAGTGGTCCCAGACCCCCTCCACACACACTGAGTCTAGGATAACAACTATGGAATATAGATTTTAGTAGGTAATAACTCCGGAATATCAGAGGGGAGGTGCTAGCCACATGGATATTTGGGATCGGCCCAGTTATTGAGCCGATTAAGGCATGTTAAATATAAGGCTGAGTGTGTGTGTGTATGTGTGTGTCTTTCATTCAGGAATCCAGAACACTGAAGTGGATAGTGAGGAACTTATGCTGCTCCTACCTTGGCTGCTGCCAGGGCGATTAAAGAAGAGGTTAATTGTCTATTACAACATTAAAGTAATTGTTTTGAATAGTATTTAGTATGTTTAGAGTCATCAAGTTTATAAGGCAGTATCAGGCCTTTTAATACATCATTAAAATACTCAGTTTGGAGGCTGGCGAGGTGGTTCAGTGGTCAGGAGCACTTTTTGCTCTTGCAGAGGACCCAGGCTTGACTCTCAGCACCTACATGGTGGCTCTCAACCACCAGTAACTCCAGTTCCAGGGGATCGGATGTCTTCTTCTGACCTCCATGGACACCAGGTAAAGACATGATACAAATACAAACATGGAGGCAAGATATTTGTATACATTAAATAAATAAATAAATTTGTAAATATGCAGATGCATTTTAACTGGGTATGCCAAGTTTAGCACACAGTTAAAATGAATACAACTAGGTACAAGGTTTATTCCTGTTTATGATTAAACGTCTGTTTCCCAAGGATTGGGCTATGCTCCCCTTTAACCTTAACTACAATTGTTCTGTATTATGTGTTCCAAGAACAACAACCATACTTTGTTTCAAAAGGTTATTATGACTGACTACCTGTTGTTATGATTACCTATTGTTATGGTTACATTGTTATAACCATCTTGCAACTGAAACTTTCATTGTTTCAGGAGGTCCTTAGGGCTAACTTGTTATGCTTATGTTCTGCTACTGTAACCCTGTCTACTTTACCCACTAAATCTCCCATTTGGAAACCCCTTTCCCCTGAGCTACAAAAACCTTGTCTTCCTGGCATCTAAGGCCAGTTTCTCAAACCTCGCCTTAGGAGGAAGCAACCCTTACACATGAATAAAAACACTAGCTTTAATTAGTTTGGCCATGGTGAGTTGTGCTGGTGGTCTCTTGAATCTTTATGATTAGCAGTGTCTTTAAGATGTAAAAATGGCTTTAATAGCATGCTAGAGTAAATGGGTGCAGTTTGTCATGCAGATTCAAGAGGATATCTTTTTCTTTTTAAAACTATATTTATTTATTTAACTTGTATTGGTGTTTTTGCTTGCATGTATATCTGTGTAAGGGTATCAGATCTTGGAGTTATAGTTGTGAGGGCCATGTGGATGCTGGGAATCGAACCCAGGTCCTCTGAAAGAACAGACAGTGCTCGCTCCTAACTGCTGAGCCATCTCTCCAGCTCCATCTTTTTCTCTTTTTAAAGGTAGTTGCTGAGGGGGGATGCTTTTACTGATAAAAATGTTTTTCTCAATGTTACTTTAGACCAAAGCTTGTGCTTGTATCTAAAAGAAAAATGAAAGGACAGAAAAAAAGTATAGGTTTTTTTTTTTTTTTTTTTTTTTTTTTTTTAATATTTAGATCAAATGTCTTCTACTGACCTAGTGTCAATCTGAAATATAGTTCCCTTCCTGAATCCAGTAATGGTGGTCTGGCTTTTTATCTTGGATCAGGTGACCCAGACCTATCTCTCATAGCCACTTACTCAGTGTTTGGTCATTACCAATGCTCAAACCACTTTATTCCTCTAGGCAATTCCTAGAAGCCCTGGACCAGGAATGCTTCTGTCTAGAGTAAAGTTCAAAGACTCTACTACACACAACAGCTGTTTTACCTAACCTCCCATAAAGTGAGAAAATGTGGATTTTATTTATTTCCAACTTAAAAAGTCTTAGAATTCAGCTCCTTCTCAGAACACCTGTGCAGGAAGCTGACAGAGTGCCCTCTGGTTTAGCTATTGTCTCTGCAAAGGGCCAGTTTTAGGGACTGCAGAGGAGACTTGTGGGAAGGCAGGAAATAAATAGTGTTGCAAGAAGAGGAAGCAAAGAAGTTGTTCCTAGTGTGCTGTGTTGGGGAAGTCATTCTCCTCTGGGTCTTGGCTGCTCTCTTGGAGGCAAGAAATTACCACACACTGTTCAACCTGACCCAGGGATTTTCTATTTCACATCCTAATTAAAGCAAGTTACCCAGTCATTATTTTTTGTTTTTTGTTTTTTCCTGTATGAGTTCTGGGATAGCATTTTTTTTTAATTCCACAAAGAAGTTGACTGCCAAATTATTTTTCCTTTGTTAGTGTGATCAGAGTAACAACACCAAGACAATAGGTTTTCTCCGCTGATGAAATAAGTCAATTCAAGTCAAATTAAATATATGAAGGCAGGTTATTGGGGGCAGTTCTCAGGCCAACTCACAGATACCAAAGAACCTGGCTAGGGGGCTTGCTGAGCAAACAGGGAGATGGGAGGGGTGGGAGTGGGTGGGGCAGAGAGAGAGAGAGAGAGAGAGAGAGAGAGAGAGAGAGAGAGAGAGAGTTGGTGACCAAAATGTCTGGATTAGATAGGGAAAAAGCCTCTGGGGGCAGGGAGTGGGGGTGGGAGGCAGCCTCAGGGTAGAGGCAGGGTTTGCTAGCCATACCCTGTAACACATAGGGAGTGAGGGATGCTGGGAGAACCTGGAGGCCAGGTCTGCTTTGATATATTAAATAGGCACCTCAGCTGCTTGTCCCAGGTCGAAAACCCAACAGTGCAATACTGAGATTATTCTTTTCTAAACATCTCCTGTGCTTTATTCTGGTAAACAGGTGGAACTGAATCAATCATACTGACAAAATCAGCCAGACTAGGAAGACACACACTTCAGGATCTCATTTGTGGATCCCAGCTTACAACCTTTAGATGTATGTGTAACTTGGACTATCTGTGGTTGCTGGGAATGTAGAAAGGGGGCCATGGGAGCGTGAGGAGGAAGAGCTTAATAGGCCTAGTAGATATTTTAAATTAATTGATTAATTAATATGTATGGCTGTGGGTGTGTCACGTCATATGTGTGGAGGTCAGAAGACAATTTATAGAAGTCAGTTCTCTCCTTTTACCATGTGGGTCTCTGGGGATGGAGTTCAGATGGTTGGTCTCGATGACAAGCACTTATATACTTGTTTTTCCAAGATTTATCTTATTTATGTTAGAAGAGTTGAGGGGAGGGGTCTTGTATGTCTTGCCCTCAGAATGAGCCATGAAGTGTCGCAAGTCTCTGGTAACTGCATGACAATGTCATACATGATCATACCAAAGGTATCTTGCCACGCAGTACGTAGCTGTCATTTGTTGAGCTGCTATACCAGGTTTGGGAAATATAGAATTACTACTGCTACTGCTACTGCTATCATCACAGTCCAGGGTGTTTTGGATTTACTTTGCAGCTCAAGATGACTGTGAACTCCTGATCTTGTCTCCAGCTCCCAAGTGCTGGGATAACAGACCTCTGTTAGCTTCTGCCGTCAACTTGGCACAGTTCAGTTGAGGGAGTCCCAACTGGGAACTGTTCCATGGGAATATGAGGCATTTTCTTAATTGCTAGTCGATACTAGGGAGGAGTGGACAACTCCCTAGGCAATATCATCCCTAGGCAAGAGGTCTTAGTCTGCATGTGAAAGCTAGCTGAGCAAGTCAAAGGAAGCAAGCCAGTTCCTCCATGGTTTCTGCTTCAAATTCCTGCCCCCAAATTCCCTCAGTGATAGACTCTGTCCTAGAAGTAGACTCTGTCCCAAGTAGCCTTGGTCCTGGCGTTTAACAGCAACAGAAAGCACACTGGAACAGTAGGTAGCTATGCATCTCTACACCTGGTTTATGTGGTGCTGGAGGCAGAAGCCAGGGATAGGCAAGCAGTCTACAAAACTGAACCACGTCTATTAGGATAAAGGGTCTGGAATACCTTAGTGGGTTGGGGCAAGATGTGATGCTAAGAGATCACACCACGAAAACAGATCTAGTGTAAGACGTTTATTGGGGGAGTGGGGGGATGGAAAGGCCATCTTGGAGTGGGGACATGAAGAGAGAGAGAGAGAGAGAGAGAGAGAGAGAGAGAGAGAGAGAGAGAGAGAGACAGAACAAATGAGGCAACTGGCAGTAACAGTGCTGCTAAGTCACAGAAAGGCAGGCTGGAGGAGCGTCAAATTCACAACACCTCTAGCCCAGTGCTCTAGGTTTGTACCCCTAAGGAAATAGGGAGCCTTGGGAGAATTTTTTGAGGAGAGGTGCCAAAGTTGGGGTTTTGTATTCAAAAGCTTCCTCTGTCTAGGCATGAGGAGAATGGAAAGAAAGATAGTGGGCTCCTGGATGCTGGCATGCTGGGGTGCTGGAATGGCTGTAATGCTGTGATGCTGGGATGCTAGGGTGCTGGATGCTGGGATGTTGGGATGCTGGGATGCTGGAATGTTGGGATGCTGGAATGCTGGGATGCTAGGATGCTAGGGTGCTGAATGCTGGGATATTGGAATGTTGGGATGCTGGGATGCTGGGATGTTGGGATGCTGGGATGCTGGATACTGGAATGCTGGGATGCTGGGATGGCTGAGATGCTGGGATGCTGGGATGGCTGGGATGGCTGGGATGCTGGGATGCTGGGATGCTGGGATGCTGGGATGCTGGGTGGATGCTGGGATGCTGGGATGCTGGGATGCTGGGATGCTGGATGCTGGGATGCTGGGGTACTGGGATGCTGGGATGCTGGAATACTGGGATGCTGGGATGCTGGGGTGCTGGGGTGCTGGATGCTGGGATGTTGGGATGCTGGGATGCTGGAATGTTGGGTTGCTGGAATGCTGGGATGCTAGGATGCTAGGGTGCTGAATGCTGGGATGTTGGAATGTTGGGGTGCTGGGATGCTGGGATGCTGGGATGCTGGGATGCTGGATGCTGGGATGCCGGGGTACTGGGATGCCAGGATGCCGGGGTGCCAGGGTGCCGGGGTGCTGGGGTGCTGGGGTGCTGGGGTGCTGGGGTGCTGGGTGGATGCTAGGATGTGCTGGGATGTGACACAGTAACTGTCCTGGCAAGAGAGAAGGTATTTTAAAGAGAGGTGCTGGTGTTATCTGACTACTGAAACACAGACCCAGAGCAGTACAATTTTATCAGGAATCCCACACTGAGGAAAGACGGCTGAAGCCTTGGTAGAGCCAGAGGAGAGACAGACTCAAGAGAAGAGACTTACATGCTTCTAGGGAATCTTTTTTCGTTATTCTTTGTGTGCTTATGTCCAAGGGTGGAAGGTGGTGGTCAGAGATGATTGTGGGTTGGTTTTTTCTGTCTACCTTTCTGTGGGTTCTGGGGAATGGGTGCAGGTCATCAGGCTTTTGCTGCAAGCACCTTTTACCCACTAAGTCATCTCCCCAACCCAGATAATACTCGTTTCTGATAACTCGTTAAACCTTGCAAGAGTCTAGAGCCTAGACAACGGAGGGTTAGTGACAGACCATGCCCTCTTTGTTTCTTTTTCCCATGTGATCTTATTGACCAAATCTTCTTTCTCTGCTTTTCACTTTGCTCCTCTCTGTGTGCGTATGTGGGGGATGGGGGGAACTGGAAGACAGCTTCCAGTGTCATCTTCACCCTCAGGAAGGCTGTTCAGCTCCTTTGAGACAAGTAATCACTTGTTGTGGGGCTCACCATCAGGCTAGCTGGCTGGCATCCCTAGTGTGTTAGGAATACAATTGCACACCCATGGCATTTTTTATGTGGTTTCTGGGGATCAAACTTACGTCCTTATACTTGCAAGGCAAGTACTTTATGACTGCACCATCTGTCTACCCCTGGCTTACCTCTTTAGTTGGAGTTCTAGGGTTGCTTAGCTGAGATGATCATCCTTTGGGGATTGCCAAAGCCCAGGCTTATGTCCCAAAAGTTCCAGCAATGGTATTATTGTCACGTATGGGACAGTGGTCTAGATGTAAAAAGGAGAAAAGAGGGCAGCGCTCACTCAGTAGGCAGTGAGAGGCTGGGAATGTCGCTCCATTGGTGTATGCTTGCCTCGCGTGTACAAGGCCCCGGGCTTATGCATGAAGCACGGCATAAACTGGACACGAGCTACGCATCTGTCATCCTAGCTCTCAGAAAGGGAAATCAGTAGGATCAGAAATTCAAGGCCAGCCTTGGCTATACAAGGCAGTGCGAGGAGCCAGATTTTGTGTATCTTTGAGGTATGGGAAGTAAGAATGATGCCTGGATCTCTGCCTAATTACCAAGGACATAGTCAAAGGGGGAGGGATATTTTCTAAAGTCATCAATTTGGACCCATTGGCCTCATTCCCACCATCCTCTGAGGGTAACTCCTCTACCCACTTCCTGACATTTTGTTTCCTGACCTGGAATTTCAGCCATTCTCTGGTCTTTCTGGAAAGGTCTCGGTAGGTCTCCACCCTGGCAGCTAGTCACAAGGATGACCTGCATTGATGGCTTCCTTTCCTCTGTGTGTGCCAGGAACTCTGGAACTCTGAAGGAAGGGCATGGTGTTCAGGGACATGCCAGGTCATGGATGTGAAGGTTTCTCTTGCAAGGTTCTCACGGACGCGGAATCCAGCCATCTGCCTGCAAGAGTGAGCTCTCGAAATCCAGGACTGTACTAGGGCCCTGGATATCTTAGTGACCTGGACACATGTTCACCTGGGAGCACATGTGGCTTTTCTGGAATGTTGTCTCTGCTCAGAAGTACCCCTTCAGGGGTTTCTGTCTCTCTGCTAGTCTCTAAGCCTTCCCCCAGTTAGTTTTATTTTTATGTATTGTCTTTATTTTCTTCCCATTTAGGGAAATCATTTTATTTTTTCATACTTGTTATATATTAGTGAAGTTCTCTAAGGGAACAAAGTGGATGGAATGCATATATATATATGGATTAGATTGGCTAACATGATACAGGCCTTAATGCCGGAGAAGCTGAGAACTCAGTAGTTGTTCAGACTACAAGCTTCTCTCAGTCTGAAGGCCCAGAAGATGTCAAGAGAAATGCTGTCTTCAGTTTACATTGGAAGAAGTTGGGTTCTGCTGTCAGGAAGGAATGCAAGTGAATTTGCCAGTGAGGGTTGAAGGGCAGCTGATACGAGCAAAGCATGGGGCTCAAGTATGAATCTCAGGAGGCTGACAACCACCTGTAGCCAGTTCCAAGGGATCTGATGTCCCACTCTGGCCTCTGTGGACACCGGCACATGCGCAGTACACATCCTCAAACACAGACAAATATAAACAAAATAAAATAAATTTTTTGAAAAGATAACAATAAATATAAAACATAGAGAACACTGCTACTGCCTTAATTCCCTGAAGCTTCAAGTTTGTCTTCTGATAAATCAAAAGGGTCTTGAAAGGTATGATTAAGAATCTTGGAATAGAGTGTATCCAGGTATACTCAAGGCTGTGAAAGTGCTTATGAGGAAGGAGAAGTAGCAAGGTCAGGCTCAGTTAGCAAGAGATGAGATTGGAATTTGAAGAGGTTAGGCTGTTTGGTCATGGTCATGGGGGTATAGGGCCAACACTCAAAAGTGTAGACAGAGACGTACCCAGAGACATGGACCCAGTCAAGGGTAGAAAATCAACTACCCAGATAGCTATGAACCTGGGTGTCTAGAGAGGTCTAGGGTAGATGTGGTTAGCTCTAGTTACAGAACTATTCCCTGTTACCTATAGTTGTAACTACCCATCCATCTGTCTGTCCATCCATCCCTTCATCCATCATCCATCTATCATCTATCTATCTATATCTATCTATCTATCTATCTATCTATCTATCTATCTATCTATCTATCTATCTATCTATCTATCTATCATTGTCTTCTACTAAATTGGCCATTAATTTAATCTATTTATCTGTCTAGCTCATCTCTTTATCTAATTTATCTCCCCAGCCCTTTAAGTATTTTGAATGGATGTTTTCTTTCTTTCTTTCCTTCCTTCCTTCCTTCCTTCCTTCCTCCCTCCTCCCTCCCTCCCTCCCTCCCTCCTTCCTTCTTCCTTCCTTCCTTCCTTCCTTCCTCTCTCTCTCTCTCTCTCTCTCTCTCTCTCTCTCTCTCTCTCTCTCTTTCCTTCCTTCCTCTTTTTTCTTTTTGTCTTTGATTGCTTCTTTCCCAAACATGGCTACTGTGTAAGATAGAGTCAGTTGCTTTGCAGTGCTGTGCTGTCTCCCACGTGTCAGAAGCCAGTCTCAACAAACTGTCACACTTACAAAGTAGGTCTTTGTGCCAACCCTGGAGATTGCTGTTATAAATGGCATTTGTGTGTTTCTCTTCATAAACAGGGCCCACCACACTTCAGTCTTATGCAGGTAGGACTATGGCTGCAGACCCTCACACTTACTGACACATCTGTTCGCTGTGCTCTGCTTTCTGTCTCCACATCTTCATGGATGAATGAACCCTTCTTATTCTCTAGGCCTCCAGGCAAAAGTTATTTCTGACAAGGTGTGTCATCCCTCCTACAAAAGATTTTCCACCCACTGCCACATTCTTAACTTCTACTATTGTGCTTTTGAGACTTTTGGTGTTTATCCATTGTAACTGACCCCTCTCCTTAGTCTCCTCCCTTCCTCTGCCTCCTCTTTTGTCTTCCTGTTCCATCTCTTTACTTTCATCTTTTCCTCATCTCCTCCTCCATCTCCCCATCCATTGCCTGCTCCTTCTCTTCCTCATCTCTCCATCTTCTTCTTTATCTTCTACCCCTTCCCCCTCCTATCTCCTTCGGTTTGATCAGCCCTTCTTCAGTGTCCTCCTCCACACCAACTCTCCGTATCTTCTCTCTCTCCTTTCCCCCATCTTCTTGCATCTCTTTCCCTTTTCCTCTTCCTCTACCTCCTCCTCCACTTCTTCCTCTTGCTCCATCTCCTTCCTCCTCTGATCCTCTTTCTCCAATGTTCAGAACAGTTCTAGTTACAAAACTTAAAAGATGAAGACAACTCAAATACCCACTAACCTAACAGATAAACACCAGGTGCTACATATGTGTGACAGAATATTATCCAGCCTTAAGAAGGACGGCAGCTCTGATACCTGCTTCCGTATGGTTGAACTTTGAGGACAAAGTGCTCAGTAACAGGGCAGACATAAAAGAACACATATCACATGATTCCACACACAGAAGATCCCTTAGTCACCAGAACCACAGAGACAGAAGGTAGAATGGTGGGAGCAGGAATAGGGAGAGAGATGAGTCCTGAGTGGCCATAGAGCTTCAGTCTAGGAAGGTGAGAGAGTTATGGAGATGGGGGGGTGTTGGTGGCCAAACACCTGTGGGAACATGTCTAATGCCACCGAATCCTAAATGTTTAAGTAGTAAATTTAAATTTGAAACACTTTTTTTTTTCTTGACAATTTAATACATGTCTATATTGATATGTATACAATGTGTCTTGATGATACCCACCATGTTTTCCTTCTCTCAGGGCCTCCCGTCATGTCCTTCCCCTTTTGAGTATTCTCACTTGGTAGCCCATCAAATCCATTAGTGCTTCCTTATTGGCGAATGAACAATCTTGTTGGCTCAGTCTTGCCCAGATAAGTTCATGAGTGCAGTGCCATGCCATTTCCAGAAGACAGCTCTCACAGTACTCTTCCCATCCGCTGGCTCTTTGGTTCATTCTTCCCCCGTCTTCTGCAACATTCCCTGAGTTGCAGGGTTGATACAGATGCCCCATGTATGGCAGGGCACTCAACCGTCACATTATCACGCTCATAACTCTGACCCAGTTATGAGTCTCTGCATTTACTGTTGCCCACTGCAGAGAGAAGATTCTCTGGGCAGTGTTGAGGATACTAAGTATTGAGCATGTTCTACTAGAATCAGAAGAGGTCTAGATTAAAGAGGAATTCTGGTCCAGGTTACAGAGCCTCCCTGCTTCAGAAAGCTTCTTAGCTTTACAGATTTCATGCAGCTCCCACTTTGTATCACCTACGAAGTCTGTAAGATTGGACAGTATAGCCACACCAGGGACACAGGCCAGGTTGAAATGAACTCTTTATATGTGTGCTGAGACTTGAAACATCTGCCATAGACTCACTTGTTTGAACATATGCTTCCCAGCTAGTGGTGCTGTCTGGGAAGGTCATGGGACTTCGTTGATGTCTCAAATTTGGGAGACATGATGAAAAGTATCATCAAGAGCCCCAAGGCCAAATTCTCAGCACAAAGGAGATTTATTTGCTCCAGGGGTACGAAGGACAGGGACTAAGAGACAAAGACAGGAGATAGAGGAAAAACAAGTTGCTTTTGTCAATTTTTTTTTTTTTTAAATCACAGCAGCAGGAAAGGAAACAAAGACAAGACAGGCTGATGTGAATGTATGAAGACAGACCTGATCAACGATTCCAGCAGATTCTGTTAAGGTTTGGTTTGTTACTATGTAATGCTAAGTTCGATAGTCTAAGGTCTAGTTGCCTCAAGATGAGTTAATTATCACATATACCAACTTTTGTTATGTAAACCTTGCTCGTTAATTTAAAACTATTGGTTGAATAAAAATGGCTACAGGCAATTCCTGGAGGGAGTAGAGGTAGGCAGGTAGAGAGGAGAGGAGGGAAAAGAGAGAGGAGGAAGCTGCCATGAAAGGAGATGGATCATGAGCACATGGCCGGGAAAAACAACAAGTATTTGGGGTTCACCACTGGGGAAGAAGCCAGCCCAGCAGTTAGAAAAGTAGATTAGGGGTGACCTCCTAGTAACTGTCAAAGCCAAATAAAATAACCACAGTCTGAGTGTCATTCATTTGTAACGAGATGGGAATAGGTTTAAACTGAATAAGTACAAGATTCACCCTTCGAGTAGAAAGCATATCATAGCAGCCTCACCAGTGGTCTGTTGCTTTGATGAAAATAAAGCTGTCCTTAGTGAGAATATGTTTGAACACCAGCCCTATGATAGATAATGCAGTAATCCATGTAACCAAGATGGCTAGTGCCTAATGGAAGAGGGGCAGGCACAGTTTGTGTAGTGGAGTTTGCTTAAATCCAACATAACTCAAACACCAGGTCAATGTAGATGACAAGAGTTTATTGTCATCAAGTCACTACTGATCAATCAGGTCTACAGAACAGATTCGGGATCTGAACTGCGACCCTGAAGGGACATTGTACAGCACATTTAAAGGATAAAACCATAAAGTGAGAGTGCGCTGGATGGACTGTAGCATTGACCAATCGTACTTGCCAAGATGACTACAGGGGCTGACTTGGAGGTTAAGAGCTCTAGCTGCTTTTCCAAAGGATCTGAGTTCAGTTTCCAGCACCCATCAGGTAGCTTACCTGTATCTCCAGCTCCAGGGGATCCAGATATCTCCTCAAGTATTTGCATACACTTAGCATGCACACACGTGTACACACGTAGGATCAACAAAAATGTTTTAAAAAGGGGACAGGAGTCCGGGGGAGGGGGGTGGCGGAACATGATGTATTCCATTCTCAGCCTTTAAATTATTTTTTTTTGTGTGTATGCCTGGTGTCTCTGTGTATGCTGTGTCTTTGTGTGGTATGTGTGTAGTGTGTATGTATGTGTGATGTGTGTGTGTGTGTGTGGTGTCTCTGTGTAGTTTGTGTAGGGTGTGTGTGGCATGTGTATGCTGTTGTCCCTGTGGGGTGTGTGTGTTATGTATATATGTGGTGTCTCTATATGGTATCTGTAAGGTGTGTGTGGTGTGTAAATACATGTGTGTGTGTGTTGTCCCTGTGTGGTGTGTGTGTATGTGTGTGGTGGGGATCGGCACATGAGTGCAGGTCTCTTAGGATGCCAGGAGCACCAGGTTCCCTTATAAGTGGAGCTGGAATTATAGGTGGTTGTGCGTTACTTGTCTTGGGTACTGGGAACAGATCTTGGGTCTTCTGCAAGAGCAGTACATAGTGTTAATTAATGAGTCATCTCTGCAGTCTTCCTTTTTATTCCTTTCTAATCCTTTGGCAAGGTATCCTGTGGCCCAGACTAGCCTTAAACTCACTATGTAACCAAGGCTGGCCTTGAACTCTTGACCTGTCTACCTTCATTTTTCAAGTGGGGCTAGGAAAGGTCACCATGCCCAGTTTACATGATGCTAGGGATGGAACCTAGGGCTTTGTGCATATTAGCAAGTACATTACCAACTAAGCCACATCTCCAGAACTTGAATCTTTTGATCAACATCTTTTCTCTCCCATTCCTAGTCATAAGTAACTATGATTTTACTCTTTACTGCTGAGTATGGCTTTGTGTATGTACATGTACCTGTGTGCTTTTGTGCATGCCTGTGTGCATACATAAAAGTCAGCAGAGGATGTCAGGTATGCTGCTCCATCATTCTCTGTCTTGCGCCTTTGAGATGAGGTCTCTTGTTAAGCCTGGAGCTAGGCTGGTGTCTTGCAAACTCCAGTCATCCTCCTGTGTCTGCCCTCATGGATCTGGGGTTACAGGTATACTTGTGTGATGTGGGACTGCGTAAGGGTATCTTGATTCTTGGCTGGGCACGGGCCTGGAACCCCAAGACTCAAAGGGAGAAATGGCAGGAGTTTGGCCACATCCCCAGAACCCAGGGTCCTGACAAGCAGGGGTGGGGGCTACATCCAGATCCATCCACCACCCGCCATGAAAATAAACCCTTTTGGAACCAAAGACTTTCTCGTACCATTGGGGCCTGTCATCGCCAAAGCTTCCAGCCTCTGGAACCTTAGACTTTCTCCTGTATGTGGGACCCACTGCCTGGAAGCCTCCAGGACTCCTCCACCGCGGTCCCTTTTCCCACACAGGTATACTTGTGACTTCATGTGGCTACACTTTATATGAGTGTTGGAGAATTGAACTCAGCTCTTCATGTTTCAGCATCAAGGGCTCTTACCCAATGGGTCTTCTCCTAGGTTCCTTCGTTATTTCTTGTTTCTCATTTTACAGAAAAGCTTGAGATGACAAAAGGTGGACCCGCCTAGCACATGGTCTGAAGGTGGCAGAGTGGTGGAAGCTGCAAAGACTAGGTGACACAAAGGAGAAAGGCTGGTCCAGACAGGCAGGAAGAAGGGCCATGGGATGGGTGTGCACAGAGATCAAGTGGGAGTTGTGAGGTGATGGAATGGATCTCACGGCCTTTTTTCCTGTCATTATATGGGAAAGGAGGCACAAGCTGGGTGTGTCCGAGGTAGAGGTGGTGGGGTCAAGGTACCATTCCTGGAACTGAGCGCGGAGAACTGTGAATCTACTTATGGGATGTGGGAGGGGCGCAGTTGATGGGTAAAGGAAAACATATTCTCCAGATTGGGAGGTTTCCTGTGTAGGTTGAGCTGCCGAGTCACATAATTTTCTTGGTAACTGGAAACCTTTGTGGACGTCCTATGACCCGGTTCACAGGATGTAGGCTGGAAGGTGCAGTGGTTGGAGACAGTCTGTGACATTTGACTGTCACCGTCAGGGGTAAAAGAGAAGGCTGAGGAGTTGGGGGTATGAGGTGTTTATTTGGGTAAAGAAAGAGTGTAGAGTGACTGAGGAGACAGTGCAAGTCTTGTGCCCTGTGGGAGGGCATGAAAATGATGTAGTTGCCCATAATATCTGTACCCTCCTTTAAAATGTCCACAGGCCCTTGCCAGATCCAGGCACCCCAGGTTAAACACATAAAACGAAGGTCTCAAAGTTATGATCCACATTGAGAGAATGTGGGGACATATATTTCTTTGGGTCTGGGTTAAGCTCATTCAGAGTTATTGTTTCTAGCTCCATATACTGGCCTGGATTTTTCATAATTCTTTCCTTTTGTTTTTAAATACAGGGTTTCTTTTTGTAGTCCTGGCTATCCGGGAAGCCTGGAAGCCTGGTCCTACTAACTCTGGGCCTCAGACGCACAGAGGTCCACCTGCTTCTGCCTCCTGAATGTTAGAATTAAAGGTATGCACAATCAGTAGCTGCCTCAGATTTTATAATCTCAACAGGTAAGTAACAGTCATTGAACACACAAGAGACAACTTCATCATTCACCATCAGTTCATGGACACCTAGGTTGATCCCTTTTCCTGGGTACTGGGAATAGAGTGTCACTGAGTGTGAGTGAGCAAGGGTCTTTCTGAGGTATAGAATGCACAGTGGCCACGTGCCCAGAATGCTGTAGCTGGGTCATATGGTAGATCTGTTTTTGACTTTCTGAGGAACCATCACACAGATGGCTCACTTGGCAACACCAGTTTGTTACATCCATCGGCGGGGAATAAGTGTTCTTCTTTTCACACACCAATGCTAGCACCTGTTACTTCCCTTCCCTTCCCTTCTCTCCTCTCCTCTCTTCTCTCTCCTTCCTTCCTTCCACATTTATTTTGGACACAGTGTCTCACTGTGTAACTCTGGCTGTCCTGGAACTCACTATGTAGCCCAGGCTGGCCTCAAACTCTCAGAGATCCACCCTGGCTCTGCTTCCTCAGTGCTGGGATGAAAGGTGTTTGCCACTATATCTCCCTGACATTTAGTTTCTTGATCGTAGCTATTCTGACTAGGGTAAGATAGTTTACCAAAGTAGCTTTATGTCCAGCTTCCATGATGAAACCTGGTTTCTTAGAGGCAGAGAAAATCACAGTATGTTTTATGATATTGAGGGTTTCTTTTGTCCGTGCCCCCACTGGGAAGTGGTAGCATTAGTGCATGGGCTAGAAAGATGGTCCAGTTAGCCTGAGTTCAATTTCTAGAACATACTGGAGAGGCCAAGACAGAGGATCCCTGGGGCTCAATAGCCATCCAGTGTAGTCTATGTGTGGAGCTCCAGGCCATGGAGAACCCTAACAAGATGGATACACCCTTAACCAAATTAACTAAAAGGCAGGGAGACAGCATCCAAATAAATAAGATCAAAAATGAAAAAGGGGACATAACAGACACTGAGGAAATTCAAAGAACCATTGGATCTTACTTCATAAGACTGTACTCCACAAAATTGGAAAATATAAATAAAAATGGACAATTTTCTTGTAGATACCACCTGCCAAAGTAAAATCAACATCAGGCAAACAAATTTAAATAGTCCTATAACCCCTAAGGAAATAGAAGTAGTCATTTAGAAAAGTCTCCAAACCAAAAAAAAAAAAAAAAAAAGCCCAGGGACAGATGATTTTAGTGCAGAATTCTAACATACTTTCAAAGAAGAACAATACTAATACTGCTTAAACTATTCCAAATATAGAAACAGAAGGAACATTACCAAACTCATCCTATGAGGTCACAGTCACCCCGATACTTATATCACAGAAAGACTCAACAAAGAAAGAGAATTTTAGACCAATTTCTCTTATAAACAGTGATGCAAAAATACTCAACAAAATACTTGCAACGGAATCCAGAAACATATCAAACACATCATCCACTAAGATCAAGTAGGCTTCATCCTAGGCGTGCATGGAATGGTTCAATATACAAAAATATATCAATGTAATCCACCATATAAACAAACTAGAAGAAAAAAATCACATCATCATATCATTAGATGCTGAAAAAGCTTTTGGCAAAATCCAACACCCCTTCACTTTAAAAAAGTCTTGCAGAGATTAAGGATACAAGGTGCATACTTAAATACAATAAATGCAATTATACAGCAAGTCAATAGCCAACATCAAATTAAATGGAAAGAAAATTAATGCAATTCTACTAAAATCAGACGGGCTGCTCACTGTGTATCTATTTGACAAAGTACTTGAAGTTCTGGCTAGAGCAATAAGACAACTAAAGGAGATCAAGGGGATATAAATTGGAAAGGAAGAAGTCAAAGTACTACTATTCACGGATGATTTGATAATATACGTAAGTGATCCTAAAAAATCCCACCAGAGAACTCCTACAACTGATAAACACCTCCAGCAAAGTGACTGGATACAAAATTAACTCAAACAAATCAGTAGCCCTCTTTTATACACACAATAAATGGGCTGAGAAAGAAATTAGGGAAACGCCATCCTTTACAAGAACCACAAAGAATATAAAATATCTTGGTGTAACTCTAGTCAAGGGAAAGATGTGTATGACAAAAACTTCAAGTCTCTGAAGAAAGAAATCGAGGAAGATAACAGAGGACAGAAAGATCTCCCATGCTCATGGATCAGTAGGATTAACATATTAAAAATACCATCTCTTTGAAAGCAATCTACAGATTCAATGCATTTCCCATCAAAGTTCTAACATAAATTCTTTATAGACCTTGAAAGAGCAGTTCTCAACTTCACATGGAAAAACAAAAAACCCAGGATAGCTAAAACAATTATGAACAGTAGAAGAATTTCTGGAGGTATCACTATCCCTGATTTCAAGCTGTACTATAGAATAATAGTGCACAAAAACAGACAAGTTGATCAGTGGAGTAGATTTGAAGATCCTAACAGAAGCCTACACACCCAGGAACATTTGATTTTTGACAAAGAAGCCAACATTATACAATGGAAAAGGAAAACATCTTCAACAAACAGTGCTGCTCTAACTAACTGGGTGTCTGGACGTAGAAGAATGAAGATAGATCCATATTTATCACCCTGAACAAAAGTTAAATCCAAGTAGATCAAAGACCTCAACATAAAACTGGACACACTAAATCTAATAAAAGGGAAAGTGGGAAACTGCCTTGAACTCTCTGGTACAGGAAACAGTTTTCTGAACAGAACACCAAGAGCTCAGGCTCTAAGATCAACAATTAATAAATGAGACCTCACCAAACTGAAAAGGTTCTGTAAAGCAACAGACACTGTCCGTAGAACAAATCAGCCATGTACAGATTGGGGAAAAAAAATCCTTACTAACCCTACATCTGATGGATAGGGTTACTATCCAAAATATATAATGAATCCAAGGAATTAGACATCAACAGACCAAAGAGTCCAATTAAAAAATGGAGGACAGAACTAAACAGAGAATTCTCAACAGAAGAATCTCTAATGGCTGAGAATCACTTAAAGAAATATTCAGTGTCCTTAGTCATCAGGGAAATGCAAATCAAAACGAACCTGGGGTTTCATCTTATACCCATCAGAATGGCTAAGACAAAAAACTCAAGTTACAGCGCGTGCTGATGAGGATGTGGAGTAAGGGAAACCCTCCCCTACTGCTGGTGGGAGTGCAAACTCCTATAACCACTCTGGAAATCAATCTCATGGTTTCTCGGAAAGTTGGAAATAGTTCTACCTCAAAATTCAGCTCTACCACTTCTGGGTAGATACTCAGAAGATGCTCCATCATACCACAAAGACACTTGCTCAACTATGTTCATAGCAGCTTTATTTGTAATAGCCAGAAAATGAAAACAACCTAAATGTCCCTCAACTGAAGAATGGATGATGAAAACATGGGTAGATTTACAGAATGGAATACTATTCAGCTATTAAAAACAAAGACATCATGAAATTTACAGACAAACAGATGGAACTAGAAAATATCATTCCGAGTGAGGTAACCCAGACCCAGAAAGATATGTATGGTATGTATTCACTTATAAGTGTACATTAGCCATAAAGTACAGGATAACCAGGTTATAATCCACAGACCCAAAGAAGCTAAGTAGCAAGAAGGGCTCAACGGCGTATGCTTGAATCTCACTCAGAAGGGGAAGTGAAATGGACATTGGAGGTGGATAGGGGGAAGGAAATGTGTGGGAGAGGGAATGATGACAAGAAAGGGATCAGGTATGGGAGGGGGAGAGGGCTGGGAGAGAGAGCTGAAATTGGTGGGGTTGCTCCTTTGAGTCTATGGGTGACCCCAGCTGAGACTCCTAGTAGCTGGGGTTATGTAGCCTGAAATGGCCGCCTCCTGTAGCCAGAAGAGACTTGCAATGGAGGGAAGAAGGACACCAACCCACCCATAAAACCTTTGACCCCAAATTTATCCTGCCTATAAGATGTGCTTGGATAAAGGTGGAGCAGAGGTTGAGGGAATAGCCAACTAACGACTGACTCCACTTGAGACCCATCTCATGAGAGAGAGCCAACCCCTGATACTCTGCTATGCTTACAGACAGGAGCCTAGCATGACTGTCTTCTGAGACATCTAGCAAGTGATGGAAATAGATGCAAAGACCCATAGCCAGACATTAAGTGGAGCTAGGAGAATCTTGTGTGGGACAGGACTGAGGGAGCCAGAGGGTTCGACACCACAAGAAGACCTATTGGTCCCTGGGGGCTCGCAGAGACTGAACCAAAGTGCATGCAAGGTCTGGACCTATGGCCCCTACACATCTGTTGTGTATGTGCAGCTTGGTCTTCATGTGGGCTCCCTAACAACTGGAGCAGAGGCCGCTTTTGACTCAGTTGCCTGCCTTTGGATCCCCTTCCCCTAGCCTTGCTGGACCTCAGTGGGAGCATTGATCCTGATGTGACTAAGCGTGCTAGGACTAGTTGGTACCCATAGGGGCTTCTTCTCTGAGAAGAGGAAGGGGTAGTAGGGGGAGGGGTTTTTGTGGGTGGGATTGAGGTGGGGGGTGCTGCATCAGGATATAAAGTGAATAAATAAATAAATAAATGAAAAAGAAATATAAAGAAAGACAGGCTGGAAGGCCTGTACAGCTCTGTTCTCGTGGAGAGTTATGGTTTGTTTTACCTTTTGTTTTTTGTCAATTTGATATAAGCCAGGGTCATCTGGTAAGAGGGTACCTCAGCTGAGACAATGCTTCCATGTGCAAGGCTCTGTGTGCAATCTTTAGAATTGCAAAACCAAATAAATAAACACATGAATAAGCGAATAACAGTACATGGTTTGAGTGAATTTTGAAAATTTCCTTACACATTGCACCCAGAGGCATGAGCAAAGAATCTATGTCAATTAAGATAAAAATTAAAAGTAAATTAAAATGTCATACAACTCCAACCAATGACTTGAGTTAGATCCCAGAATCCATTTGAAAGTGGAAGGAGAGAACTGACCCTACAAAGTTGTCCTCAGGCCTCCACATGCATGATGTGGTGTGTAGATAAACACAGGCATCTCTCACGCACAGTAATAAGTTAAAATAAAATTTTCCAAGGATTCCAAATGAAAATTTTATGACTAAGAATACTGAGCTGGTCCATCATGCATATCCACAATAATACATACATACCTGTAGGCTTACATTTTTCCCCCCAAACCTACATTATTTAGGGTTCTTAAATACGACAACCTTCCTTCTAGCCAACTGACCAGAGGTAGAGGAGAAAGAAGATTAATAGGAAAAGGGGGTTGCGGACCTGTTTAGAAGTAGTTCTTTGGGCAAATTCCACTCTTTGTTGTCAGGATACCAGCAGTCCAGTTCAATAGCAAACACTAAACATGAATCAGTAGTAGCAGCTTGATCCAACAGAAATGTCAAGGCTCCACTGAACCAGCAGAAGCCACCAAACTCAGCTGGGATACCACGAGAAGTTCTTTGACATGTTTCTCTCTAAGATGTGAAGATGAACAAAGACCAACAAAGACCAATGAAGACCAGCAAAGATCAGTGAAGAAGCGAAGCGTTTCATGGCATAGCCACGCAAGAGCATCTTCTCAGTTTTGGGGTTCTGTTTCTACTCTTTCTAAATATCACATGCCCTCTCACAGGACTGTTTCCAGTATCACAATGACACACCTGTGTTGTTAAAGAAATCAGAAATACCCACACTAATAACAATAAAGCTGGAGGGAAATCTGTGCCTGGGACGAGGAAATGGCTTAGTTAGGGAAGTGTTTGCCTTGCAAGAATGAGGACCCAAGCTTGAGGTCAGTCTGCAGGACCCAAGGGAAAAGGCCAGGAAGGAAAACAGTAGGGTCTCTGGGGCTTGCTGCCAGGTAGTTTAGCCTACTGGGCAGATTCTAGGCCAAGTGAGAGATCCTGCCTCAAAAACCAGAAAGGTTGATGGGTCCTAGGGAATGACACCTAGAATTGACCTCTGACACCACATGCATGTGCTCACATGTGTGTACACCAAGAGTACACACACAATGGAAGAGCTCTCAAATGTCACCAAGGATGTTTGATAAAGCCTCAAGGAATTGTTTTATACATACATACATATATGTGTATATATGTATATATATGTGTGTGTGTATGTATTTGTGTGTGTCTATGTATTCCTCAAGGAATCATATATGACATCATATATATGATATATATCAAATATGATCATATATGATTCCTTGAGGAATACATAGACATACACACATATATATACATATATAAATATATATGTTAAATGATTCCTAGAGGCTTTATCATACACACACACACACACACACACACACACACACACACACACACACATATATATATATATATATATATATATATATATATATATATATATATATATATATCAGAGATGTATATATATCTACTTGAGCTGACAATGCTCCCCACAAGAGCCATAGATCATG
Organism: Mastomys natalensis; assembly: GCA_021653895.1. NCBI lineage: Eukaryota > Metazoa > Chordata > Mammalia > Rodentia > Muridae > Mastomys > Mastomys natalensis. The sequence goes on along the minus strand of JAJTUV010001014.1, from coordinate 221,569 downwards.
TAACAAAAATCCTGGTACCGGGCACAAGAAACTTCCATTTGAGCTGTTGACCAGGGGAGTCTGAATTATTCCCCGAACAATGTGTGCTCTCGCTGATGACCTTTGCTGCCCCCCAGAGATTGAAGGTAATTCGCTCCTGCTGGAGACATTGCATACTTAGGACACAGGACTGGGAAATTCAAGCTCAATTTGCGGAAAGCCTCCTTCCTACAGCCCAGGTTTCATCATACCAGAAGGTGTTATGCAAGCTGCTAAGAAGGGAAGCAACCAATGGTACTGTCCAGCTGTGCCACCAATGAACTATACCCGACATGGGAAGATATCCTTAAAGGTGCAACAGTAGCCTTCATACCTTGACAGTAGCCAAGAGCTGTCTAATTAGATGAAGTAGAAAGGAAGTCATGCCTGGTGCTGGAAACTGAGCCAACTCTCTGGGGCTAGTGAGGTCATGGATCTTAGAAGAGAATCTATTATCAGGACTTTACTAGACCAGCACAAATCCTGATGACATTATAAACCTTATGTTTTCGGCTGTGACTGGGTGTCCCAGGATGGGGTGGTACCCAAGGGGTGTTTCTGCTTCTCTGAGAAGGAGAGGGGGTGATGGTAGGAGGAATTTGAAGTAGGGCTTGGAGGACAGGAGGGAGGGAGCCTATGATCAAGGTGTAAAATGAATAAATGAATGAATAAATAAATGAATAAATAAATAGGGAAAAATTCTTATCCTTATACCGGTAGGTAAGTTTTACTCTCACTATAGGATTAATAATTTTAATAAATCCCGGCATGAGGTTGCTTCCCTCCTTAAGGCCATTTATGTTCCCGGAATGAAACACATACGCACACGCACACACACACAGCCTTTATATTTTAATATGCCTTAAGCAGCACAATAGCCTGGCAACTGCCTACCCTCCATGCTGTTAGAATCTACCTCTCATCGATAACTCCGAGTTACAACTTAACTAATTTCTGTATTCTATCTTGGCTGCTCTTGACCCAATCGGCCAGCCCTCTGGGCTGTGTTTTCTTGGCCCTTTTACACGAAAGCTCTGCTTCTGGCCCCTGCACATTATTACCCTTCGATGGTGAGTCCCCAAGCCCGGGAATTCTAAATCCAGCCTCTCTCTCTCCTCCCCAGCTATTGGCTACTGGCATCTTTATTTACCAATCAGAATTAACTGGGGGCGGGTTCCCAGAAGCTACGTGCAGACCCTCTCATCCGAACAGTTTTAGGGGATTCAATTAGCACCTGCATCTTACCTCTCATCAAGGAAGCATCTCTGCTCAGCAAACAGAGACCATTACAGAAAACCACCAGAGGTCGTAATACACAAATCAAAAGGTGTAGAGCCCAGCCCTAATGGATGCATCTACAACACAATCCCTGTACCTAAGGCTCCGTGAATATCAAGGAAAAAAGGGTGGAAAGATTGTAAAAGATAGGAGACGGGAAGTCTGCTGTGAGACTGTATTTCCTTGAGATGTCAAGGAAGCTACACCCATAGTACTTCAAAAATATGGCTGCCCAAACAAGACTTGGACAAGGACAATATCAATCGGCAGGTTAACATTAAAGGGGGTGATCTCAACATGGTACAACTCCTAGACAAAGCATATAGCCAACTAACTTTTAATTAGTCTGTGTGCTGCTGCTTGTTTGTTCTGATCCCGGAGTGTATTTCAAAACTTCCAGAGTGCTTTTTTTTTCTCTCCCTGTCTCCCTGTCTCCCTGTCTCCCTGTCTCCCTGTCTCCCTGTCTCCCTGTCTCCCTGTCTCCCTGTCTCCCTGTCTCCCTGTCTCCTATCTCTCTGTCTGTCTCCGAGTCCGAGTCCTGTCTCATCCGTGTGTCATCCCCACCCCAACTCCATCTATAGCCAACTAACGACTGCTGAGAGTGGGAGAATTAATCCTCCTCAGAGACCAGTCCCCTAATTGGTTATCCAATAGTAAGTGGGCAGCCTGAAATCATACACACCTAAGCCACACTAAATGGACTCAGCAGGTTGTATTTATATATTCATGCATTTACATATGTAACAAAAATTTAAAAGAGCCCATCAATTTGAGGCATGGGGGCATGGAATGGGTTTGAGAGAGGGGACATGGAGAGGACAGGGACGAGAGGAGGGGAGGAGGAAAGAAGGAAGGGAAGGCAGGAAGAAAAAGAGACAGAGAGACAGAGAGCACTCTGGAAGTTCTGAAATACACTCCTGGGATCAGAACGGACAGGCGGCACATAGGCTAACTGTAAAGCATCCATTTCCTTACAGGAATAACACGCCCTGACTGTATTTCCTCAAAGCTTCAAAAGGCAGGAAAATAAATCCCATCAGGGGGAAAAAAATAGGAGAAAGCACATATTCTCATACAAAGCGTGGCTGCAAATTACTCATAAAAGGTTTTGGAAGATCAAGAGAGACAGAACAAAGAAAATAAAAGTCAGTGAATGGGGTTGACTTGATGTAAGTATTTGTTGAAAGTGCTTATCAAATCCCGACCGCCCACCTCAGTGAGAAGGCAGGCAAAAGCCTGAGGGCTGAGTTCAATCCCTCAACCCCACATAAAGGGGGGAAAATGGGCACCACAGAGTTGTCTGCTGATCTCCATTACACACACACACACACACAGACACACAGACACACAGACACACACACACACCCTGTACAACAGTAATACATTAAAACCACGTGAATGAATCAGATACGTCTGTGGTGTGTGTATATGTATGGTCACTCATGTACCCTAGGCTAGCTTCATACTCAAGTATGTAATATTACATTTCTGATTCTCACGCCTCTACTTCTTGAATGCTGGGATGGCAGCTATGAGCCACCAGACCCAGTTATATGCTGCTGAGGATTGAACCCAAGGCTGTGTGTGAGTTAGGCAAGCACTGTACCAGTTGGTCTGCGTAACCTGACTGAAACAATTTAAACCAGGAATGTAGGGGACTGCCTTCCCGTATATCTTTGTGCTCTGTCCCCTGTACTTTGAATTGTTGGCTTATGCCTTTATTCCCAGCAGTTGGGAGACAGAGGCAAGTGGATCTCTGTAAGTTTGAGACAGCCTAGTCTATATACAGAGTTCAGGCCAGTTAGGGCTGTATAATGAGACCCTATCTCAAAACCAAAACAATTTTTTTTTCAAAATTATGTACCTATATTTTTCTGTATGTGAGTGTAATGCCTCCAGAAGCCAGAGGTGGCGTCAGATCTATATGGAGCTGGAATTATAGGTGGCTGTGAGTCACCTGACTTGAATGTTGTGATCTGAACTAAGATCCTCTGGAAGAGGGATCAAAAGTGGAGCCATCGTCTCTCCAGCCCAAGTGTTTTAATTTTTCAGTTATTCCTGAAATATTAATTTTCTGATGTGTGTGGTACAACTGCATGTGTGTGCATGTATGTGTATATTGAAGCCACTCTCTGTTTACTGAGGCGGGTTCTCTCCATGAACTCAAGTTCAAGGATTTTAGCTAGTTTAGATGGTCAGTTTGCCTCCTGAATTTTGGGATATAGATGACTATCTTTCCTTTCTGCCTTGGGTACCGGGGATTCCTATTTTGATGCTCAAATTTTCATGATCAACAGGTCATCCACTGAGTCATCTCCTACATTCTTAGCTTTTGCATAGTCATATATATTATTATAAATTGTATTTTTTGAGCCAGGGTTTTATTGTATAGTCCAGTCTAGCCTTGAACTCTGGATTCCCCCTGACACAGACTCCTAAGTGCTGACACATGTGCCACATATTCGGTTACTTTTAAATTTTAAACTGAGAACCCATGCCTTGGGTAAACAAGCCTTCCCTTTGCATACAACAAAATCTTATTGTATCATATACAAAAGTTCAATTGTGACTTTTTCATGGAAATAGCTTGAACTGTAAATCATTATGTTAAATGAAAGAAGTGAAATAAACCAGACTCAGAAAGGCAAGTGACATGGCCTGACAAGAGCACAAGCAAGCCCTGGGTCCACCTTTCTCCTATCCCTGGATTGGGGTGACAGGAGCATGCTCTCGTGCCTGGCTTTCCCACAGATGTTAGGAATCTGAACTCAGGTTCAGATCCGCACCCTTGCTCAGCAAGTGATACAGATTAGCACAGTGTTACATTTGTAGCCAATGTTTGGTGCACAGTGTTGCAGAAGTTTGTAGCCTAGGAATGACCAGCTGTATCATACAGCCCAGGCTGTGCTATCAGGGCTTGTGCAAATATACTCTGTGACGTTTGCACAAGGACAAAATCTCTTAATGACGCAGCTGTCAGCACAAAGCCGGGAAACTGTATGTTGCAGACAGGGGTGTGAGGATGATGCCATTGTTCTGTTAGCCCCACAGACAGCTCTTGCCTGAATCAGTCACTGAAGAGGAAATTACAAGCTATTAACTCTCTCCATCTATCTCAATGGTGCCGGTTTTGAGACTGAGGGTTGATCCAAGGGTTACGTGAGTGTCCTACCACTGAGCTACACCTCAGCCCTTTTACTTTTTCTTTGAAACAGGACTTTAAGTCACCCATGATGGCTTTGCCCTTGCTCTGAAGTCCAGGTAGTCCTCCTGCCACAGCTTCCTGAGTAGTTGGGATGACACCAGATTGAGCACTTTCGTTGTTTGTTTTTTGAGTCTGACCACCAACTTGCTGTGTTGTTAAGGATAACTTTGACCTCCGGATCCTCTAACTCCTCAGTGCTGATATTAATAAGGTGCACCCCATCCACTGGAGTCAAGCAGCTAGAATGGAATCCAGTGTTTCTTGGTTGCTGCACAATCACTGTACCAACTAAGCTTCAGTGCTGGTCCCAAGTCATGATTCTGGGAATACATATGGAAATAGTTTATTATAAACGGCAGGAGAGTGACCGTATGTGCCATTGTGCATATGTGGAAGTCAGAGGACAAACTCTGCTGTTGATCCTCACCTTCCACCTCGTTTGAGACAGTCTCTTATTTATCAGGGGAAGATGACAGGCTATCTGCCCTTCACCTTTCTGGGTGATTTTCCAGTCTCCATCTCCCATTTCCTTGTAGAAATATTAGGATAATAGATCGACACTCTACTTCATCCATGTTTATATAGGTTCTGGGGTTCCAAACTTAGGTCCACATATTTGTTCAGTAAGCCTTTATCTCTTGAGCCCCAGCCCTGACATCAGCTTTTATGCAGGCATAGAGAGAAACAAACTGTCAGTTACTGTGCGTGCCAATTACATTGGTGGGAACATTAGATAATCAAGCCCCAATAACAAAACAAAGTCTCTTTGGGTGGGAGATGGTTTTAGGGTGAGTGGAAGCCAGAGGTGCAGCTTATTCTTTAAAGTTTATCTATTTCTTGGATCATGGGCAGAAGTTAAGCTAGATGATCTGTTAGTCAAGGTCTAAGACAATCCAAGATCAAAATGGCTCATGATCTGTGACATTCCAACACCACAGTGTTGACTACAGTCAAACCTTCTTAAGGGTGGTTGTCTCTGGAAAGTATCAGCTATACTCCTGATGTGCTGCTTTGAGCATTTGGTGCCTGCCTGCAATTGTATTGGTGTTAGTTTTCATAATTATTTGTGTGTGTGCGCGTGCATGTGTGTTGATCAGGGACAACTTGTAAGAGTCAGCTCTCCTTTCACTCTGTGGGACCTGAGGTTTAAGTTCAGGTTGTACAGCTTGGTGGTAAACATCTTTACCAGCTGAGCAATCTTCCTGGCTCCTGATTGTTTTTTTGACACAGGCCTCTCACTGGGAACTGGCACTTAAGATTTGGCTTGGCTGGCTGGCCAGAGAGTTCTAGGGATCTGACTGTTTCTGCCTTTCCAGTGCTGGGGTTAGAAGAACGCCATCACACCCTACATTTTCTACATTAGTTCTGGGGATTGAACTCAGGTCCCTGTGTTTAGTAGGCACTTTACCTATTGAGCCATCTCTTCAGCCCCTTTGTTAGTTTTTATTCAAGTCTCAATATGTAGCCAAGGTGGCCTTAAGTTCACAATCTTCCTGCCTTAGCCTCTAGAACATTGAGATTACAGGTGTGCACCACCACACCTTGCTGATAGACAATATAGAAATTTGTTACATCAGCCTTCTGTTGGCTTTTCCAAAAACAAACAAACAAACAACAGATAGACAATATTAGAAATTTTGTTTACATCAGCCTTCTGGTGGCTTTTCCAAAAACAAACAAACAAACAAACAAACAAACAAACAAACCCAAACCAATAATGCAGGAACTGGAGAGAGGGCTTAGCAGTTAAAAGCAGTTGCTATTTTTTCAAAGGACCTGAGTTTGGTTTCCTGTCCCACCCAGGGTGGCTCACTCCAGGAGATACAACTCCCTGCCACCAAACAAAATTAAGGTTGGACATGGTGCATGTCTTTAATTTCAGTCCTTGGGGCTGGTGAGATGGCTCAGTGGTTAAAAGCACTGACTGCTTTTCTGGAGGTCATGAGTTCAAATCTCAGCAACCACATGGTGGCTCACAACCATCCGTAATGAGTTCTGATGCCCTCTTATGGGGTGTCTGAAGACAGCTACAGTGTACTTACATATAATAAATAAATAAATAAATAAATAAATAAATAAATAAAACCTTTTCGCCAGAGTGAGCGGGAACTGGAGCGAGCGGGGGCTGGAGCAAGAGGGAGAAGGGAAGGGGAAAAGTAAAAAATAAAAACTCTCAGTCCTTAGGATGCAAAGGCAGGTGCCAGGCTATACAGTGAGCCCCTGTTTCAAAAACAAACAAACAATACAAAACAAAACAAACACAAAAGAAAAGGAAAAGAACAACAACAACAACCCCCCCACCAGGCTCTGAGAAAATGGCTGAGCTATATGGGGATGCTTTCCAAGGATGAAGACCTGACTTCAGGTTCCTAAAACTCAGATAAAAACCTGGGTACATGTGTGGTCGCTCATGCCAGTAATCCCAGAGCTTGGAAGACAGAGGTGAAGGTATCCCCAAGGCTCACTGGTGAACCCCAGGTTCAATGAAAAACCCTTGTCTATAAAAGTATGGTGTAGGTAGAATGATCTAAGGAGACACCTGAGGTTGACCGCTGGCCCCTCAAGCACAGGTGCACATGTATCTGCATATCCACACGTGCTGCCTTCACAGATGTGCACGCGAGTCAAGCACACACTGCTGCAGTGTTTGAGACTCTGCATCCTTCTCATCTCCACTCAGATGCTCCTCTCGTCTCTCTGCATCTACAGCGCCTGAAAACCCCAGGCCATTGCACAAGCCCTTGACTCCCCGGGGCATTTTCTCCCAGCTTGTCTTAACTGGCATCCCTCTCTTCAGATTTCAGCTTCGAGTGATCTCCTCCACAGATGCTTCTGTGCCCACCCCCTTCCCTCAACTCTTAATACAGGGCACACACCCACTCTACGAGGAAACAGACCGTGTTGATTTTGTGTACTGGAAATCCCTCATTACCGGTGGCATGTAGATTCTTCCAGTGAATAAATATTTATTAGCCAATAGGCATGTCCATAGGTATGGGGGAGGCAGGTTGATAAGCAATGACAAGCAAGACAATAAATAGGAATTTTAGGGAGGGGTATGTGCATATGACAGAAGGAACTGGAGAAAGGAAACACAGGAACTGAAAGGTGTTTGCAATTGTGGTCAGGGTAGGAAGCTCATTGGAGCAGAGACTCAGCAAGGAGAAAGAGTGACAGCTGGGGGCAAGGTTGGGGCAAGGCTTTTAGGCAGGAGTACATTTGCATAATGCAAGGATCCTGGGCCTGCTGCTAAGGATTGAACCCAGGACCTCATGTATGCCGGGCAAATGCTCTACCAAAGAGCCACAGCCCTAGGCCACTACTTTAAAGTATTTTTTGAAAATTTATTTATTTATTTATTTAGTGTGTGTGTGTGTGTGTGTGTACGTGTGTGTCTGTGCATGTGTGTTCGTGCATGCACATTCCCTGTGGGAGCTCAGGACTGAACTCAGATCTTCAGGCTTAGCAACAAGTGCCTTTACCTGCTGAGCCATCTTGTCAGGTCCATTCTTTTACTTTCTTTTATTTTATTTATTTTTAAAGACAGGATCTCTTGTGTCCCAGGCTAAGCTCCAATCCTGATCCCTTTACCTCCGCCTTGTGAGTAATCATATTAAAGACCTGCTTCCCCATGCTTGGCTCTTTGTTTTAGCTGTGTATGTGTGTATGTATGTATGTATGTATGTATGTATGTATGTATGAATGTGTGTGTGTGGTGTGTTAGACCAAAGGTTGACCTTGAGTGTCTTTCTCTATTGCTTGCCACTTTATTTTTACTTTTTTACAGATATTGTCCAACCCATTGCAGAGCCGCAGTCACAGTCCGGGTCTGAATGGACATGGGAAGCGAAGAGTAGAGTACTCTGTACTGCACATATTCATAGAGGCCCAGACAGGGTTAGCTCCTCATGACTGTGGTTGAGCAGGGCTGTCAGTGAATGACTTTCTTAGACATACAGCCACCTACTGGTGTGTGTATTGAAAATGGAATATGTCTGCCCTGATCCTATATGAAGTTTCTAACGTCTTTCTAGAAGCCTTGTTATGTTCTTCTAGGAGTCATTTCTTTATTAATTTCTGCTGGAATTCAGTGCTGGGTGGAAGGACTCAGGCCAGGAAACACAGGCTGCCTGCATTGTGGACACGTGGCTGTGGCCTGGAAGCTGGTGCAGCCAAGCTGCTGGGCGGGAGCTCACTGGGAAGGGAACTTGTTGGGCGCCCACTAGCTCCTAGAGAGAGCCAGGGTTGGGAGAATCCAGTTAGGCATTAGTAGCAGAGGCTGTAAAGAAAAAACAGAATCAAGAGTAAAGAATTAAAGTGAATTCCCCACGGGAGTCAAAAAGTAGTAAAAAGAGTAAAGAAAGACAAGGTCTGCTTGGTTGAATCTGGCATTTAGGGGCATATTGGGGCACCGATGTTGAGATGAGAGACTCGAAGCTGTAGAGCTGTTTGGGGTGTTCATGTCCTGGGGAATCTGGGGGCGTTTCCAGGCTTTAAAATTGTTATTTCGTGGCAATTTGGAGAGTCCGGATCAGGCGGAGATCTAGAGTGCGTTCCAGACCTCGGTGTGGTTGTGTTTCTTGTTGTCAGGAGGGGATCTGGGGACGTCCCTAGGCTTTTAAATTGGAACCTCTGGCCTGTTTAGTGGTTTTCGAGTCAGGAGGGATCTGGGGCCCCCTAGGCTTTTAAATTGGAACCTTGGGGCTATATGGGGGCCTTCGAGTCAGGCGCAGATCTGGGCAGCTCCCGACGTCTGACAGGGGAGTCTCAGAGTTGTTTGGGTGTTTATGTCAGATTGGTATCTGAGAACACTTACAAGCTTTTAAATCGTAACCTTTCTAAATCGGCAGTTGGGGATTGGAAGAATCTGGGGTGCGGGCCGGACCTCTGAAGTTGTGGGCTCCACAAGACGAGTCTCAGAGGGGACGGGGCAAGGGGGCAAAGATGCGAGGAGGCGTGGCATTGCCAGCTCTGGCCACACCTCCCTGAGCTCTGCTGGCTCCCCGCCCCCCCAGCGGGCCTCTCTTGACTGCACAGTCCCTTCCCTGCCTTAATCCGCGCCACCTTTTCCCTTGGCCCGCGCGGGCCCAGCTGACGGGCCGCGTTGTTTACGGGCCGGAGTCGAGCCCTAGCTCCCGCCGCCGCCACCAGCCCAGGTGCCCTCCCGTGCGCGCGTCCCTCTGTCTCAGACACCACACAACGCGACCCACCCAGAGCTGCACGGATAGGAGAAGCAGGAGACCCGGCCAGGGGACGCACCGCGGTGAGCTCTGGACCCTGCGATTGCGGGCACGGGACCGGGCCTGGGTGACCCGTGGCTGTAGTCTGCGGGCCACGCCACCGTGTTGCTTGCAGCCGAGGCCTCTGTGCTCTTCCCGGGACTGTCCCCAGGGCCCTCTAGGCTGGAGAGCTGCGGCCCGTGAGCCACCAGCGTGGAAGAGAAGGACTTGCGGCCCCTAGCGCCTCTCCAGCGACCTTCTCACGGAGTATGTCCCCAGTGGGCCGGCGTGGCGTGCTCTGATCGCCGGGGTCCCAGCGCTCCTACTGCTATGGGCTCCGGGAGAGGATGTGAGACGACGGCTGTGCCGTTGCTGGTGGCGGTGGCCGCGTTGCTGGTGGTCACAGCCGGCCACCTGTACCCTGGAGAGGGTAAGTCTGAGACAAGGGGCGATCACAGTGTGTCGGGGACACTCCTCCCACCGCCCCAGCCAACCTAGAACCCTCACTCTAAGGAGTGAGGGTCGGAGATACCCATCTCCACCGCCACAGACAACACAGAGAATTCTCCCTATGGGCTGAGTAGTGGGGATACCCTTCCATCGCTCCATAGAACTTAGATCCCCCATCAACTCCCCCACAAAGGACTCAGGGTTACGGACACCCGTTTCACCACTCCAGCAATATAGTTCTTTCACTAAGGACTTGTGGACATTTTTCTTTCTTCCTCGGCTAACCAAGAGCCCCCCAATAACGTCTGAGGGGTGAGGACTCCCCTAGTGTCCTTGTGTCTATGAAGAGTCCCCTCCGTAATGAGTGATCACCTTTTCCCTGGGGAAGGGGGAAGAGTGGGCTTGGTGGCCCTGGCCCTGCGTGAAGCCCCGGCTGACCTTGGCCTTTGCCCGCTGGGCTTGTGGCTCTGTACCCCGCGTGTACCCATCTCGGGTCTGAGGAACCTTACCCCAGTGCCCGCCCAGCCTTCGGGTGTCTGTCCCCAGTGCACCTCTCAACCGTTGTCTGTTCTTTTCTCTAAATCCAAATCTGCCCTCTGAGACTCTTCGGGGTTGCCTTAAGGAAGTACGGTTACTGGGTTGCAACAGGTTCAGACACTGAGCAGTTTAAACCCAAAGCCAGGGGTATCCTCGTCGGTAGAGGACACTTCTTGGAGAATCGACCACTTGTGTATAAGTTCATGGCTGCTGTGTTTATAATTCTCTACTTCCAGATGTCTAGAGTCAAAGTCTACATACCTTTGGCCGCACAGCAATCATAGTAACAGTACAGGTAGCTTTCAGGATGGTTATAATTAGAACGATTATGAGTCTCCAGGCTGGTTAGCTCTAGAACTTCCCAGAGTTCCTGGAGGCCAAAATTGTTGCATACCCATTTCAGAGAGGGCTAAACTGAGGTTCAGTTAGCATTCTTAACCTCACTTGTTCAGAGGCTGGTCTTATACTTCTGTGCTTGGTTACAGCCAAGGCAGCAGGTTGTTTGAGGCAAGCCCAGCTATTGAGTGAGTTTGAGAGCAGCTTGGGCTATGTTAGACACTGTTTCAGAAAACATGCAATGACAAATGTCTTTTGAGTTACTGGTTCAGCTTTCTCTGAAAATGGAAATTAATTACAACGAGGAAGGGGGTCAAGGAGAGAAGGAACTGGCATTCCTTTGTGAATGAGGGAGGTGTGTGTGTGTGTTGCGGGGAGGATGCAGGATTCTGGCAAAGGTTGAGTTGAGCTTGTGGAGTGGATCTGCCCGTCTAGTAACGTTTTTTTGAGGCCCTCAGGATCTGATATGCAGAAGGTGCTCTCTGAGGAATGGCCATTGGTTTGGTTTTCGTGTCTGGGTTTGCAGAGGCCCTAGGTTGACATCGGGTGTTTGTCTCTGTCACTCTCAGCCTTGTGTTTTGGGACAGGGTCTCTCCATGAACGTAGAGTTTGCTGATTTCCTGCACTGTGAGCCTGTCTCCCCTCCCCCTTCACCTCTTTCATCACTACGGTTATAAATGTATGCCGAAGTGCTGGCTTTGATGTGGATGTGGAGGGATCTGAACTCAGGTTCTCACGCTTGGGCAGCAAGGGTTTTTACTTACCGGGCCATCTCCCCAGCCCGCGGTTTGAGTTTGTCTTAAGGAAATCTAAGAATTGTTAACATCTCCACTGCCTCTGAGGCTCTTTGGGATTGCCTTAAGGAAGTAGGGTTATGTCGTATGTGTGCCTGTGCACTTGGGCACATAGTGTCATACCTTGAGTTCTGGTTTTGCATTTTTTTGGTAATTAATTGTTCGTCTGTGCCTGGACTTCCTGAGTCCAGGAAACAGACCTTCTGTGGCTTTGTATACATGCAGTGTTCACAAGGACAGGGCCAGGTATTTGTTCCTCACTGATGTTGGAAGCCGAGCAGTGCTGGGCACATAGTAGGTGCATATAAATATTTGTTTTCTAATGGCACACAGGGAGCCAAGACATTGGGGTTTGTGCAGTAAATATACTGGGCATGTGGCCAGAGTGTAGCGTTCCCTGTGCATGCCCGAAGTCCCTGGGTTTCGTCACTAGACTCACATAAATGTTGTGTGGTGTTGTATGCCTGTCAGCACAGCACTCTGAAGGTATAGACAGGTCTCTCGGGAGTTTAAGGTTATCCTGGGCCACAGGAGATCCTGCCTCAAACAACAAGAATAACAGAAGTCCTTATTTTCTATAAAATCCCCATACTTTGGAAATATGATCTCGTGAGTCCTTCCCACACCTTTTCAAAGCCTCTCTGGCTTTTGCATGGGAAGAAAAGACAGGGTCATAAAGGTGTAGCTGGCTGGCCACTTGGCTAGGACAGCGGTCCCTTGCTGCCTACTGGGTTTCTTTGCTTCCTTATTTTTAAATTTAATTAATTAATTAATTAGTTAATTAATCTAGCTCGGGCCTATGTAGATCAGATTGTCCTCTAACTCACAGAGGCTCGCCTGCTTCTGTCCCACAAGTGCTGGAATTAAAGTCACACATCATTATGCCCAGCTTTATTTATTATAACTGAGTGTATGTGGGGATAGCATGCGTGTGTCACAGTGTGGGCATCAGAGGACAGCTTTCAGGAGTCAGTTCTCTTCTACTATGGGTTAGGAGATTGGACTCAGGTCGTGAGGCTTGGCAGCCAGCGCTGTTACGCTGTTACCCATCTCCCTTGACCTTGTACTGGATTTCTTAACAAACACTTGCTCTTTTGGATCAGAACCTCCCGCCCCTGCTTTGGGGTAATCGTTAACAAAATCCTATCAAATAAATGAATCGTGATGTCTCTCGGAGGCTTGGTGTAGGGCAAGGAACTTTCTAGAACATGAATCTGTAATGTCCACCAACAGGCTATATTTGCTTGGGAGGGAGATGGTGGTGGTGGCGGCCATCTATGTGACGCTTAAGAAAGGAATGGGTCTTTTTTGAGAGATGTCTCCCTAAGGGTGGGGAACCCAGTTTGTTTTTTCGGTGAAGTTTTGGTAGCTGGGCTGGGCTAAATGGATAAGTCCTCTGTTGCTCTCTTGATCAGCCTGGCTCTGGACTGAGATAACCCTCTGAGCATTGTGAAGTGAGAGGACAAGGGAGTGTGAAGTGTTGAAAATTGGAACCTTCCAAGTGTTAGGGGTATCAGTCAGGTTGACTTTGGAGGTATGAGCGGTCGCCTTCCATGAGTCTTGTGTGTGTGAATGTGGTGGATGTATGTGCTCATGTCGGTGAGTGCACGGGTGTGAGGTCAGAGGTCAATACCAGATGCCTTCCTAAATTGCTTCCCACCTTTTTATTTTATTACTTTCTAATTTTAAGTAAATTTTAAAATTATTTAATTTTGCATATGCATGCATGTTTTGTGCACACGTGTGTATGTGTGTGCTCATATGTGTCAGGGCACGTGTGCAGAGGTCAGAGGACAATCCTGAGGAGTCAGTTCTCTTCATCTATCTTTAAATGTGACCCGGGGATCAGACTAAGGTCCTCAGGCTTGCGTGCCAAGTGCTTTCACCTACTGAGCCATCTTGCCAGACCCCAAGTGTGTCATCTTAACTTCACTGCTTGGGGTCTGCTCATTCTGGGTTGTATCGGCTGTTGCAGCTCTGGTAAGGTGTTTAGTTGGCACCCTTGGTCTCTGTTAGCTTGATGCCAGTAGCATCTGGATGTGTTTAAAAGTTGCAGCAGTGAAAAATAGCTTCAATCATGACAGATTGTCTGTCTCAGACTCTTGCCTTCAGAGGCCTTGCTTTTTCCTCCTCTCCTTGTTCTAGAATCTTCCATCATTCTGCAGTTCTTCTTTCTTTAAACACCTAATACACCCTAAATTCTATTAATCACTTCTGACCTCTAATTCTTCTGTGCTCCTTCAGGGACATACTCTCACCCTCTTGCTGTCTTGTCTGTTGGTCGCTATAAGATACCTAGCTTATGTCTGGACACAACCCCTTGCTTTCCAGTCCTGTCTCCTGCCAGTCTGGCCTCAGGGACCTCCCTGGATTTGAAACTCCTGTGTCCTTCCCCATGGAAAGCATTTTCACCTGTAGCTAGCTTTCCTGGGTTCTGCACTATCCACCAGCAGGGGTACCCTTGTTCTCGTCCTGTGTGTGCCGCGTAGCTGAGTTTCCTGACCCACTGTGTCAGTTCTATGTAGTCCAAGGCTTTTGTCTACAAAGAGGCCAGTAAAATGTGATGCCTGTGCTAAATTCACAGTTTTTGTAATGCTGGATTGGCACAGGGCCACACACCTTTGCATACTGCTGTCTGACTTCTTTCATGCTCTGATCTTAGGGAGTTAAGTAACAACAACGAATACAACAACAGCTACAACAACAATAACAATAACAACATGTACACTTCAGCCTTTTCACCCAGAGTTTTCTGAATTACGGCTTTTTTATTTTTTTGAGGTGCTTGGCATCAGACTAGGAACTTAAACATGGCAGATGAGTGCTGAGCCACTGAGTGCCCTTCTTCTTCCATCTCCTTCCTTCTTTCTCCCCTCATCTCCTCTTTTCTCCCCCTCCTTCCTTCTCTTTCTTCCTTTTTTCCCCAACACCCTTTCCACTTCCCCTCCCATCTGCTCCTTCTTCTCCCTTTCCCCCTCTTCCTCTGACATATTTCTTTATTTTCTTCTTTTTCATCTTGGAGACAGGCACATACATAGCCTAGGTTAGCCTCAAATTCCTTATGTAGCTGAGAAGAACGTCGAACCTAGCTTCCTGCTTCTGTGTGCTGGGATGACAGGGGTGAGTCCAGCATCCATCATTTGACGTATGCAGAGCTGGGCCTGGGACCCAGGGCTTTGCTTTTCCAGGCAAGCTCTCTAACAACTGAGCCGCGTTTCCAGCTTCCTATGTAATAAACATAACTAGCTTTTATCTGCCCTTCATCTGTCTACTCATAACTTGCTACAGCAAGAACTCAAAGTCCTGTCCTGTAGTCATTTTAAAAAAAAAAAAACCACTGCTTTGGAGACTGGGAATGTGGCTCAGTTGGTAGTGCGCCCCCCATGTGCACAAAGCCTTGGATTCTATCCACAGTGCTCTTAACGGAGGTGTGGGGGTGCCCTCTGCTAACACAACACGTGGTAGGTGTAGACTGAAGGATCAGGAGTAGAAGCTCATTCTCACCTCATCCTCAGCTACCCAGGAAGTCAAGGCCAACCTGGGCTATATGAGGGAGAACCTGTCTGAAAACAAAGGGTCTGGAGACATAACTCCAGTCCCAGTTTAAGAGCACTGGTTGCTCTTCTAGACGCCCTCAGTTTGGTTCCCAGCACCCAACTCAGGAGGCTCCCAACTGTTTGTAAAGCCCCAGAAATCCCTGAAGGAATGCACCCACACCCAGTCATACACACACACACACACACCCACACACCCACACACACACTCACACACACTTAAAACTACTGGGTGTCTTATTGCATGCCTTTAACCCCAGCATTCAGTAGTCAGAGGCAGAGGCAGATCTCTGTGAGTTTAAGGATGGCCTGGTGTACGCAGTGAGTTCCAGGTCAGCCAGAGTTTATATAGTGAGACCTTGTTTAAACAAACAAACAAACAAACAAACCAACAAACAAGGAAACAACCTAAATCTAAAACACCAACTCTCCCAAACAATAAACAAACAAAAACAACCCAACAAAACAAAACTTAAAAATAAACAAATACTATTTTAAGAAAATTACCGTTGCCTGTTGAAGATTTTATGTGAGCTGAAGTGCTGTCCCCTTCTGGACGCACCTCTTCCTCTGGGTGGAGCCCACTCATATACAGCTGTACACTTCCCCAGACATCCACCTTTTCCCTTTGAATCCTTTGATTCCCAGAGTTCCCAGATTGCATCCTGGCTAAGGGGAAAAGGAAAATGACTTTTCTCTACAAGAGGTTGTTTCTCCCTTTCCCTTATGCCTAGTTAGTTCATGCCGACTGCAAAGCCTGCTTTCTATATGTATTTACCAATTCTTTTGGTTTTTATTATCTATCTATCTATTCATCCATCTATCTATCATCATCTATATCTATCTATTATCTATCTATCAATCATCACCTATATCTATCATTTATTATCTATCAATCATCTATCTATCTATCCATCCATCTATCTATCATCATCTATATCTATCTATTATCTATCTATCATCTATCAATCATCTATATCTATCATCTATCTATTATCTATCAATCATCTATCTATCTATCTATCTATCTATCTATCTATCTATCTATCTAATCTATTTTTTTGAAACAGTGTTTCTCTGTGTAGTCCTGGCTCTCCTGCAATGCACTTTGTGGACCAGAGATCTCAAACTCAGAGATCGGGCTGCCTCTGCCTCCCCGGTGCTGGAATTAAAGCCACCACACTTGGCTTACTGTTTTGTTTTTTAAGATTTTGTTTTTAATGACGTGTCTGTGTCCGTGTGGGTTTGTGCATGTGAGTGCAGTGTCTGTGGAGACCGGATGAGTGTGTCAGATCCCCCTGGAGCTGGAGCTCCAAGGCATTGTGAGCTGCCCAGCATGGGTGCGGGAACTGAACCCTTGTTTTCTGCAAGAACAATGTGAGCTCTTAACCACTGAATCATCCAATCCCGTTTCTCTATTTTAAGCCATATGTATAGAGGTGTATGTTCTAACTCTGAGACGCAGGACAGTTTCAATGGCTACACTCTCTCATACCACCTCTTTACCATTTTTAAATTTTTAGTTAACTCATTAATTAAAACATTTCCTTAGGCAGGATTTTACTATGTAGCTGAGGTTGGCCTGGAACTGCTGGCGTGTAGCCCAGGTTGGCCTGGATCTTGTGGTGATCGTCCTGCCTCTGCTTCCTCCAGAGTGCCAGGCTTACACATCGGTGCCACCATCCCAGCCCCCACCTCTCTGATGGCGTAACTCCGTCCCTATAATCTTTTTTTCCAGAGTGAAAGAAAAAGTCCTGTAATTAGATGAATAAATTCTTAAGACTGAAATTTTTGGTCCTCTTTTCCCTGGGCTCTGGTATTTATAAAGTTGCTTAGTTGCTGAAATTTATTTGGAACCCCTAGATTAATTCCTGTGATACACTTGTGGTTATCTGAGGACACTCAGAAAAAAAAAAATTGGAGCTTTGAATTTAGCAGGCCAGCAAGGTAACACTACACATTCTTCAACACAAGGCTGGACCATTCATGCCACATTCATGTCTGGGGATCATTGCATGCGGATTTTTTTTTTTTCCCCTTAAAGGCAGTAACTCATGTAGTTCAGGCTGGTCTCAAATTCAATGTGGAGCTAAGGATGGTCTTGATCCCTGATCCTCCTGCCTCCACCTTCTGAGTGCTAGGATTACACACACACACACACACACACACACACACACACACACACACACACTGGTTTATGTTGGAGATGGAACCCAGGGCTTGTGGTAGGCAAGTCCTTTATCCACTGAGCTGCAGCTGGAGCCCACAGCTGCCTATTTTGTGTGTGGCATATTAAGCTTCCTGTTTGCTCACTTTTGTATCTTTTGTTGGTGATACAACAGGTTATCTGGCTGCTTAAAAAATGACCCCTCTGCATATTTTGAAGGCACTGTCTTTTACCCCTGAGGCACACAGGCTGTACCTCACTTGGAAAGTCTGTGTACTCAGAGATACTCGGTCATTTGTGTTCACGGCTGCCTTATGTAGAACAGCCAAGCTCGAGAAGCAGCCTAGATGTTCACTGGCAGAGGAATGGACAAACAAAATATGGTCTATAAAACGGAATTTTGTGCAGCTATGAAGAAAAATGTAATCATGGCATTTTTAGGAAAACAGATATTACTAGAGATCATTATGTTAAGGGAAATAATCCAGACTCAGAAAGACAAAACCCATCTTTGTCATGTTCTCTTCTCATGTATGGGACATAGGTTAAAAAGTATCTGTGGTATGTGTTTGGTATGTGTAAACCTACCTTCGTCACGTTCTCTCTCATGTATGGGACATAGGTTAAAAAGTATCTGTGGTATGTGTCTGGTATGTGTGTGTCTGTGTATGTTGTGTGTGTGTCTGTTTGGTGTGTATGTGAGTGGGTGTGTGGTGTGGTATGTGTGTCTATGTGTGTGGTATGTGTGTTTATATAGGGGATCGTGAGAGGGGAGGAAGACATCTTAAGGAGGTGAGAAATCAGCTGATGGAATGCATGTGATAACTAAGGCAGAGGTGAGCTGGGGCTGTGCTCAGAGGGCTTGCTTAGTATGTGTGAAAGCTTCCATCTCCAGCACCATATAAACAAGACCCATAGCTGCGGTCCCATCACTCAGGAGGTGGAGGCAGGATGATCAGAAGGATCTGTTGTTCTTGGCTACCTGGTGAGTTTTAGGCCAGTTTGGGCTACTGGAGACCTTATCTCAAAAGTAAATAAATACATAATTGTGAGCAGACACTCCTGAGGAACCCAGCCCATTATCAGGTAATTTAGGGTGTTCCATGGGACAGAACTAATACAAATAATTGGTTATAGATACTCCTCATGATTGGGGTGTGACAGTTTTGAGTTTCAATTTCCCATCTAGAGTTCTTTGGAATGCGAACGATTGTTGTTGCTAATATTTTCATCCTTGTTATACCTTCTGGGAAGTTCTCTCAGTGACCTGGGGCACCCCTGGCTTGGGTTCCAGTGAACAGATTGGAACCAGCCAGGGAGTTCTTCACTCTCTTTGGAGTTTAACAAACTAATTTAAAGCCTTTTTTAAAAAAAGCCACTTATTTATTTTGTGTGTATGGGTGCCTGTGGAGGTCAGAAGGCAACCTGCAGGCGCTGGCTCTTTCCTTCCACCAGGGCGGATAACATCCATACTCCCTGAGCCGTCTCGCTGGCCCACAGTTTTGACAGTTCAGAAACCTGTTTTGTTTTTACGGGGAACTTTTTCTGGTCTGCCTGCTGAAGGGCTGTTTCTTTGCAGTTCGAAGAAGGCTTGTGGAAGAAGAAGATTTTTTTCTCTTTTGCCTTTGTGGGAGTGTGGAAAGGGTAGTACTTTTTGTGAGCTGTGCTGGTCAAGAGTGGGGACCCGTGACACTGGGACAGGAACACACAACTACAACACTGTGTGTTTGTGTCTCTGTGTCTGTCTGTCTTTCTGTCTACATTGTGGAATCCTGTTTTGTTGAGCCTATCTTCCCTGGTTGATTCAGATCCTCAGATCTGAGTTTGAGGGTCTGTCTAGACTTTTGACGTTCCAAACTTGTACCTGTGGAAGGTGAAGCATTTCCCTTCTTCCTCTGAGGAGAGGGAATTCTTTAGGTTTTGTGAATGTGCATAGTGTATCGTGTGTGTGTGTGTGTGTGTGTGTGTGTGTGTGTTTTTGCATGTGTATAGGCATGTGTGTGTGTGTTTGGAGGGTCAGGCATGTGTGTGTGAATGTCTGTGGTGGCCAGAGTTTGATGTCAGTTGTCTTCCTCAATCATTTTCTGCCATACATACATACATACATACATACATACATACATATACAAGGTCTGCCATTTGACTCCAGAACTGGCCAGTTTGGGTGGTTTAGCTAGCCAGCTTGCTGTGGGTCACTTCTATGTCTGCCTTGGAGCTCTGAGATTGCAGGTGGTTGTTTAAGTAGGTGCTGGGGATCTGAACTCTGGTCTTCACACTTGCAGGGAAAGTACTTGACTGGTTGTAACTTGACACAACCAAGAGAAGTTCTGAGGGACACCTTTGGAGCCACAGGCTGGCTTCAGATTCCATGTCTCTCTTTGATTTGAGAGGTCCCCTGGGTGCGCAGAGAAGTTTGTAGAAGAATAATGGTCTCGATGGGGAAAGCCTGTCACCAATCTCTCACCTTAATCTCACCCTTTGTCTTTTTTCTTTTCCTCTATTGACCCCTGTTTTGTGTCGTCATCATTTGATGAAAGTGACTTAAGGGAGGGTGGAAGGGAGTGTTTATTTTGCCTTGAGGCAACATGGCAGTTATTATATTTCATCCACAGTCAGATGTAGGAACAGGGATCCTGGTGCCCAGCCTGGTTCTTCTCAGAATCCAGCCTATGCCATGATGCCTGAAGACGAACACTCCTTCCCATCCTCCCTTAATCACTTTCATCCTGCTGCTGCCCATATTTAGGGTTGGTGTTCTACCTCAATTAACCCAACCTAGAAACTACTTCACAGATGTGCCTAGAAATTTCTGTCTGTGGTGATTCTATATCCTTTCCAGCTAACAGTGAAAATCAACCATTGCAGGGTCGGAAGATGGCTCATGCTTGGAAGTAAAGTGTGACGACCAGATATCAGATCCCCAAAAGGTTCAGAAATTCAGGGTGCCCTCTGTTAATTCCAGTCTGGGAAGGTAGAGACAGGGTAGCCATATTATCCGGTTCTGGGTCTGATTGAGAGACCCTGCTTCAATGAGTAAGATGGGAAAGAGATCAAGTATGATTCCTGACATCAACCTCCAGTCTCCTCATGTACACATAACCCCTCACCCATAAACATGCATCCACATACACATGTATACCATATACAAATACAAGAATGGAAAAACAGAGATTAACCATTATACTTTGCATCTAGGTAATATAATTTTCTTTCCTGGGCTCATGATTCATGAGTTTCTCAAAAGAGGAAACAGGTAAAGAGAGGCCAGGACTTGCTTATGGCCACACAGCTGGGAAAAGGCAGAGCTGGGATTGGCTCCCTTGGGCTCTGTTTGCAAAGCGACGTAGTCACATGTTGAACTCATGTAGTTTAGAGCCTAAATCCACAAATACATAGAGTTTTGGTTGCAAGCTTTCCCAGGCTGGGGAGATGGCTGTGGGTAAGATAATTTACTATGCAATCCTAAGGATCAGAGTTTTAAATCCTCAACATTCATGTAAAAAAAAACAAAGGGAAAAACCAAACAGAAGTGAATGTGCACCTGCATCACCAGCACTGGAAGATGGAGACTGGAGGATTGATTGGTTTCCAAGGATACCCTGAGTATTTATAAGCCACACATCTCTTTATTTACTCACTCCCCCACACCACGTGATGCCGGAATAACGTCTTGGAATCTTTCTGTGTCATCGAGGTGAGATTCCTGGTGTCTCTTATACTATTTTATCATATCTGGGGCTCTCAGAGAGATCATTTTTTTTTTGGTGTGTCATGCCCCTCACTACATGTTCTGAAAAGGTGTGAGGACCATCTGTAAGTGGTTGAACACAACCTCAAATTTCTCTTTCATAACCCATGAAACATGTAGTTTGAAAGGCAATATCTATTTTTCTTTAAATTTTAAAAATTACATTCCTTTGTGCTCAGTAAGATACACAGGTGGAGGCCAGAGGACAACCTGTGGGAGTTGGTTCTCTCTTTCATGGTCCTGGGTGTTGAACTTAGGCTGTCAGACATGATGACCCATTGAGCTATCTTGTTGTCTCAGGAGAAAGCAGTTTTAATAAT
Organism: Mastomys natalensis; assembly: GCA_021653895.1. Taxonomy (NCBI): domain Eukaryota; kingdom Metazoa; phylum Chordata; class Mammalia; order Rodentia; family Muridae; genus Mastomys; species Mastomys natalensis. The sequence goes on along the minus strand of JAJTUV010001014.1, from coordinate 199,943 downwards.
GGAAAGAATTCAGGCGGGAACGACCTGGGTCCTGGAAGAAGGGATCAGGGATGGTTTTAAAGACATCCGTGATTAAGGAACAGGCATTGCTGATGGTTGAAAACAGAGACACTCAGATTCTGACCATAAGAAGACATTTTCAGAATCTGCTGGACGTTGTCTTCCTTGGTCTTCTCAGCACATCTTCTTTACTGTTGTCACAGTGGAAGAAAGCCACAGAAGAAGAAATTTCCAAGATGGCTCTGGTGCCAGTTTTCCCTCCGTTGAGAATTCTTGGGCTCCTAGAAACTAGAGATCAGTCCTTTCCAATGAGATGTTCTGTTTAGAAGGCTAAGTTGATGGTGGATGGGTACTTGCTATGAAACCAGGAGAGTCTCAATTCAGTATCTGTTTGAGAGCAGGGTGTGGTAGAGTCTGATGGGTCCTAGGAGCTCCCTGGCCAGAAGCCTAGATGAAGCTAGTGAGCCTCAGGTTAATCAGAGACCCTGTCTCAAGGCAATCCGGTGCAGAGTGATGGAGGAAGGCACCAGACATCCGGCTCACACATTTTCTTGTTTGGCTCAGTCCAACACGGCAGCCCCTATCCACATTCTGGGGTTCTTGAGACTGGCCAGGGGCAGAGTTTTTAGATTGTATTTTGTAATTATCTTCAACATTTAGTTTTATTTACTTTTGTATGGATGCGTATGGGCTCATGTAGAAGCCAGAGGACAGCTTGGAGGGGTCAGGTCTTTTTTCCACCATATGGGCTCTGGGAATGGAACTCTGGTCGTCAGACTTGGCAGCAATTGCCTTTACCCATTGAGCCATCTTTTTGGCTCTTAAATAAAAAGACTCACTAAAAAAAAACAAAACAAAACTGAAATTGGGGCTGGAGAAGTTGCTCAGCAGTTAACGTGCACTGACTGATCTTCCAGAGGTCCTGAGTTCAATTCCCAGCAACCACATAGTGGCTCACAACCATCTGCAATGGGATCCGATGCCCTCTTCTGGTGTGTCTGAAGACAGCCACAGTGTACTCTAAATAAATAAATAAATAAATAAATAAATAAATCCTTTTTTAAAAATGAAATTATATGTGTCAGGTTCAAAGAAAACTCCTTCTCCCCAAATTCTGGTGGTTAGACAAAAGCCAGCATTCCTCAGGAACTTCAGAAGTCAGGCTCCCCCTCCAAGCCCCCGTCGCCCCATTAAAAGGAGCCATTTCCCTTTATCACTGGCAGAAGGGACAGATGGCTATCTGTAGTGCCTATTAGCATTTCAGAAGTGCATGGTGGCCTCTAGGTTCCACAGTACAACAGTACCTTGGTCTTCTCATCTCCTTCCTCACACTAAATTTCTCCCGTTCATGAGCTTTCCTCCTCCAGCTACTCCTTATAACGCATGCTCTGAGCATCTCTTGGTCTTCTCTGTTGCCACCATCTACTGTCTTCCTCTCCCTTTCTGGATTCTCCACCTTGGCTTTGTTTCTCTTTCTCCTCAGGCTTAGAACCTTCTCTTAACTGTCATGTTCAGTCTATACTGTTTTTCCTGTGGGTCTGGATTCGTCCAGAGCTCGGTGTTTCCCTCTTTTTTTTAATAGAGAACCTTTCCCTTTAGCTCGTTGTCCTGGGACACTGTGCAGCTCTGATCAATGTGTTTGTCGTGTGGGTATTATAGGCGGTGCGCCGAGCTCACGGGCTTAGATTTCCCCTTGAAGCTAAGTTGTAGACGGTTGTGAGCCAATGCTCGGTCCTCCAGAAGACCAGTACAAGTTTTTAACCACCTAGCCATCTCTTCAGGTTTTCTTTCTTCTTTCAATGCGTGTGCAGTCTATGTATGTGTGAGTCTGAGGAGGACATGAGGGTATGTGTAGAGGCCACAGGTTGACATCAGGATATCCCCTCTAAAACCAGTCTCCATCTTACTTTTGGGATGAGGTTAAAGCTGTGTTGATTAAGTTTGACAGCCCAGTAAACCTCTGCATGTCTCTGTCTTCCCAGTGCTGGGGCCACAGGCATGTGCTGCCATGCCTGGCTTTTATGTTCACATGGGGTACATACGCCTGTCCTGTGAGCATGTTACCCACTGAGCCATTCCACTAGTCCTTAGATGTGTGTTTATTTGCTTATTTATTTTTGACACCGGGTCTCATGTAGCTCAGTCTTATCTGGATCTCTATTTAGCAGGAACCCCTGAGCACTTGAAGCGCTGTCCCTCCTGCCTCCAACCTCCTGAGTGCTGGGATGAGCTGCATGTACCACTATACCCAGTTGGTGTGGTGCTGAGGATGCCATGCAAGACATCTCTGCATGCTAGGATCAGGAGTCTAAGGTCATCCTTGACTTTGTAGAACCAGCCTGAGGCCAGCCTGGTTTCATGAGACTATCACAGTCGTATCATCGACAACAGAAACAAAATTAAGAAAGAAAGAAGGAAAGGAAGGAAGAAAGAAAATTTCACTGGGGTGTGACAGTGTAACTGTCATCCTAGCTCTGAGGAGGTTGAGCTAGCAGGTTCTTAAATTCAAGGCCAGCCTGGATTACAGAACAAGACCTAGACTCAAAGGATTGAAACACAAAGGAAAACAACATCAACAAGAAAACCAAGGGGTAGAGAAGTGGGCATGAGCAAGTGGTGGGCCAAAGGCTGGGAGAATTAGCTGCTGAGAGGACCTTTCCACTTGCTCCGTTATGCACCTCCTTTTAAATCAGATACTTCTTACTTAGATCTGTTTTATTTTGTTTTATGTGCATGAGTAATTTGCCTGCATGTATGTCTGTATATCAAGTGTATGCCTCCGCCTGTGGAGGTTAGAAAAGACTTGGATCTTCTGGGACTGGAGTTACAAATGTTTGTGAAGTGCCATGTGGGTGCTGGGATTCAACCAAGTCCTCTTTGCAAGAGCAGCCAGTGCTCCTAACTGCTGAGCCATCTCTGCAGGCCCCTTATTTAAACCTTGAACTATCCCTCATTCCCACCCACGGGGTGGGACTGGGGCAAAGCGGCTGGAATTCCTACGAGAATTTCTGGTACCAGTTCCATCTTCTGGGTATTTTTTTTTTTTTCTTTCTGTTCCAGCAGTAAATTGTTCTATTGTTTTCAACTAGCAGGACACATCAGGCTTTAATGAGTTAAGAGTTAGATTCACTGGGAGATTAGAAAAGCAAAGTGCTTCTTTATTGCCCCTGCAATTAGATCCTTTTAATCTTTATTTATAGTAACTTAAGTGAGACGGTGGTTTACATGCTGTATGGTTCTTCCAGCGCAAGTACAGAATTCAGTAGTTTTGAACGTATTCGAGGGATTGTGCAACAGTCCCTGCATTCGGTGTTAGAACGTTTTTTCTTATCCTTTAAAGAATCACGGGCGCCTTCAGCCCTACTCCTTGGCTTCCAGCAGTCACCAGTCTATGTCCAGATCCTCTGGGATTCGCCTCTTCTGGATCCTTTAACTAAATGGAACCACACACTTTGGGGAAAGACCTGTGGGTCCAGTTCTTTCACCAAATGTATTATATATTTCAAGGTTCATCCGCATGGTAGTGCCCATCAGAACTTAATTTATGCTTATTGCTGATTAATATTCCTTTTGTGTGAATGTGCCACAGATAGGAGTTCCTTGATGGCGTTTGGGTGGTATCCAGTCTTTGGCCAGCAAGAAAAAATCTCTCATGGACAATTGCATGCAAGTTCTTTGGGTACTTGCATGCATGCATGCATGTGGACCCTAAGGGTCACTTTTTTTCTTTCTAAACATTTTTTTCATCCAATATATTTTGATTATGATTTCCTTTTTCCCAATTCCTACCAGATCTTTCACACCTCTGATGTACCCAACTTTATGTTCTCTCTCTCTTTCTCTCTTTCTTTCAAAAAAAAAAAAAAAGACTAAACCAAACCAAAACATAAGCCAATGCCCCCCCAAATTTACAAAACCACAAAAAATGAAAATCAAAATAAACAAAGTAAAGATCAATAAGACAGAAAAAAAAAAAGTCCAAACAAAGCAAAATGAGACAAAAAAAAAAAAGTCTACGAAATAGCATTGAGATCATTTTATGTTGGCCAACTACTATTCTTGGTCATGGGGGCCTACCCTGAAGTGTGGTTAGTATATCCAGTGAAAATCCACTGAAGATAATCAATTTTCCCTTTACCACTACGTATCAATTGCTGATAGCTTCCTGGTTAGAGTCGGGAGCCCGTGTGCATTGCCCCCTCTTAGTGCTGGTCCTCAGCCTGAGTTGACCCTGTGTAGGCCCTGAGCATACTGCTATAGTCTCCGTGAGTTGACCTGTGCATCAGTCCTGTTGTATTTGGAAGACACTGTGGATTGATATGTGTTCACATGCTAGCATGTGTATGAGTGCATGCGTCTGTGGATGTGTGTGGAGGCCAGAGGTTGATGTTGTATGCCTTTCTTGAGGCAAGTGAGGCAGGGTCTCTCATCTGAAACCAGAGCTTTCTTATTCAGCTACTCTATCAAGCCAGTTTGTTTTGGGCATCCTCCTCATCGTCTCCCAAGTGCTGGGATTACAGACAGACTGTCCACCTACCTGTTGCTTATATGGGTGCTGGGATTGGAACTCAGAACCTCTGGAAGAGCAGTCAGTGCTCTTAACCATTGAGCCATCTCTCCAGCCCTCGACTAAGTCTTAAAATTGCTTGTTCTCTCTTTTTTACTCAACCTAGTACCCAGCCCATGGGATAGGATTGCCCACATTCAGGGTGGGTCTTCCCATCTCACTTAATCCAATGTAGAAACTTCCTCACAGATATACCAGAGGCTTGCCTTCTGAGTGCTTCTAGATCTTGTCCACATGCCAATCAAGATGAACCTTGACACAATAAATCTATCTATGAGTGTCTGCTTGTCACTATGTCCATGTGTGGAAGCCATCGAGGTGTCTCTGGCCAGGACCTTCAGACCTGCTTGGTGTGACTACCTGGGGTTTGAGCTGGTGTCCTGATCTTTTCAAAGCTCTCTCGCAGCCAAGACTGTATGTACCATTGCAGGGGGCCTCCTGCTCTGTTCAGAGGCAGGCTGGCAAGTGTCTTGGGCAGGGTACTGGTTTTATTGTTGCTTGGGGATGGGGCTACTAACTTCCTGATGAATAAGTGTGTGGCTTTTATGTTAATTGAGTTTACTATGCTCTGTGTGGGTGATGAGGCAAGAGCACCAAATGCAGGAGCTGCTGGATGCGGTTCCCCAAATCACTTTGCAACGGCTCCCTAATTTGTGCTGCTTTTGTGGGTCATTCCCAGGGTAGATTTCCCCGAATTGTGTGTGTGTTCGTGTATATTTGCATGTATGTGTGTGTGTCCATGTGTATGTGCATGCCTGTATATAGTATGTGTGTATATGTGTGTGTGCACATGAGCACACACACATTTACTCATGTGTACATCCATGGGGAGGTCAGACAGCAACCTTGGGTGCTGTCCCTCAAACAACCTGTTGTTTTAGGTAGGGTCTCTCCTGGTCTGGCCATGGTAGTTTGTCTGGCTAGCCATCGATCCCCAGTGAGGCTCCTATCTCCATCTTCCTGGTGTGGAAATTATAAGTGCTCAGACCAAGGCATGGAGTTCAGGCCTTCAGGCTTGCAAGGCAGCATTTGATCCACTGAGCCATCTCGCCAGCTTGGAGTCTTTTGTTTGGAGACAGAGTTTCATTATTTTGCCAGGCTCAAACTATCAGCCTCCTAAGTAGCTGGGTCTCTGTGGTGTGTGTGTACACATGTACGTCTCATAGTGCATGTGTGGAGGTCAGAGGATGTTATTCCTTTGTATTATGTGCGTCCCAGGGATTGAACTTCAGTTGTCAGTTTGGGGAAGCACCTTTACCTGTTGAACTATCTCAGTGGCTCCAGAGTCGATTATAAAGAGGACTTAAAAAAAAAAAAAAGCAATTTGCCTCGAAGATATTGGGTGTTTTGGAGTAAAATAAATGGGATATATGGGTGCAGAGGGGGCTCTGGTTGGTAGGAAAGTGCTGGTCTAAGGATCGTGATTCTGACAAGTTCTAACTCATGTGCGAAGGAACACAGAGAAGGGACAGAATGGCTCTAAGGGATTATGGCCAGGCTGAGCGGAGTGTGCTGTGCACACATGTGATTCCGGGGCTTCGGAGTAGCCGGAGGAGCTGGGGAGTCAGCTCAGCTTGTGAACTCTTTGCCTTTGCTGAGGAAGCAGGGGGCTGAGAGTGAGGGAGGAGGAGGAGGAGGATAAGGGAAGAAGAGGATGAAAAGAAAAAGAATCGGAGGAAGATGGCTCCGTCAATAAAGGACTAACCTTGCAAGCATGAGGAACCTAACAATCCAACAGTGGTAGCTCATGCTTGTAATCTAGTGTAGGGAAAGGAGGATCCCTGGGGCTCACTGACCTGGGGGCTTAGCCTCCTCAGTGAGCTCCAAACCAGAGAGAAACTGTCTCAAAAAGATAGTAGGAGACGTCTGAGGAGGAATGACACTGTTGTCCTTTGCTGGAGGTGTGGGTGTAGGTTGCAAGTACACATCTCGTCCAGAGATGTGTGTTCCATATTTGGGGTGTGGTAAACATCAACACAGGTATACCTACTGTATACCATCCAAAGCCTGAGCTCTTATCTTGAATTCATCATTTCTTTTATTGCTCCTGACAAGTCCTGTGACATTGGCGACAAGGAGTTTGGTAATTGCTTGAGAGGGTAACTGTCTAGCATGATGTTTGCTTCCAGGGAAGGAGAGGGTATATTCCATTTTACAGATTATAGTCTGTCGTGAAGGGAAGTCAGAGCACAAACTTTAATTCGAAACCTGGAGGTAGGCGCTGAAGCAGAGGCGATGGAGGGACTCTTCTCAGAGGCTTGCTTCTCCTGGCTTGCTTAGCTTGCTTTCTAAGACAATCCAGGACCACCTGCCTGGGGGTGGCAACACCCACAGCAATCATCATCCAGAAAGAATCCCACAGACTTGGCCTACAGGCGAGTCAGATGAAGGCAGTTTCTAAATTGAAGCTCCCTCTTGCCAGATGACTCAAGCGTGTGTCAAGTTGACAAAGCTAATCAGCACATGGCTTAAGGGATGGAGGTTTTTAGGAATATTGAGGACTGTGATTATGGAGTGTACAGGCTGTGGGAAGCCGTGGTGGATTGTGTTGGAATTGGGAGACACACCCCCCTTAGGAGAATCTGCATGCCTTTTGTGTTTGGGCAAAGAGATGGAGATTAAATTTCCTGGGAAGCGCTTACCACACCCAGGTAAAGGGGAATTAGACTTTAATTGGTAGCCTGGAGGACAGGCCAAGGAAGCAGAGTCAGGGAGGTGGGTAAACACAAAACCAATACATTCGTTTTTTTTTCCTTGCCCCGTTCTGGTGTGAGCATGTTTTTTTCCTGTCAGTCACTGAAGAACTTCCATGCTGAGACTCAGGGCACTGAGCTGGGGTCGGCTGCTCTTTCCTCTGCACTTGACATCTTACTCAACCCTCAGTAATCCCGCTGAGCCGATTGCCTCATAGATAGGGCGATGATTATGTTCAGGCTTCGAACTGGGCCTGCCAAAGGAATTATGGTCTTTGCTTTCTGAAAGGAATTATTTAGGCATGGTTGCTTTACAGGGAGAGCCATTCATCGGGACTGGTTTAGGAATTTGAAATGCAGAGCCCACAGTGGGTGACCACAAAGCTGGCACTGGCCCTAATTGTAGCTTTCCCCATCTTGGATTGGGCAGAGGGCCTTCTGCATAGCAGGCAGGGGCCTTTACCTCTGAGCCATTGCCCCATCTCCTCACTGGGGAATTCTAGGCAGGGGCTCTACAGCTGAATGGTGTCCCCCAGCCCATTCTATGCAACACAGGTTATCTTTGAACTCATAATCCTCCTGCCTCAGCCTCTTGATCATTGGAGTTATAAGTGGCCACCATGCCCAGCACACCATATATCATTATCTATTCATCCGCAGGACAATGGCTGCTATCATAAAGATAAGAAATAACAAATACTGTTGAGAATATTAAGGAAGGGAGCTTTTACATATTGTTAACAACCAGGAAGATTGAAACGGAGACCTGGTTCTTTTTCTTCAAAAGGTTTCTTGGTTGACTTATTGAAGAATGGATTCCAAGCCATGTCATCTTATGTGTCTATGATTGTACCTTGTTCATCACCTCTGCTGAGTTATCTGTACTTGGCTCTCTGCTCACCCATTAGTATCTTTCTTTACCCCAACTGGTCTTTTTTCTGCTCTTGCCATTATTCTTTCTGGCCAATACCCCATTGTTTCTACATCCCACATTTTTGTTCTTATCTGTTATTATTACTTTCTTGAGACAGGGTTTCAAATAGCCCAGGCAAGCCCCTTGACTCTCTGTATAGCCAAAGATGACTTTGAACATCTGACCCTTCCGTCTCTACCTCCTAAAGGCTGGGATTAGAGGTGTGTGCTACCATGTCCTGTGTGTGCTCAGGGTGAAACTGAGGGGCTTCATGCATGCCAGGCAACTACTAGCTGAGACATAATCTGGCTTCCACCCACTGACTGCTTATTTCATGGTTATTGGGAAGCTGTCTATATACAATATGTGCCACATTTTATCTATTTGTCTATTGGCAGCCATTTTCTCAGCTATTGTGAGCAGAGCAGCAGAGAGAGTAAATGTGCAGGAGTGTTTGTGATATGCTGACCTAGAGTGCTCTGGGATATATACCCCTGTGTGTGTGTGTGTGTGTGTTAGAGGCCAAGACAAGTTTCAAGGGTCAGTTCTTCCTCAGGTGCCCTCCATCTTGTTTCTTGAGACAGGGTTTCTTACTGGCCTGGAGTTCACTGATAGAAGTAGCCCTGGGAGCCCTGGGGATCCCTCTGTCTCGGAATGCTCCCAGCCCTCACAGACATATTACACTGCATCAGCTTATTACATGGGTCCTGGCATAGATGTCAGGCCCACATACCTGTACAACAACACTTTGTTGTCTCCCCAACTCTAGGCTCTAGTTCTACTAGTTGTTCTAGAGTCTCTGGCTCACCTATTTCACTTTGCTTTCATTTTCTGCCCTCTAGTGTGCCCCGGGATGGACATCCGGAACAACCTGACCAGGCTGCATGAGCTGGAGAACTGCTCAGTCATCGAGGGCCATCTGCAGATCCTCCTGATGTTCAAGACCAGACCCGAAGACTTCCGAGACCTCAGTTTCCCCAAACTCATCATGATCACCGACTACCTGCTTCTTTTCCGTGTCTATGGCCTGGAAAGTCTAAAAGACCTCTTCCCAAACCTCACAGTCATCCGAGGCTCCCGCCTCTTCTTTAACTATGCCCTGGTCATCTTCGAGATGGTCCACCTGAAGGAGCTGGGGCTTTACAACCTCATGAACATCACCCGGGGCTCTGTCCGCATCGAGAAGAATAATGAGCTCTGCTACCTGGCCACTATCGACTGGTCCCGCATCCTGGATTCTGTGGAGGACAACTACATTGTACTGAACAAAGATGACAACGAGGAATGTGGGGATGTCTGTCCAGGCACTGCCAAGGGCAAGACCAACTGCCCTGCCACTGTCATCAATGGGCAGTTTGTGGAACGGTGCTGGACACACAGTCATTGTCAGAAAGGTATGTTGAAGGCAGTGCCTTTTTAAGATTCGTCCACGGTTGGTAGACCCAGGGGTAGTAGACTCCTGTAAAAGTTTAGGTGATGAAGGCTGTAGGGTCCAAATCCTAGACTCTCCATCAAAAATACATGCATCCCCCTTACCTGTGAGGTATACTCATTTGATATTGTTCAGTTAGCTGTGGGTTACTGAGACCGTGGGAAAAGATGAATGAGTGCACTGTAACTCGGCCACTGGAGTAGGCAAGTAGCCATAGTTAGGTATCAAGATGTGTGTTTTTTACATATGTGGCTATATGTACAAAAAGCTTTATATGTGAAAATAAATAGGGGCCAGATTCTTTTGGGAGAGAGTTGTTTGCCACTCTCTGTGCTGGATAGTGAAGGTCTCTGTGGTCCTCTGCTGGTGAGGACTAGGCTATGCAAAGTATGGTTTGGCTTAGTGTGTTTCTCTTATATGATCATAGAAGTCAATTTGTAAGAGATACTCAGAAAAAGAAATGCAAAAATTTATCTATATCTATCTATCTATCTATCTATCTATCTATCTATCTATCTATCTTTTTGTTCTTCTTCATCATCATCTATCTCTGTGTGTGTGCACATGCATATATGGTATGTGTGTGTCTATGTATTTATAAGTGTGAATGTGGGTATGCCATGACCAGCATGGAGGTTAGAGAATAACTCTCCTTCCACTCGTGTGGGTCTAGAGGATCAAACTGAGACAATCTGACTGGTGGCAAGCATCTCCATCCACTGATCCATCTCTCTACTCTCTTTGTGGGTCTATTGCCTTCGTATCTTTAGCCTTCTGACTTATAAGGCACTTACTTGGACTATTTCAGGTTTGTTTTTTTTTTTTTTATTTAAAATTAAAGGATTTGGTTTTTTGAGTTTCAAGCTTTATGTTTATTTGTAATAATTTTTATTTTCTGTGTATGGGTGTTCTGCCTACATGAGTGTCTGGGCACTCCATGTATGTATGCCCTTAGATGCCAGGGGAGGGTGTTGGATCCCCTGGAATTGTAGCTACTAATGTTTCTGAAGTGCCTTGTGGGTTTTGGAAATTGAACCTGGATCTTCTGTAAGAAGGGCAAGTGCTCTTAGCTGCTGTAACATAGCTCCAACTCCGTGTGTGTTTCTTTTAGGCTTGTTTTCCAGAAATGAAATTTCTGGGTCAGAGGCTCCTGATTTGGATTGCCAAATGGCTTTCCAGAAGTGTTGGACCTGTGGACTGGACTCCTAGCCTTGTGTGGAGAGAACTGGCCTTTGAGTGTTGTTTAAAAAGATCTTTCACCAAGTCCTGGGGTGGGTGAGAAGCCTGTAGTTTATCGTTGTATGTGTTTGATTTCAGGGCAGAGCCTTTGAAAACATGTTTACTTATCATTCAGGGTTTCTCTGCTTTCTACCTTCCTTGTCTGAGGGCTTTGGAGACTCTAATCTGTAATTCTCCTTTTTGAAGCCTGTTAATCCTTTGTCAGTTTCATTTGTGAGCCTTCTTGTTCAGTGGAGAAAATATTCCTAATGTTCAGAGGTACCGGAGAGTGATGGTGGTGTTGATGAGGACTGATCCCGAAGCCTTGTGCACGTGAGGACTATGCTGTGCTGCCGAGCAGTGCTCCCGGCAGTTCACTGGGAGATTCTAGGCAGGAGGTTCTGAGCTGATTGCCACATTCCTTTTTTTTTTTTTTTTTTTTTTTTTTTAATGCCTTACACTTAGAAAATCGCTACACATAAGTTGATGTTTTGTTTAATATTAACTATTACCATGTTGAAAATCTTCCGCTCTCCACTCTGGGTAGCTCTCCATGTATGTGATTTAGTGAGGTATCTGTGTACTTGCTAGAGACCTATTGGAGAGTCTTGATGCTGTTTGCGGCATAAGCCAATCAGCATCACCTGCAGTTCCAGCCCTGAGAAGACTGAGGCAGGGGGGTGGCAAGTGTGAGACCATCCCAAATTATAGAGTGAAACCCTGGATCCCAGAAAAAAGAAAGGAGGGAATGGAAGAGAGAAGGAAGGAGAAAGAGACAGAAAGAAGAAAGAGAGACATTCTATTCTGAAGAAGGAAGAAAAGGAAGGAAAGGAGAAAAAGAAGGAAGGGAAGAGGGAAGGCAGGAGGGAAGGGAAGACAGAAAGAAGGGAGGAAGAAGAAACTCTCTCCCTTCCTGTGGCTGTTCCTGCCTCCCTTCCCTGTACCTGGGCATTTGTGTTCCGAGTGCCAGCTTTTATTGTGTTTTGATGTCCAAGAGAACAGTTCATTAACTGTTTATGGCTTCAGTGACCTCATTCACATGTAGTAAAATTCCCTGGGAAAGACTAGTGAATGGGAGAAAGGCGTGGGTGGCTTAGGGATTAGCTCACACAATGTAGGGGAGGGAGGGGAGGAAATGGTGTTTCTTTTTGCCCCCACCTGAGCCTAAAGAAGCAATGGGTGTTGAATCTTTGGACTTGTGGGTGAGGTTTTTATGGGAACTCTTGAGGAGGAGTCTTGGATAGTGGGAGTTCAGGTATGTCTTAGCTTTGAATTGCTGTGATAAACACCCCGACCAAAAGCAACTTGTAGAAGAAAAGATTTATTTCATTTTATAGTTTATAGTCCGTTATCTAGTGGGATCAGGGCAGGAACACAGGGCAGAAACCTGGAGGCAGAGTTCATGGAAGAACCGTTGCTTACTGGCTTGTTCCCCACGGCTTTCTCAGCCTGCTTTCTTATGGAACCCAAGGCCACCAGTCTAGGGATTGGCATGACCTACAGAGAAGAGAGCTGGGCCCTCCCACATCCATCGTTAGTCAAGACTATACCAAACAATTGCCTACAGGCTAATCCTGTGGAAGTAATTTTCTTAACTAGGATTTTGTCTTCCCGGTTATATCTGGGTTTGTATCAAGTTGACAGATCACAGCAGGGATGAGGAGGAGACAGTGGAGAAGACAAGATGGTTGAGGGGATGAAGATATTACTTTTGGAAACGTTTTGAGAATACTGGAAGTTGGGGACAGAAAATTGCAAAGTTATGACCCAGAGGAAGGTGTGTGGTAGGAGCAAAGGCTTGGTAGAAACCAAAACCATTCTTGGGCCTAGAATTTTCTAGAGCCTGTGAGTTCTGGCCTGGGATTGGGTGTTGGTCTAAATACAGGTAGGGATGATGGGAGGTAAGTCTGTACTCATTTGTGGGGAGAGAAGTTTTTCCCAGGGGCAAATCGGAGTTCTCATGTACCTGCTAAAGTATCCAAATTCTCCTTTGTGTTTTGAGTGCAGTGAATTAGATCAGAGACATGTGAGAAGCAGAAACAGAGACAACTTATGAAGATGGGGAGAGCATTCTGGACAGACGGAAGTGGGCTAGTGAGCCAAGGGAAAACCTAAAAAGCTCTGGGCCACAAGTCGCATTACTCTTTAGAGGACACAGCATCCACTTCCCTCAAGATTGTGCATTATGCATAGACTTTTCCTTCCTCATGCGAGCACACACGTGTATACCACCATACAGATGAATGCATACACGATAATAATTAGATAATTGCCAAGCCCCTAGAATTCACACTTTCAAAGTGCCATTTTAAGTAGATTGCTAAAGCGTTGCACCGTGCCTTCTGTGGTACGATTGTGACTTTGTCCAGTGTTTCCGTAGGTGTATGCCATGCTCCTGTTACTCAGCTGATGGCCATCTTGGCTCCTTGGACTGCTGCTGTTTCACCATGTTCATGTTCAAGCAATGCTCATCTTACCCAATATCAGTTCAAGGGCTTAAACAGGCATGCCAACGAGTCTCATATGCCAGAGAGAAGCTGCGAAGGGTTTAAGTCGGCGATGCACAGCCTTCCTAATGCTGTGACCCTTGAATACATTTCCTCATGTTGTTGTGACTTCCAACCATAAAGTTATCTTATTGCCTACTTGATAACTGTAATTCTGCTGAAGTTATGAATCATAATGTAAGTGTCTAATATGCAGGATAGCAGATATGTGACGACAGGTTGAGAACCTCCTTTAAGTGAGGAGCTGAAGACTTAAAAAGTATTTTGAGAGAGATGAGGAAAGGAGGAAGGGAGAGAGACAGGACACATTTGCATAATGTTTACTACAGTATATTGTTATGTTTTATTACTAATTGTTAAACCCTAACATATTCAATTATAAATTCAATCATATCTAACTATCTATCTGTCTATCTATCTATCTATCTATCTATCTATCTATCTATCTATCTATCGTGTGTATGTGAGTGTGTGTGTGTGTGAGAGAGAGAGAGAGGGAGGGAGAAAATGAATGAATGAATGAACGTGTGACGGGGAGAGCATGTGTGCCAGACTGTGCTTGCAGAGCTCAGAAGACGACTTAGGGGAGTTGGTTCTCTTCCTCCCATCACGTGTGTCCTCAGTTTCCAAAACTACATGATTAGGTAGTCTTGGTGGTAAATGCCTTTCCCGGCTGCATCATCTTGTTGGTTCACCCACGTTATTTTTTGAGACAGGCTTTCTTACTGAACATATCAAGTCAGTTCTCCTGGCTGGCCAGCAAGCCCCAGAGATTCTCCCACCTCTACTTCCAGGCCCTCAAGCTTGCAGGCAAGCACTTACCCACTGAGCCATCTTCCCCTCTCTCGAGTGTTCAAATCTTTAATGAGGAATATGAAAACTTATCTGACAAGTGTCCAGTTTTCTGGAAGAGTGTTAGGAATATCAATGGCAAGGTTCATTTTTTTTCTGTTTTTCTCATGAGAGAGTTATTGTTCCAGTTGTTTATGGAAGACGCTGGATAGAGGGCAATGCATGCTTATGAAGAGGTGGTTCTGGCTGACTTGCCCGGTGACTTGGTAACTGGTCTAACTGGTTTTTCTTTGGCGTGATGAAATTCATTGACCAGTTATTTCCTATCCTGTCACCAGATCCTTGTGGGAATTGAAATCTGTTCTTTGTCACAGAGCACCTGACGTACCCTAGGGAGGTGCCAGGGACCTTGATTCAGCTGTGCTGTGCTCTGTGTGCTTCTCTCTGTCTCCCTGTGCTGGCCAGAACTTTCATTAAATGGAGGGGACATGGATGTTGGACTTTTTTGAGATAAAGTCTATGTAGTTCTAGATTTGCTCAAACTCTTGGCAATCCTCCTGCCTCGGTCTTCTGAGTGTTGGGAGTCTAATATTCCTGGCTAAAACACAGTGTTCTGATGTGGCAAAATATATTTTGTATGTACATTGAAAATATAATGTCACTGTCCCCATGCTCTGGTTCTGGAACATTCTTATCACACCCTAAAAGAAATCCTGTGTCCATTATTACTTACTTCTCAATCCTGATTCCCAGAACTCCTGGCAAGGAGCAAGCAGCTTTCCAGCTGTGTGGATTCACCTGCTCTGGACATTTCTTATCCACAGAATCAGATAATATGTAGCTTACTATGTGTTCTTGCTTTCTTTCTTCTGAGTACAATGTTCTGAAAATTCACTCATAGTAATTTCATTAAATCTTGATTTTTTTTTTTGTGTGTGTGTGGCTGAGTAATAGTTATCATATGGATCCTACCAGTTTTATCACTTGACCAACATTTGTGGTGTTTCCTCCCTTCCGTTATTTGAAATAGGTGTTTGACTCTGCAAACACCTGTGTCCCAGAGCTCATTTGTGTCATGCCTTTACCTTTAAGTAATAAGTAACTAACTTTTGTAGGGCTGAAGTTCAAACCTAGGGTCTTGTGCATGCTCGGCAAATAGACCACTGAGCTATAGCCCAGCCTTGGTTTTGCTTTACCCCAACCCATAGCATCTGGATTACAGGCCACAGGTCACCACACCTGGGTTTTGTGTGAGTTCTGGGGATTGAATGGAGCTTATCAGAAATACTTTACCTGCGGATTCATCCCTTGGCCCTGATAGCTCCTCTTTGGGTCGTGTAAAAATATTTATTAGTTTCCATGCTGTTCAGTTTGAAAACCGGCCTTGTGGTGGTTGATATTGTCAACCCAACGGGATCTAGAGTCACGCAGGACATAAATCTCTGGGTGTGTTTATGGTGACATCCTTAGATTGTGTCAACTGAGGTGGGAAGAGAGAGATAATCGTTCCATGTTTTTGGGTCCTGGACAATATAACAAGAAAGAAAGTTGGATACTAGCATTCATCAGCCACCTCCTGAGCCTGCTGTCATGGCTTCCCTGTTGTGATGGGCTGTACCCTGCAACTGCGAGCCAGAATAAGTCCTGTATATTGCTTTTGTCAGAATTCCTCTCTCTTTCATGAGTAAAGTAAATACATAGGCCCTAATATAAAGTACAACACTGTTTATTCTGTGTCTGTGCTCCTGACAGTCCCAGAAAAGAGGAAGGAGTGACTTGAGAAGATTAAGCTCAACAAAGACACCCTTCTAGTGAGAGGAGGAACCAGGAAAGGGTAGCGACTGGCCAGGGCTGAGTGTGTCCCTCTATGGTTGACCAGGAACCAAGAATGCTTTAGTTCCTTCTTGGTTTCTTCCTCTGAGGAAAAGCCTCAGCAAAGCAGAATGGGTGTGGACAGGACATAGGGTGCAGACAGTAAACGGCTGACGGAGAAAATCCTCAGCCTGTGCTAACTCCTGACAGCCAGTCACACAAATCTTTTTTGCAGCTGGGGATTAGCCCAGTCAGGAAAGAGGACCTGAATTTGATTCCCAGAATCCATGCATCTTCTTTTTTGTGGTCATTGCTGTGATGAAATAACTGACAAAAAGCAACTTAAAGAAAAAGGGCTAATTTGGCTCACAGTTCAGGCCACATGAACCTTAGTCACTGAGAAGTCACAGAAGCAGGAACTTAGAGTCAGTCACGTCTCATCCACAGTCAAGAGCAGAGATCAATGAATTAACACATATATGCTTGTGCGTATTAGCTCATTTTCTAAGTGTTATATTGTCCAGGATCTGGGCCTACAGGATGATGCCTCCCACAGTGGTAGAGTCTTCCCACTTAATGTATAATCAGAACAAATACCCTGTGTACATGCTAACAGGCCAGCTAGACCGTCTTTCACTGAGACTCCCTTCCTAGGGGATTCTAGACCAGTGGCTCTCAACCCGTGGGTTGCCACCCCTTTCTCAGTGGTCCCCTCAGACCATCAGAAAACACAGATATTTACACTAGATGCATAACAGTAACAAAATTAAGGTTCTGAAGTAGCAATGAAAATAGTTTTATGGTTTGCGGGGTGTTACGACCCGGTCTGTTGGGGTCAGTCAACAGGTTCTCCAGCGCAGGAATGAGGATGCACGCTTCTAATTCTCAGGTGTCCTTCACTGTATCTCCCTTACTGGAGCTCTAACAAAGCGCCACTTTGTATCAGCCCGTTCTGCCCCACGTTTGGGGGCCACTTTGTATCTGTCCGGTGCTGTTCTGCCGGTCAGGGTCTAGCAAGAGAGAGAGTGGGGAGGGCAAAGAATGGAGACAAGACAGAGTCTGATTAAGTCTCGTTCATTGAAAGGAAATCTTGGGTATTTATACCCTTTACCACGTGCCTTTCCCTCGTGGACAAGCATAGCTGAAGGCACTACGTCATGTGTCTTGTAGCGTGGAGACCACGTGCGCCTAGCTAGCAGTGTGGAGACCATGTGCTCCTTGCAGCTGGGGGCACCAAACAACAAAACAAGATATGGGAGAAAAACATGATGTTTATCAGAGTGTGCTCAGCTGTTGTAGGCTGTTGAAAACAAGTCTCTTGTCAGGGTATATGGACTGAGATGGCTGCAAAGATGATAGCCGCTTTCTGCTCAAAGTTGGCTCCCAACAGCGGGGGGCGGGGGGGTCACCATAACGTGAAGGACTGTATTAAATGGTCACAGCATTAGGAAGGTTGAGAACCACTGTTCTAGACTGTGTCAAGTTGATAACCAACACTAATCATCAGACAGTGTGAAAAAAGCTGGACTTGGTGGTCCATGCATGCAGTCTAAGCTCTGGAGAGGCAGGGCCAGGGGGATCACTAGGCTTTCTGGCCAGCCAGCCTAGCCTACTTGGCAAGCTCCAGGCTGGAAACAAAATCGAGAACTTCAAGACTCATTAAGCCTTTAACAATGGCATCTATCACCTGACCGGCATGTCTGAGGAGTTTTCTGGTGCTGGGCCATCTTTGCTATACTGTGGGTACTGCTTGCTTGCTGAACTTTTCTTTTGGCATGGTGGTGACATTGATTGGCAAAGCTTGCTTTGTTTTGTGTCTTGGGTTTTTGCCATCTCTGTTCATGAGTGAAATTGGGCTGTGTTTTTGGTTCGTTTCATTTTGCAATCTCTTCGTTAAGTTTTGTTATCCGATCTTCTAGTCACTTAAAGTGAATTAGGCACATTTCCATTTTAAAGGTTTTTAAAGAATTTTAGCATCGGAATTAATCTCTCCTGGAACAACTGAGTAATTTCGTAGGAAGTCTTATGGTTGAAAATATTTGTGGGAAGAAATTTTGAGTAAATTTGTATATATATATAAAATTTTACACAAGGTGTTTGGTGAATTTAAGCTAAAATCTTTTTGTTGCTGTTTTGCCTTTTAAAACCCTTTTTAACATCATTTGGTCAGCTTTTGTGATTCATAGTTTCTTAGAATTAGTGAGGATTCTGAACTGAGTTAGAATCTGTTATCCAGATTGCCAGAGTTGTGTGCAGTCTCCTTATTTAACTGAGAGCTGAAAGTCTTCAAGATCTTGGGCTTATTCATCAGTCTGTTTTTTTTTTTTTTTTTTTTTAATAATCTAGTAGTTTTTGCTATGAACATAATTCTTTTTTCATTTTGTGTTTGTTCTAACCTACGCTCCTAGTTTTGTTCTTTATATCTTCCTTAGTGTGAAATTTTTTGAAGGAATTACAATATATAAATAATTTTTTTGGAGTAAACTCCAAATTGTTAAGTGAACAAATAAAATAATCTCATTTTGTTTAAACATTTGATAGTCAGAGGCTCTACCCCAGAGCCACGGCCCAGTCCTTCACTAAGCAACACCTCCAGGCCTGATTTCATTCTTTTAATGCAATGAAAGCTTTTAAGGCCACAAAAGTTCACTCTTGATTTGGCTTTTGCCACTCTCACTGGTTCTGGATATATAGCTTCTTGTTTTCTTTGTTGTCTAAAGAGTCCCTGATGGTATTTTAATATATTATTGTTGTTCCCCATTGAAATAAAAGCAGCTCTTTCAGTTATGCTATATGAATTGTCTTGTTTTGTCTCCTCAGGGACCCCATGCCATCCTTATTTCATAGGCTAGTTTACAAGTGAAATAGGTTCAGTGAAAGTTGACTGACTTGGATATGTACACTGGAGTAGCTTCGGGGAGGGACGGGCAGCTTCTTGTTTTGATTGCACCTTCTCTGGTTGAGTGAGTTTGAGTCACTGATTTTTCGGGTTGAAAAAAAAAAAAGAGCTTTCACTGTTTCTTAGTTTCATTTTTGTTGCCACAATAAAGTATGATGACAAAAATCAACTAGGGAGAAAGGCACTCACCTCAACTTGCATGCCGGGTGACAGCTCATTACTGAGGGGAAGTCAAGGCAGGAACTTCAAACAGCTGATCGTCACATTGGCAGCGAAGAACAGAGAGAAATGCTTGCTTGCTCCGCCCCGTTTCTCTGACCTCCTGCTTAGGGAATGATGGTGCCCACTTTGGGTGAGATCTTTCCACATCAATTAAATTAATTAAGATGCGCGCGCGTGCACACACACACACACACACACACACACACTCACACACACACACACACACTGGGCCTAACACCCTATTGAGACTTCATTCCTAAATGACTCTAGATTGTGTCAAATTGTTGCTAAAATGATTCCTTAGGGGCTGGAGAGATGGCTCAGTAGTTAAGGGCAATGGCTACTTTTTTTTAGAGGTCCTGAGTTCAATTCCCAGCACCCACTTGGCGGCTCATAACCATCTGTAAAGGAATCTAATGCTCTCTTCTGGCATGCAGGTGTACATGCAGCAGAACACTCACAAAATACAAGTTAAAAAAAAAAAAGAGATAGTTCATAAAATATTGAAACAAAACAAACTTATCCTCAGTTAGTGTAATGTGTTATTAGACTTTTTAGTTGATGGGGCTTTAAGACGTTTTTATATTTTTAATTTGAGACAGAGTCTCAGTTAACCCAAGCTGTTATTGAACTTCCTATGTATCCTAGGTTGGCCTTGAACTCCTGATCCTCCTCTTCCACTTTACCAGTGCAGGAATGACAGGTGTGTACCACACACCCAGAATTGTGCTGTGGAGGGGACTCGGGTCCCCTGCCTGCCAGGCCAGTGTGCTATTGCTGGTTTATCCCTAGCCTTTGGAATTTTCAGACTCTCTATTAGCTCAGGCTGGCCCAGGACTGAATATAGCCTAGGATGACCTTAAACTGATCTTCCTGCTTCTACCTCCTGATTATTGAGATTATTCCTATGTACCAAGAGGCCCAATTTTATATTATGCTGGAGATGGAATCTAGGTCCTCGTACATGGAAGGCAGGTACCCCAATGAGCCCCATCCTCAGTGTAACCCTTCCCGTATGCAATTTTAAAGGTTTTTTTTTTGAGGGGGGGGGAAGGGTGATGCTGGCCCAATATGTGAGCTAGAGGTTCTGTGTTAAAGAATTGCAGGTAGCTTTTTGGCAACCGACTGTTCAGTTGATTTCAGGGGATATATTCCACAGCAGCAGGAGCCATAGGTGATGTCTGAACGCAGATTCATAGTATGCAGCCGTCTAAGGGAAAACACTAATTTTCTCCAGTAAATGAAGTAAGAATTCTCCGCCCAGATGCCTGACTTTGTTGGGCTGCCAGGGTACGTGTTTACAAAACCACTTTCTCTTTCTCTCTTCTTGTGTTTGTGGTTTTATGGTCTGGGTTTGGGAGTTCTCACCCAGGGCTGAGTGTGACCTGTCAGGCCACCTGCCCCCATGGCCTTCCTGGCTATTTCTGGCCTTCAGTGTGTGCTTGCTGAAAAGTCAGCATGACTTGAGGTGATGTCAGACAGACTTTTCTTTAGAAGGGCACTGTGATTCATCTTTGTATTTAACGGGCCTGTGTCATGTTAGAAGTATGACCGTAGTAGTTTTTGTTTGAAATCTAATAAGGGATTTTGCATCTGCCATCTGGAAGCCGTGTTCCTTCTCTTCTTTATATTATTTTTGACTAAGAGTAGCGTTGAAAAGCAGGAAATAGGTTTTGCAATATTGCCAACAACTGCCCAGAGGGTCTGTCCTCTTTCCTCAAACTGCAGTTTTTTGTGAGCCAGAGATGCATATGAGGTCTTCGGGCTTGGCGGGTCAGCGTTGTATTCCTTTTCATGTGTAATTATGTTTATATGTTATAGTTTCATGTAACCTGGCTGGCCTTGAGTTCACAGTTGAGCCTGGCTTTGAATACCTGACCATGCAGCCTCTACCTCCTGATTTCATCCCTAGGCTCATAGGTGTGTGGCACAATGTATGGATACATGCATATGTATATGTGTAAGTAGGTATGCATATATACGTTGCTGTCAAGTTGTTATCCCCTTCTTCCATCACCTAAAAAACCACAAGTTCTGGGGATTGAACTTAAGTCTTGGTGACACATCCTTTAATCACTGAGATAACCTCCTTTGACTTTTCTAGGCTACATTTTAAATGTCAGAAAGCTTCTAAGAGACATGGCATACGCATTTCTTTGGTTGTATAGTTTTATACCATAGCTTTTCTTTCAGAGACTGGAGAATCAGGCTTAAAACATTTTAATATTAATTATTTTTTATTAATTATTTTTACTTTTTATTCTGGGGTATGGCATCTGTTAGTTTTCATTGCTAACTTTACACAATCTAGAATCACTTGGGAAGAGAGTCTCCCTGAGGGATTGTCTACATTGGCTTGGCCTGGGAGGGTTTGTCTTAATTGCGTTAGTTCCTGCACCGTGGCTAGTGTCGTAAGAATGGAACAGGTAGCTAGGCTCACAGCATGCATGCGTTTGTCCCTGCGTTGGATTATGTTGTGACTAGCTGCTTCAGAATCCTGCCACATTGATTTCCCCAGGAATTGTGAGCCAAATAAAGTTGCTCTGTCAGGGTCTTAATCCCAACAGCAGAAATGAAACCAGGAAGGTGTGTGGGTTGGTCTCTCTTCTGGTCTTGAGCTCTTGGGAACAGCCACGTGCCAGTTCCGTCTCCAGAGAATCCTAATGCTTGGGTCAAACTATTTTCAAACTGTGTCAGTCACTACTGTGGTCTGAACATGCCACACCCCTGATGGCTCCCATGTTTGAACACTTGGGGTATTCAAACAGATGGGATCTTCTTTTGGGAAGTTTGTGGAACCTTTAGGAAGTGGGGCCTGGCAGGAGCAAGTGGGTGTTGGAGATGGGGACTGACCCCACTTCCTGTCCTCTCTGTTTTGTTCCTAGCTGCACACTTGTAACGCTCTGTAGTTGCCAGCTGCCATGCTTTTTTCTCCATGGTGGCTTGCATCCCTTTAAGGTGCGAGTACAAATGAATCCCTTCTCCCTTCAGTTGCTACTCATCAAAGAATTGTTCATAACAACAGGAAAAGTAGCAAAATCACCAAGAGTACTTTAGGATTTTTTTTTCTTTTCTTTTTAAAATTTTGTGTATGAATGCTCTATCTGCATGTACACTGCATGCCAGAAGAGGGCATGAGATCCCATTACAGATGGTTGTGAGCCATCTTGTGGTTGTTGGGAATTGAACTCAGAACCTCTGGAAGAGCAGCCGATATTCTTAACCGATGCGCCATCTCTCCAGGCCCCCATTTGAGAACTTCTTACTGGCTATTTTACCCAATTAAAAGGAAATTGGAGCCTGAAGTTGTGGCTCACTGGTAAAGCCTATCCTATGCAGCATGATTGGCCTGCCCTGCAGTTTACAAGAGAGTCCTGAAATACAGTGTCTGGAGTGGCGATTCAGTGCTAAGAGCACTTGTTGAGCCAACTTGAGGACCAGAGTTCAAATCCCTAGCACCTACATGAAAAGCCAGGTATGGCCATGTGTATCTCTGTAACTCCATCTCTGATATGGAGCAGAAGCAGGAGGATGACCATAGCTTGTTGGCTGCCAGCTTAGCCCTGGGTTCAGTGAGAGACCCTCTCATGGGAATAAAGTAGAGGGTGAAAGAGCAGACTACCCATGGCTGCCACATACATAGTGGATGCATACAACTACACCTACATTCCACTAGTCACCCCAACCCACACCATTTATTATGTCTTAAAAATGTATACTTTTTTTCCCCATAATTTACTTTTTCACTTTACATCCTAATAACCTTCCCTCCTGTTCTCCTAGTCCTGCCTGTACAAATCTTCCTCTCATTACCTTCCCCCTTCTCCTTAGAGAAGGGGAAGCCCCCCTCCGGTATCACCCTACCCTGGAACATCAAGTTCCAGCAGGGCTAAGCACATTGTCTCCCACTGAGGCCCAATCAGGCAGTCCAGGTAGGGGAAGGGAATCCAGCGACAGGCAACAGAGTCAGAGACAGCCCCTGCTCCAATCGTTAGAGGACCCACATGACAACCAAGCTGCACACTGCTACAAATATGTAGAGGGCCTAGGTCCAGCCCCAGCATCCTCTTTGGTTGGTGGTTCAGTCTCTGTGAGCCACCACAGGCCCAGGTTAGTTGACTCTATAGGTCTTCTTGTGGTATCTGTATATTCTTTATTTTATAACTTGTCCTTTATTTCAGAATTATAGATGAAGTTATGATATCGCCAACAGATTATATTTCTTAGGACTCTCTTCCTAGACAGCTGGGAGGCTCAGGCAGGAGAATCACATTTTGTAGACCTTCTTTGGCTACATAATGAACCTGGGTGACTTGGCATAGTTGTGGAGTACTTGCTTACCATGCTCAAGTCAAATAGTAACAGTGACAGCAGCAATAATAATAAATAAACATTTACTCAGCCTCCCTAGACCCATACTTTTTTGTTTGTTTGTTTTGGGGACAGGGCCTCATGTAGCCCAGGCTAGCCTCAAATTTTGCTGGCTCTGTAGCTGAGGCTCATTTTGAACTCTTGATCATCTCGCCTCCACCTCCTCAGTGCCACCATGCCCACTTTTATGTGGTGATAGCATCTACCTCAGGGCCCTCTGTATGCCAGGCCAGCACTGTGTCCAGTGAGGCACATCCCAGGCCTTATAGCTTCGGCTTGACTCAGTACCTGAGGCTTGTGTAGCAAGCTGTCTGTGTTGCTAAGATTTGTTTGGACTCTTTCCATTTATCTCATGATGTGAATTGCACGTTTAATTCTCGTATGAATGGCTGTTTGAATAGGTGACTGAATATGTCATTGGCCTGAAATGCAAAACACAAAACAACAACAACAAAAACCCCAGCTTGATACAAACTTAACTGTTTATCTTTGTTGGCTTTGCTGGCTGATCCCCAGTGATCTTTCTTTAGCCTTCCGGAGATAATTGTGCAAACAAGAAATGAACTTTGCCATTCATGGTTCCAAGCGCCTTGGCAAAGGGCATGCCTGAGCCGCTACTGCCTTGGTGAGGCAGGAACGCTCTTCGATTTTATCGATTTCTTGTTATTAGTGCGTGTTATTGATACATAATGTTTTCCACATGGCATTCTCGTACATGATTGTAATGCTTGTACATCATAGTCCTCCCAATTGTCCTCTTCTTTCCTCTCCTGCCGTTCTCATTTCTCTTTTCAAACAGTCCTACTTTTATGCCTGGGCCCAGTGAGAGTCACCGTTATTGCTTTCATGAGTTTGGTCAACCTACCAGTAGCCATCCATGCCACTGAAGAAACTGTCTTTTCTGGGTCCTCCTAGCAACTCCAGCTTTCCGTCAGAGAGGGCCGGGGCCTTGTGAGACCTTCCTCCTATTAACTGTTAACTGCCTAGCAATCCTCTGGGATGGCTAGGACCTTGCGTCCCCTGTCTCCCAGCAACCTTTAACTGCTTAAAGGGGTGGGGACTCATGAGTTCTCTCTCCTTCAACAACTGTTAGCTGTCTATCTTTAGGGAAAGGCAGAGACTCCTAAGCCTCTCTAGTAACCACTAACTGTCTGTAATACATCCACAGGGAAGGGAGGGATTCTCCTGAGTCCCCACCCTTAGCAATTGTGAGATATCTTCAGAGAGAGAGAGGTGGAACATCATGAGTCCCTCTTCCTGATAACCAGTAAAGGCCTATAATAGATTTTCAGGGAGGTACAAGGCCATGCTAAGCCCTGCTTCTTCATGATGGAATGTCACTGGGGTCAATCACGTGCAGGTCTTGTGCAGGTAACTGAAGCTTCTTCAGTAGGACTACCACCTGTCAAGCCTGGAGGACAGGGGAGCCAGGACACATGACTACTTGTGAGGTCACACCCATGCCATATCTAAAGCTACCACAGACCAAAGCTTGAGCTTCTGAATTGGCCACACAATATGGGGTGCACTCACCATGTGATCCCCAAGTGGGCAACATTTATATAACGGGTTCCTCCTCCCTTCACATCCTCAAGGCGCACCTCAGACTCATGTCGTTGTGGGAGTGGTCTCATCAACTTGTGAAGGGCACCCACCAGAGCTCCTGCCTTCTTTACTTTGCATTTGTTGTGTGACTCCTACCTGAGATGGAGGTGTGTTTCAGTTTTTATACCTGTTGCTGTGAGAAAATACATCAACAGAAGCAACTCAAGGGAGAAGAGTTCAAGGGTACTATTACACAGGAGCTTAAAGCAGCTGATCACATCACGTCCATGGTCAGGAGGCAGAGAGCAGTGGATGCATGCATGCTAGTGCCTAGTTCCTTTTCTCTATTGTATATAATCTAGGACCCAGGGAGTGGTTCCATCTACAAGTAAAGTGGGCCTTCCCACATCAACTACAGGAATTAAGAGAATCCCCTACAGGACTGCCCAGAGGCCCATCTCCAAGATGATGGTTTTAGATTCTATGAAGTTAGTAATTAAAGCTATCTATTATGAGGTGGGAGAATATGAAAGTGAATATCTGGGCCAGAGAGATGGCTCCATGCTTAAGAGCACTGGCTGCTCATCCAGAGGACCAGGTTTGATTCTCAGCACCCATAATGTGCCTCACAGCGTCTGTAACTCCAGCCTCAGAGGATCTGACATCCTCCTCTAGCCTCTGAGGGCACTAGGCACAGACATGCATGTATGCAAAATACCCAAATACGTAAAAATAAGTAAGTATAACATAAATAAAATAGAAAGCAGATATCACGGTCTTGTAGAATGTAGGGTGTGTGTGTGTGTGCATGTGTGTGTGTGAGAGAGTGCACTGGCATGAATATACTAAGGTGTACATGTGGCGATTAGAAGACAACTTTTGTTAATTGTTTTTTGCCATCCACCTTGTTTTGATGCGCAGTCCCTTTTACTGTTTCTTGCTGTTGTGTACACCATGCTAGTTTGCGTGTGGGATTTCAGGTGAGTCTCCTATTTCTGCCCCTCATTTTGCCATAGGAACACTGGGATTTCAGACATGTGGCACCATATCTGACTTTTATACAAGTTCTGGCAATTTGAACTCAGGCAGCCAGACTTGTATGGCAAATATCTTTCTTTCCTATCTTATTGATGTTTTGACACAGGGTCTCACTAAGTTGCCAGGCAGGCCCTGGGCTTATGATCCTTTGATTTTAATCTCCTTAGTAGCTGGGATTAGAAGTCTGCATCACCAGACCTGGATCTATCTATCTGTCTGTCTGTCTGTCCATCCATCCATCCATCCATCCATCCATCTATCTATCTATCTATCTATCTATCTATCTAATATCTGTCTATCATCTATCTCTATCATCTGCATGCCTGCATGCCTATCCTCTCTCTTTCTCTCTCTCTCTCTCTCTCTCTCCTCTCTCTATTCTGCTGGGTGTAAAAATACAGATAAACACAATTCACCATCTTAGCTATTTTTTTAGAGCATAGTTAAGCAACATGAAACACATTCACATAGTTGTGCAATTATTGATACTCTTTTCCAGAACTTTCTCATTTCCCAAACTGAAGCACCATCTCCATTTCTCAATACGTCTCCTGAGCTCTCGAGGCCCCTGGTGTCTACCACTTTCCTTCTTTCTTTATGGATCTGACATTTTTGGGACCTCCTAAGAGTAAAATCCTTTTATGGTGGGCTTAGTTGGCCAAGCACCCTGTCCTCAAGGTCAATCCAGAATTTTGTTCCTTTTAAAAGCTGAATAATATTCCAGTGTATGGATATTCATTCCACTTTGGTTGGTGTATTATCCATTGGTAAACATTTACCTCTTTCTGTCTTTAAAAGCTTCTGTGTACACACATATACAGTTAGCTGTCTCGACTATCATTTTCACTTTTCAACTTGATGAAACCTAGTTCAGGTTAATTAAACCTAGAATAGGTTTCATTGAGGTGGAAAGACTTGCTCCTTGGGGCACCATTGCCTGGGCTGGGATCCTAAACCTTATAAAACAAGAAAGTCAGCAGAGCACAAGTATCCATCCTTCTGCAGCTTTCTGACTGTTGTGATGTAACACTTCTACAGCCTCAACCTCCTGCCACCATGACTTCTCACCCCGGTGGACTGTACCCTCAAACTGTTGGCCAAAACAAATGATTTCTCTCTTAAATTGCTTGTGTCTTTGTATGTTATCCCAGCAACAGGAAAGGTAACAAAGACCAGAGGGCCTCCAGATGTTTGGATACAGTGTGTCTTCTGTAAATCTGAGGGAGAGGCAGAGAAAGGGGAGAGGATGTCAGCTGCTTTCTCCCATTCACGTTGTGTGTGGCTTTTCTTGTAGGGATGAGAGAAGCCTCTTGGCTGGGATCATTTTCTTTATTTCTGTTGCCTCCACTCGAAGTCCATCCCCTGTCTGGCCTGGGAGTGAATGTTTCCCGTGTGGATGTGGAATGTAGTGTTTTGGCAGGAAATTGCTGCTTTATTCTTTGCTACTGTTCCATTTGTTTGGTAGTGTTGAGAGATGGGGAAACCTCCTTCATTTGAGAGGGAAACTGAGATGGATTTAATTTGCCATCGTAGGCTCAAGCCTCAGTATATGTACGTGCTCCAGGGTTTGCTTGGTGGGGTCAAGCTTGCACGGAGATTTCCTTCCAAAATGTCTTATATAAAATCAAATCCAAGAACAAAGAACACCTTCTCTTTTCTTTCATGTTTTCTTTCCTGTTTTTTTTTTCTTCACACAACTGAATATTATTTTTCTATTTTACATCTTCAGTTAAAACATTGAAGGTTTTTTTTTTTTTAGGTGTGTGTGTGTTCTCTGTGTGTGTTTGGTGTTCATTTGTGTCACATGTTCTTGCAGATATGCATGCATCTACGTGCATGTGCTTGTGGATAGCAAGGTGTTTTCTTCAATCATTCTCTACCCTTTTAAAATTACATTTATTTATCTTATTATTAAGTTATTTTTCCTTTTTTGCGTTCTTTCACATGTAGTGATCAGATGACAACTTGGGAAAGTCAGTTCTTGCTTTCTATTCTGTGAGTCTTGGGGATCAGCTCTGGTGAAGAGGTTTGGCAACACGTTCCTGTATCACTGAGCTGCCTCACCTTATGGCGTAAGACAGGGTCTCTCACTCAACTTGGAGTTTACCAAATGACTGAATTGCAGGCCGGTGAGGTCAGGGAATCTGCTTCTTGTGACCTCTCCTTCAGCACTGGGAGTATATGGGGTCATGCTCAGCTATTTACATGGGTGTTGGAAATCAAACTCAGGGCCACATGCTGGCGTGGCAGCATGTCACTGACCGAGCCAAGTCCCCAGCCCTCTTTCTGGTTTCTTTTGTACTTAGAACAAGTTTTTGCTTTTTGCTTTGGGTGTGTCTGCATGTGGTGCTGGGGATCAGGCCCAGCCTAGCCTCGAGCATGCTAGGCAAGCCCTCTCCCTCAGAGACACCTCTAACTTCTACTAGTGTTTTTTGTTTTGTTTTTGAGACAAGGTTTTGATATGTAGTCCACCTTGGCCTTGAACTCACAATCTTCTTGCCTCGTCTTTGCAAGTGTAAGGGATTGCAGATGTGTACCACCAAGTCCCACTTCTTCTAAAAAATTTCTTAAAAAGATTTATCTTTATTTTTAATTGTGTATGTACACACATACACACACACACTCATGCACAGTACTTGTGGAGATCAGAAGGGAGCGATGGATCCCCTGGGTCTGGAGTTAAAAGTGATTGTGAGCTGACTGACATTGGTGCTGAGAACTGGACCCCAGGCCTCTGGAAGCACAGTAAGTGTTCTTAACCAGGAAGCCATCACTCCAGCCCACTACTAGCTATTTGAAAATACATAATTAATTATTGATTTTAACTAAAAGCTTTCTGGTGAGAAGATACAGACTTAATTAATAGGACTAAATTCATTTAATTGGGTCTAAAGTTTAGGTTATGTGTGTTAGCTTGTTATTTGTTGAGATATGCTTGCATGTAGCCCAGGATGGTCCTGAGTGTTATTTGTTGAGATATGGTTGCATGTAGCCCAGGATGGTCCTGAGTGTTATTTGTTGAGATATGGTTGCATGTAGCCCAGGATGGTCCTGAACTTGCTCTACTGGGCAGAGCATATTGCTCTGTACTTCTGTTCCTTTTGCCTTTACCTCCTTAGTGCTGGGACTGTTCCATCATGCTGGGTTTATGTAGAACTGGGGATTGAACCCTGGCTTCCTATAGGATAGGCAAGTACTCTAGCGACTGAGCCTAAGCCTCTGCTGACATAGGGACTGTGGGTATGGCTCAGCGTGAAGCTCCTGCCATGATTCCCCTGGGAAGGAAGAGGGGTGTTGGCTGGCTCCATCGCCTGCAACACCAAATGGGTAAATGCCATGACAGGTTGTATTTGAGATTTTGTATTGTGAGCATTGAGCCCTCCAACGTCAGGAATTTGGAAGAGGGGCAGGGTGACTGATGGACGTTGGGTGGTAGAAATACATAGTGTTTAAATTCTAACTTTTGAACAAAAGCCTTTTTTTTCTCCTTTAGAAGCAGCTTCCTGTAGTGTTTTGTTTTTTGTTTTTTTTTTTTTTTTTCCTTTTTATGGTGCTTCTGCAGTGTTCCTGGGAGATCTCCTTGGTTCTCTGTTTCCTTGGTGGCTTGAGCCTTACCAAGTAAGTGAGTTATTCTGAGTTCTGGAATCCAGCATCTGGTGCAGCTTGTGGCTCTTGGCTCTGACCTAGGAGGCCCTGCCAGCCAAAGGAGGTGGCTTCCCCGTGCCTGGGGGCCAGCCGGGGAGGCTGCAGGCTTTTAAAGGCCATGGCTTGTGCTTGAGACATGTGTTCCTCTGGCACTGGCTTTGTTGAAAACACATTCCCTAGATAGTTTCTCTTCTACACAGACTTTGGAGTTTCTTGGGTGTGCTAGAGGCATATTCTCTCTCTCTCTCTCTCTCTCTCTCTCTCTCTCTCTCTCTCTCTCTCTCTCCCCCCCCTCCTCCCCCGCAGTGCAGTGATTTGCTGTTTTCTAGCTGTATGTATGGAGAGTGGTGTGCATGCCAGTGGGGCTCTGATCTCAGCCAGCCCCACCTGACTTCACTAAGCCAAGGCTCAAGGCTGGTAGAATTCCCCAATTGATGGACAAGGAATTGAGGTGGCAGAAAAGTCAAGGGGAAGTGGCAGTTGCATATATGGGCTGCAGGCTTTGCTCTGAGCTCACAGCCTGACCTGGGCTCAGGGCTGGTAGCCATCCTCTCTCCTAATTCCCAGGTCCAGCTGGTCACGGGAGCCCTCTTACCATTTCTGTCTTTTATTTTCTGTGCTGTGAGTAGGACCTAGGGGCTGTGTGCATTCTGGGCAAATATTTGTCACTGATCTGTCTTTCATCCTCTTACTTTAACTTAACTTACTTTATACTAAGGATCTCATATAGCCCAGGCTGGCCTTACCTTAAACTCACTATGTAACTGAAATTCCTTTACATTCATTTATTTTAAAATGTAACTTGTTTTTTCCACTTAAAAAAAAAAAAAAAGCATCAAAAGCAGTTGCTTTCTAGACAAGGGAACGGGGATGTCTCCCCTCTCGTGGTTGCCTTGGTAACCGCCTGCTAGATCTAAGCACCCTGTGGTTGATTCCCTTCAATTTCCCAGCTCTGTTACCAGGCACCTGCAGACCAAGAGGACTTGCCTGCCTCTTGCCAACAGTTATGTCCATGATTGTATTCCAGAAGGAAGTTCGCAGGCAGTGTTGAGCGACTGAGCCAGAATGTGGTCAGAGCTGGCTCCCGTCTGATTTGAGTGGAACGCCTCAATTGTCCCACTGCAGAGGATAATTATCTAATTGTTAATACTCTTGACTTTCCTGTTTGGGGCCATGCTTAGCAAATGGGGTGTGAACGTGAACTCTTGACTGTCTCCCGCGGCCAACAGACACAAATAACATTATGCAGTTATAAAGACAGGCCGTTTATGAAGCCGTTAGCTGTGTCAGCAGCCGTCACCCCTCTCCTCGTTTCCCAGCCCTTGAAGTATTGGCTTATCTTTACCTATTGAAGCTTAATTGATTCCACGATAAACTTTTAAAGATTATTATTTGTGTGCATTGCATAGCACGTGCGCACGCATGCACACATGCACACATATGCGCCCGCAAATGGGTATACTCTCCCATGCATAGGAGTATGGTGGCCAGAGGTTCTGTAGGTGAATGTATGTGTGAGCGTGGGCATATGCGTGCCACGTTGCACTTGTAGAGGTCAGAGGACTCTTAGGAGTTACTCCTCTTCGCCCTTGTTTTGAACAGGGTTTCTTACTTCTGGCACTGTATAATGTACTCCATGCTAGTGGTCTCTAGAGCATCCAGCCAATCTTTCTGTCTCTGCGTCTCTTGCTGTAGGCGTGCTGGGCTTACAGATGCTTGCTACCACATCTGGTTCTTTACATTGTTTCAGGGGTCAAACCCAGGTTCTTAGGCATGTGCTGCAGTTCCTTTACCCACGAAACCATCTCTCCAGTCCCAGAGTACCTTCCACACAGAGATCTGGGGTTTTCTAGGGATGGGACCTCTCTGGGCCCTACACCTTCAACTCTCAGTGACCAGAACAAATCCACTCACAGGAGCAGCACCCATGGGGCTGCTCTTGGACTTGGGCCTTGTGCCTCAGAAAGGACTGTCACTGTTTGTGACAGTCTGAGTATTCAACAATTACTACTTAGGCTACTACCACTGGTACCTTAGGGAGATTTACATCTCAAGTGTGAATAGCTACACTGAAATGATTTTTCTCTGTAATTCATGCTCTGTACAATTCCATTTGTATATATATTGTACTTTGATCATAATCATCGTTATTATCCTCTTTTATCATCCCCTCCCCCCACCCTCTGAACCCCTTCTTCTCCACAAATATCTCTCCTGCCTTATTATTTTGTGTGTGTGATTCATTTTATATACTTAGGAGTGCTTGGGTGAGCATGGGTGTGTGGGAGTATTGGCTACACCACTAAGGATTGTGACTCTCCTTCCTACTGGAATACAGGGGTTTTTTTTTTTGTTTTGTTTTTTAAATGTAGTACAGTTATTTATTTTTACATTTGTGTGTTACTTTTACTTTTAAATTGATTTTTTTTCTTTAGAAATTTCTTTATTACATTTTAGTGTGTGTGTGTGTGTGTGTAGGACACCATGGTTGGGGGCAGATACCAGCTTGCAGGGGTTGGTTCTCTCCTTTCACCACATGGGTCCAGGGAATTGAATTCAGCTTGTCAGGCCTGGCAACAACCATCTTTACCCACTGAGCTATTTTTCCGGCCAGTTAGTTAACATTTTTTGTTGCTGTGAGAGAATACAGTGTTGTGTGACAAA
The DNA here is from genome assembly GCA_021653895.1 of Mastomys natalensis. Classification (NCBI taxonomy): domain Eukaryota; kingdom Metazoa; phylum Chordata; class Mammalia; order Rodentia; family Muridae; genus Mastomys; species Mastomys natalensis. Next base: position 167,625 of record JAJTUV010001014.1, on the reverse strand, counting down.
ACTTTTCCTCGGGAGATGCAACACACACATCCAACCACCTCAGACAACAAACTCATGACAGACCAAAGTACAGTTGCTATCAAAGTCCAACTTGGTGAGTTTGATTTGTGTTACTTACAGGGGTGTGGGTGAGGGGTGGGGAGCAGAAATGACTCACAGATAGCTGCATCACCAAGGCTCAGCCCAGCATGGGTGGGAGTTCATAAAAGCTGGGAACCGGGGAGCTCACTGCACAGCCTGCAGGCAGCCCAACAGGGTGGAGAGTGTCCTGTCCAGGTGGCTCAGTTGATCAAAACCTCTTCCGGGCAGCTGCTCTGGTCTCAGTCTGTTTCTTTGCAGCGTGGCTTGTCTCAGAGTCATCTTTGCAGTTTGGCTTTGCTCTTCTGAGAAGGACTCTCAGCTTTTATTGCTCACTCTGGCAGGGAGGGGCGTAACGAGTCTCTTCAGAGCCTAGTGAATCTCCTCAGCTTTGGAGACATCCTGAAGCTATGTTGAGTGGTTTGCCTTCCTGCATCCTGCGGGATGGGATGTGTCGTTGCACAGCCCCTGACAGAAACAGTGGAAGGCAGCACGGTCAGCTTGGCACTCCGTTTCACCAACATGGCGGAGAAGGCTTGACAGAGACCGTGGCTTGGCCGGAGCTTGTGCTGGAGGCACTTGGCCTGTTAATGGGGCATCTTCTCCAGCCATCTTCTTCCCTATACCGTGAATACATTCTTAGGGTTCTACAACTCAGCCAGACAGCACCACCAGCTTGGCCACGACGGTTCAAACACATGAGCCTGTGGGGACATTTCACTTCAAAAAATGACAGGAAAAAGATGAGCAGGGGCTAGGGAAATGGAATGGCTCACCGGATAAAGGTGCTTGTGGCCAAGCCTGGAAACTTGTGTCCCATCCCTGGGAGCCACAGGGTGGAAGCAGAGAGAGGACTCTTAAAAGTTGTTCTCTGACCTTTACTCATGTGCCATCGTATGCATAGGCCCATACACAAACACAAATAATATAAATAATAAATAAGCAAATAACTATTTAAAAAGCAAAAGCGGGGCTAGGCCCCCCATAATAGAATGCTTGCCTAGCAGGCAGGAAGCCCTGGACTCTGTCCCTAGATCCATATAAACTAGGTATGAAGATGCACACCTGTTGTCCTAGCATTTAGGAAGTAGAGGCAAGAGGAGACAGCTCTAGCTGTCCAGAATCAGGCTGGAGGGTGAGCGTGTGAGTGCCATATGCCTGGATTTGTGTATCAGCTTAAAAGATTTCTATCAGCTTTTTTTTTTTTTTTTTTGGTGGTAGTGTCTTATGTAGCCAAGGTTGGCCTCAAAGTCACTGTGTATCTGTGAATGAGCCCGAGCTGATCTTCCGGAGTAGCTGAGCTGTCCTCTGCTCTATTGTGTGAATTTCAGGCTGATCTGAACTATTCAAGCAAGACTGTCTCAAGAAAAAAAAAAAAGAAGCAACCTAAAATAACCACCTTTCAGAATACAGTGTTAATCATGGGTAATACCTATGGGATAAGAAACGACCCAAGTTAGATTCTGAGACCCGAATGAAGACTGCCTTGGGCAAAATAACTTCTAATTTACACACACACACACACACACACACACACACACACAGAGTAAATAAACATAAAATAAAGTCAGAACAGGTCATGCCACTGATATGGATTTTGGTCTGGGGTAGGCTGCTCCTTCAGTCCTCAACCCCAAGTGGCTAGGTACTGGAGGTTATTTTGTAACTTAAGTCAGATATACAGTATCTGTTAGTCCTCTTGGTGAAAGGAGAGACCAGCTCCTGGAGCTGTCCTGAGCTACCTGGGCTTGATACAAAACTAACGTGCTATTTGAAAACACAAGTTTTTTTTTTTTTTTTTTTTTTAATTTATGTTTATTTACTAACTCACCTCACCCTCACCTTCCTGTGCTATGGAGGGAGCCCAGCACCCCTCTACATGCTAGGCAAGTGCTTTCCACCAAGCCTATGAAAAAGAGAGGAAGAAAGCACATTTTGGAAAACAGCATTCTAGAAACACCTGTGCTGAGCAACCACCTCTGCAGCAGAAGCACTAAACCGCCAGCTCTTAGAGGGAGGCAGCTCTGGAAGGCCTTGTGTCTAGCGTTGCTGGTTTCCAAAGACCAATTCTGAACTGCTTACTGAGGGGAGTTACTGCAGTCCGTCTCCTCTTGCACCACTGATACATTGCTCAAGTTGTCCAGAATCAGGCTGGAGGGTGAAGGTGTGTGAGCATGTGTGCATATGCTTGTGTGTGTGTCTGTGTGTGCAAACATGCACACGTGTATGTGCGTAGGTTTGTGTGTTAGCCTAAAGAATTATCAGCATTTTTTTTTTTGAGGTAGTGTCTTATGTAGACAAGTTGGCCTCACATTCATTGTGTATCTATGATCAGTGTGGTTAGCTTGAGCTGGTCTTCCAGCCTCCAGCCTCAGTGCTGGAATGACAGACATGTGCCACCAGACCCACACACACTCACAAGTGCACACATGCACACATAGACAAACATGTTGGATATGTTTCTCAGTTGCTCTCCACCTCTTTTTTTTTTTTTTTTTTTAAATGTGCATGTTGAGTCTTCATGCTCACACAGTGAGCACAATGAGCCACCTCCCCAGGCCATCCTCAACCCATACCTGATTTTTTTAGACAGGGTCTTTCATTGAACTAGAGCTTGGCCCAGAAGGCTAGGCTAGCCAATGGGCCCCGTGGATCCCCTGTCTTCACCTCCCTAGTGCTAGGGTTATGGGATTATGAGGTCATGGCTCAGTACCTGTTTGTTTTTAAACATGGGTTCTAGACATCAAATTTTTGTTCTTATGCAGTATCGTAGTTTCTTTTCTGTTTTTGTGATAAACACTCTGTCCAGAAGCAACTTAGGGAAGGAAAGTTGGCTTATATGGGTTACAATTTCATCAAAGGGAAGTCAGGGCAGGACCTTGCCCGAGAACTGAAGCAGAAACTATGTCTACTAGGGCTTGGCTAGCTTTCATAGCCCAGGGTCTCCTGCCTAGGGAATGGTGCCACTCATAGTGGGCTAAGTCCTCTTGCATTGATTAATATTAAGAAAATTAATTCCTCACAGACCAACCTGATACAGATGTTTCTGGGACATGCAATAAGAACTTTATGAACTGAGCTTGTCTTTCCACAGACTGAATCACTCCACTTTACATCCCCCAGTCGCCCACCACACACATAAAGGGAAACACGTTGTTCAAGCTGCCAGTCTTATACTTCTTTTTGAGACAGGGTCTCATGTAGTCCAGCGGCCTCAACCTCACTAGGCAGCCATAGATGACCTTGAGCTGATGATCTTCTTGCTTATATCTCCTGAGTTCTGTGATGACAGGGATTTTCCATCACATTCACTTTCCACCGTTCTTGGGATGGAACCAGAGTTCCATGTATGCTAGCAAGTGTTCTACCGTCTGAGCTCCAGGTCCCGTCCAGCTTCAACTGGCACTTTTAAAAGCCATTTATGAGTGAGCTGATTCATAGAATGTCTGGCCAGGCTGAAAATAGCCAAAAGCTTGCGTTTAGGAAATTTAAGTGCTCCTTTTCTATTTATTAGTCATTATTATTATAATGACCGTCGTTATTTCGAAGTACTGGGGATGGAACCCAGGACCTCTTGCACACCGAGGAGGCTTTGCCTTTAGTAATCTTAACCTTCTTCTCTTAACTCCAGGCTGACATTGCCTTGTTAACAATGTTTCAAACCCTTCCTGTTTCTTCTACCACCACTCTCGCAGCTCTCCTGTGTTCTGCTAAATATACTTACGATTCTTAGCTTCCATTTTTTCTTTTAAAAAACTTTTATTACATTTTATTTATTGTGAGCGTGTAAGTACACACGCGTGTTTGAGTGCACATGCCATAGTACATATGTGAAGATCTGAGAACAACTTTTGGAGTTGGTTTATTCCTTCAACCACGTGGGACCTAGAGGTTAAACTCAGGTCATCAGAGTTGACGGCAGGTGCCATTTGCCACTGGGCTGTCTTATCAGCCTTCTATTTTTGCTTTGCGGATAACATATGTGTGCATGCACGTGCCAAGTCTGGAGGTCACCTTTGAGTGTCTTCCTCTGCTGCCTTCCACCTTATTTTTGAGAGTGTTTCTCACTGTACCTGGAGCTTATTGATTGGTTAGGTTGGCTGTCAGAGATCTGCCTGCCACATTCCCAGCTCTCCCTCCCCACTTACTGGAGAGGTTTCAGACTTGTCATTTTCTGTGGATGCTGAGAATATGACCTCAGGTCCTCGTTGTCTCCCCAGCCTTGGGATTTTTCATTTTTTAAAAAAAATTATTTTTGGTATGATATATCAAAGCAACATTAATTGCTTATTAAGGAATTTTTAAAAGTTATATTTGTTTATTTATGGGGGGGGTCATGCATGAGTGTGGAGGTCAGAGAACGACTTGTGCGGGAGTTAGTTCTCTCCTTCCACCATGTGAACACAGGTTGCCAGGCTGAGAGCACATTCACCCACCGAGCCATCCTGCTGAACCTTGCTGAGCATTTTTGTCCTCGGCTGCCTTTGAGCGAGTCACCAGTCCTGCTCTTAAAAGAAACTGATAAGACCTATCAGATGCGTTTAGCAGGAAGACACAGACCCACCTAGGAGAATGTCTTGCCTGGGGCTGGCTGCCACAGTTCCTCTGAGTTATTTGTTTTTTAATCCCTTTATGTATAGGGCGTTTTGCCTGCGTATATGTTTATATACCATGTGTATGCATTGTCTCTGTGCAGGGTGAAAAAAGGTGTCTGGAGTTACAGATGGTTGTGAGCCACTGCCATAGGTGCTGGGAACTGAATTCCTCTGAGTTCCTCTGGAGGAGCAGCCAGTGCTCTTAACCACTGAGCCATCTCCCCCATCCTCTTATTACTTTTTAAATATGATATTTTAATGAACTCTGAGATAATTTTGTACAATATATTTTGGTCACATTTACACCTAGAACTTCCTCAACTGCTCCCAGCTCCACCCATCTCTCTGCCCCTCTCAACTTTTTGCCTTTTTCTTTAATAAAGACTCGGAGTTTAATTTGTGCTGCTTATAGGCTCCTGGGTGTGGGCTGTCCCTGGAGCGTGGTGACCAATCAGTGGCCAAACTTTTAAAGAAAACTGAGTCTCTGTTTCCCAGAAGCCACCAACTGTCAATAGTTCTTCAGGTATTACGGGGCTCATGTTGGGAAGCTGACTGGCTTGATTTTGTACAGGCTTTGTGCAGGCAACCATGGCTGCTGTTGTTCACGAGTGCAGTGGGCCTGTCATGTCCAGAAGACACTGGTTTGCTGCACCTCTCTCTACCAGGCTCATACCTGGTATTCTTGAGTTATCAATGCTGAAGTTGAAGGATTCTAAGTTCAAGGTCAGCCTGAGATACAAATGAAAATGCTGTCTCATACAAACAATCAGTAAATATGCAAGAAAGTATGTAGCGTTGAGTTTACCATTCGAATTGTATTTAAGAAGCCATCGTTCAACAGCGGTCAGTACATTCACGTGTCTTCATGGCCATCCCAACCATCCATTTCCAGAACTTTCTCCTGTACCAAAATGAAGTTCTGTTCTTATTGAACATTAGCTCCTCTTCCCGCTGTGGTGCAGGGTATCTGCCGTTCTGTCTCTGGATTTGATGACTCTAGGAACCGGCAGCATGCCCCTGGAGGATCACCTCCTGTGTGCAAAGCATGATGTCTTCAGGTTTCGTCCATATTGTAACAGATATGAGGACATTTCTGTTTTTCTCTCCTCTTCTTCCTAACCCTCACCCTGACCTGACTCTCTCCTTTGTCCCGCTCCTCCCCTGTCCTCCCTTTATTCTTTTTCCTTTGTATCATTGCTTAAGAATGCAACTATCCTCTTTCTTTAAGACTCATTTTTATTTGTGTGTGTACGTCTGATTGCCATATGTATGTATGTGCGTGCATATGTGCGTGGATGCTTCAGAGGCCAGAGAGAGTGTTGTATTTACTTACAGGTGGTTGGGAGCAATCTAACATGAGTACTGGCAATCAAACTGGGTCTCTAAAAGAGCACTCTTAACCACTTAGCTATCTCTTCACCTTCTTTAAGATGAGGTCTCTCACTGGTTTGGAGTCCCAGGGAGTAGAGGTGTTCACCACCATACCTGATGTATGTGGTACTGAGGATGAAACCTCAAGTTCCATGCATGCTTTGTTGTGGGTTGAATGTCCCCAACAGGCACCTGTATCTGAACATTTGGTTTCCAGATGGTGGCACTGTTTGGGGAGGTATAGCCTTGCTGTAAGAAGGATGCCATTGGGGGCAGCCCCACTTCCTGTCCCCTCTACTTGCTTCCTGTGTGGATAGAAAAGTGACTCTTTAGCTTCCTGCTCCCGCTACCGTGTCTTCCCTGCCTGTTGCCATGCCTCCCCCTCTATGGTGGGCTCTAGCTTTCTAGAACCATAAACCAAAATAAACCTTTCTTCCCTACGTTGCTTTTTTCAGAGGATTTCTATCACAGTTAACAGAAAAGTCACTGACACACAAGGCAGGCCCTCTCCAGCTGACTCCACCCCAACTGGCTCTGCTATTTCCACTCCCCACCTTCATGTTGCTCCCCAGGTTCTTAGCGAGGTGATTCTGTATATGTCTGGGGACATGTTGTCACAGCTGAGGGGTTCTACTGGCATAGGGTAAGTAGGTAAGGACAGGTAGGTAGGTGAGACATTGTCCAAAACCTGGTCCCCACCACAGAGAGCAGAGCAGCTCAAAATGTCATATCTAAGCTGATAAAGCCACCTCTTAGACAGCAGGTCTGCTGGGAGTATGAGGCTTGAGTCTGTGACATGGGACTTCCCAGTGCTGGGATTAGCAAGGCTAAACTGAAGGGCAAAGGGTGGGGCGAGATTCTCTTCCTGCCCTGTCTCTAAAGTTCTTGTAGAAAGGAGTGTCTGTTGCTCCTCTGTCAGAACATGCCGTTTGTGAATTGCTTCTGAAGAGTTTTGTACTTTCCGTGAGGTTGGTTCCAGGGCTTTCCATCCGTGGGACAGAAAGCACCTGCTCGCTCCTCCCTGACCCTGTGCAAGTGTAGCTGCCCATGTTTTGGTTCACCAGGGGTCAGCAGATCAGGCCCTTGGCTTTTGTCACCAGTTGATTTAATTTGTTACTCATAATAAAACTGGAACTCACCTGGCTCAGAGCCCTGGGCCATTAAGAATGCTTGCTAGAATACACTGTGTAGACTGGCTCACTGGGAAAGCTGAGAATAGCAGCTAACTCACCATGAGCAGAAGGGCCGACAGAGGGAAGAGGGCCAGTCTCCCAAATAGAATTTACTTTATTGCTTAGTAAGTCAACAGATTCATCAGAGGAAACACTCCCAACCCAATTTTTCTTTCCTGTGAGACAGGTCTCATGTAGCTCAGGCTGGCCTTCAATTCACTGTAGCTGAGGATATCCTTAAAGTCTTCTGATCCTCCTGCCTCTACCTTCCCAGTGCTGGGATGGCAGACAGGCATCTGCCAACAGGCCTGGGTTAGGCAGTGCTGGGGATAGAACCCAGGATTCTGTGCATGCTATATGAGCGCTCTACCCACTGAGCCACATGCCCAGGCTAAGGCTCCTGACTGTAAGAGCAGCAGATGATTGGTGGATCATTGGTGTATAGACTTTAAGAAAGCTGATTACCACTGTTATTGTCTCAATCTCCAGTCTTCTTCATCTGGAATCTTCCATAGAAACAGGATTATAAAATTTGGTTTTAGATACCTTACATTGGTGTGCGTAGCTATGAGGAGGTGTGCATATGTTGTTCAGTTGATAAGTGTCTGAAGGATTAAAAGTAGTCACTGTGTAGCTCAGTGGGTAGAGCATATCCAAAACTCTAGGATTCGTCCCCAGCACTTGATAAGCCTGGTGTGGTTGTGCGGACCTGTTATCTCTGCACTCAGGAAGTAGGTGCATGCAGGAGGTTGATTTTTGACACATGAGAGATCTTGTGTCAAGAAACAACAAGCCCCCACAATTTATTGGTGAGCACTTAGCATAGTACCTTGCTCCAAGAAAGGTGCTGACATCCAGGTGCAGAATAGAAGAAAATTGCAGCCCATGCATTCATGGCATCTTTGAGATGACAAGGGCCTCTTGTCTAATTTAGAGAACTGAACTGTTTCCTTCTTGCATCAGCTCCACAAGGTAGGCCTAATGACACACCATTTTTGAAAAGGCTCAGAGAAGTTAAGACACTTATCTAAAATATCCCAGCATTGATCAGGTAATGGCATCTTCATCCTCAGGTCTTTATGCCTTTCTGGCTTTCACTTCCTCCTCCTCCTCCTCCTCCTCCTCCTCCTCCTCCTCCTCCTCCTCCTCTTCCTCCTCCTCTTCCTCCTCCTCCTCCTCCTCCTCCTCCTCCTCCTCCTCCCTCCTCCTCCTCCTCTCCTCCTCCTTTTTCTTCTAAGATTTATGTATTTATTTTGTATATGTGGCTTTCATTTCTAATCTGAGACGTAAATACTGTACCAATGTAGCTCTGCCCGATGCGACTTTGCCCTGCCTCTCTAATGTTCCACCAATCGGCATTTTTAAAAATTCAAGCCACATCCGCGAGCTCATCCATTCTCTGGCATCAGAGGATTAGAAGACCCTCTCACAGGTGCCTAAGGATCCAGCATAAGTGGGTGGAGACTTCTGCCCCAGATTTCCATGGAGCCAGAACAGTGCGCAGGGCCTTTCTTGGCTCCTCCCACTATTTCCATGGAGCCCCTGCTGTTGAGAGTTGTTTTCTGAAGCTGGTCAAGCTCTTGATGCTGTGTGTATGTACAAGTGTATATATGTGTCTTAGACCCCGCTTTTCTAAAGCAAGGTTTCTGATTGGATATCCACTGTTTAATTTTCAAGGTTTCCCCGCCCCTTTTCATTTCGTTAAGATACATTCAAATTTGTCTTTGTATCTTGTGGGACTCAGTGAATAATGGACAGCAAAGGCCGACGACTGCCAAGGAAACAGATAGGAAGGGGATCTGGGGACAGATTTTGAGTGTGAGAACCCAGGTGGACCTTTGATCGTGGGACTTCAAAGGGAGAGTCGAAGCATAAGTGGAATCCGGAGTCTAGAAGGGAAGGTGGAGGTGGCTACGGAAGGGGTCGTGTCTCATGGAGCTGGGTAGTGATTGTATCTGCCTTAAACAGGTTTCAAGGAGCTAACATCTGAGAGTGCCGAGGTGTTCCGGGAGCTGCGGAGTAGGAAGGGGTGCGGGCACTTCCTTGTAAATCCGTTTCCACATCCAAGGCCAGGTTTCCTGCGATTCTCCTTTCTCTGGGCAGGGTAGGAAGACGTAACTAGGTGGACATGTGTTTTACTTGAGATTGTAACTTCGTTTGTTTTAGTGAGAATTTCTTGATTTCCAACTTCCTTACGGCCTCGCCAACTGCTCCTCCCCCCAACTTCTGTCTGGATGAGCTGACTTAGCTGCTTCCTGCCCCTTTTAAGAAAATGCATTTTAGTCGTGAGCCCAAATTTCACTGTAGGCTCATGTTCCCAATTCCCCTGGTATCCCACAATCACAGGCCTCATGGAGGCATGTGCTCAATAGCCCTCAAATTATGGTTTTCTACATCTTGATTTCTGAGAGGAAAATTGGGCATTCCGCGTTTTCCCCTTTCAATCCTGACTGTTTTGCTACTGTGTGGGAGGCCTTACAGATGACATTTCCAGGCATTGACAAAGGTACCTATATGAAGTGTAGTTATTTTACAACCTGGTATTTGTTTTTGTTTTTGTTTTTAAAGAAAAACTTGTTTTATTTAGATTGCCTGACAAGTCTTTTGGAATGGATCTAGATTCTTTGAGTATGTGTGTGGGGGGGATATGGGTAGTGCGAAAGGGAAGATGGAGATTAGATTACGAATTAGATTATGAATTCAGAAGTTCATGGACAGATGGAGGGGTCTATGTGTGGCCCTTCTGGAGAGTAGGGTGGGGACAACAGGCTTCACTGTCTTTCCCTTTTTTTTTTTCTTTTTTTTTTTTTTTTTTTTTTTTGCGTGTTTGCCTGTATGTGCTTGCATTTGTATGTTCACGTGCGTGTGCATGTGGAGGCAGGAGGGCAGATCTCAGGTCTCTTTTTTGATGGCTCCTCACTGTATCATTATTCTTTGCGACCTGGAGTCGACCTGGAATCCCAAGATTCAGCTGGGCTAGTTGACCAGTATGCTTCAGCATTCTCCCATCTCTGTCCACCCAGAACTGTGGTGACAGACATGTGTTGCTGCATCTGGCTTTTAACGTGAATGTGGGAGATCCACAGTCAGTCTTCAGACTTGTGCACCAGCCACTTCAATGCCTAAGTCTAACCAACATTCACCTCTGGGCTCTGCACCCATACATGTGCACCCCTATAATACATACGTGATGAAATAGTAAGGAAACAAAATAAAGGTTACAGGTCTCTAAGGAATCTATTTCTGGCCATGTCTATTTCACATACAGCACACATGTGTGCACACATGTATGCACATACATAGATAACACACATAACACATGCACACACATACAAAACACATATACACACATGACACACATTGCACATGTAATACAGATATATAAACACATAGTGCACACACTTAAGCTTCCTACTGTTGGGAATGAACTCAATCAGGAAATAAACTGAAACTTATGCCACCTTTGTCACCATGAGGTCTGGTGGCCAATTTCACTCTGTTAGTGGCAGTTCAGGACACTGTTTGTTCAGCAGCTAGGAAAATGTCTTTGTATCCTGCTTCCTGTCCCTAACCCCAGCTGGCTTGTGCCCGCAAAGAGACTTCTGTAAAAAGAGATCTGTGGACTTGCAAGAACCCAGATGGCCAAAGACTGACCATGAAAAGCCAGTGATCACGTGAGCTGGCCTTTTCATGGTTGAGATTGTCCCCTCTCCAGCCATCCTCACTAGTAAGACTTTTCCATGTCAAATTTCTCCCTTTCTCCATTCCCGCTTGTTCTTCTCCGTGTAAGCTGTGGTGCTTACTCTCTCAATTAGAAAGTTGTCATATCTAATTTCTTCTGCCCTCCAATGACACATAAATATGGATCAACATAGTGGAGAAAGATCACCCAGGGATTCTATGCGTGAGCCATTAATAGGGGCTAAGCAAAACTTGTTGGGGACTTAAAAGAAGAACACGAAGGCTGGGAGACAGCTTGCGCACTTGTAAGCCGAGTTGTCCCCAGAACCCATACGAAAGGTAGAAAGCTAGTTGGAGTGGTGCAGGCTTGTCTTCTCAGGGATGCTGAGGTCTGAGGCAGAGACAGGTGCATCTCTGGAAGCTTGTAGTCAGCTAGCCTGGTCTACTTGGTGAACTTCAAGATCAATGAGAGAAGGCACCAAAATAAAATCAAACAAACAAACAAAACCAACCAGGAACTGAAGATCTCCTCTGACCTTCTCCCAACAAGTGCACCATGCATCTATGCCTACACATGTGTACCTCTCACATGAATATACACACATGCAGGGGCATGTGTAGGCACACATGAGAAAATGAGAAAGCTCAGGGCAGGCTCCAATAACACCTGGATCATGTAGACTAAACTCAGCTAGGGTGCTGGAGGAGATGTCTCAGTGGATAAGAGTGCTTGCAGCACAAGCATAGGGACCTGAGTTCAAATCCCCAGCACCTATGTAAAAAGCCAGGTATAGCTGCTTGTGCCTGTAATGCCAGTATTGTACGCAGAGACTGATAAATTCTGCGAGCTCCCGGCCATCCATCTAGTGTATAGTTTCTCTTTCAGTGAGACCCTGTCTTAAGGCTACAAGACATAGAGCAATAGATGAAGATTCCTGACATCCTTCTCTGGCTTGTACATATGTGTACAGGGACATGTGCATTCAAATACTCACATGCAACACACACACACACACACGCACACGCACACGCACACACACAGAGGCAAATGTTAGGCAGCAAAAGGGTTAGGTAGCATGGTGATGGATAGAAGCGGGAACTAAACAGTACTCATTTTAAAGTACAGGTAGGAATATTTTAAAAAGTTAATCATCCGTCAAGAAAACCAGTGCATTCTCTAAGTACAGACATTGCTCTGGACCGGATCTACAATTACCAGTGTTCTTATTTGGAAATGAAGTTTTAAAAAGCTTAGCCAAACAAACACGAAAGACAATTTCTTTTTCTTTTTTTTTTTTTTTTTGCTACTTGATCATTTAATAATAACTTAGGGCTGTCAAGAGGGCTCAGTAGGTAAAGGGACTGGCCACCATACCTGCTGACGTGAGTTTATTTCTCAGCACCCACATGGTGGGAGGAGGGAACTGATTCCCCAGAGTTGCCCTTTGACCTTCATCCTTCTACGGGGCTACACACACTGGTACACAAATCTTCCTTCTATTGTTAGCTGCCTAAAGTGTGTGCCCTAGACAGACACAAGGAAAGGATTAAGAAACGTAGTCTATGCCTCTTTGCAAGAGACTTTTTTCAGAACAGGATAAGATTACTTAAGAAGCTTGATTTTCAGGTTCAATTTTTATTTATTTATTTATTTATTTATTTATTTTTAAACAGGGTCTCATATTGCCCAGGTTGGTCTCAAACTTCTTTGTACAGCAGAGGGTAACCTTGAACTCTTGATCCTCCTGCTTCTCCTTCAGTACTGGAATTAAAATGCCCAGTTTATGTGGTATTAGGGATGGAGCCCACGGTTCCTACCTGCTAGGCAAACACCATCTGAGCTACATCTCCAGCCTCCTAAGGTGGAAACTGGCATTGCCTAACTCCTAAGTCTGCAGCACTCTACCCCTGCTGGCTTCCTCATCAGACTGTCCTTCCTGTACACTCTTCCCCCTGGCTTCCTCAGAACCCTCCTTCCCTTCAGTGGATCAAGATTCGTCCTCCTCAAGATTAACTTTGGACTTTGCCTTTCATCAGCTCTGATCTGTTCGAAGGCTCTAGTGATTCATGCATTGGCATATCTTGTATTATTCTTCCCTGATGGGAAACACTTGAGCACAATCCATTGATAACCACTAGTCAGTCCCTTCAGGGGTCCTGAGTTTGAGTTCTGGGTGAGCTGACTTTAATGTAGTAGCTATTGTTTTATTTTCTCACCTCTAAAGGGGACAGCTATTTTAATAATAGTAAGTAAGATCATATCAACCATGTACAGTAAATGGAATATATGTAGGATACACACACACACACACACACACACACACACACTTATTAACGACTGAAGGATCTGTTAATTGCACAACTTCCCTTTGCTCTTCTTTAGTGTACTGGAATCAAGAAAACAAGTGTGGATGGAGCTAGTGTGCAGAAAGTCTTCAGATCAAAGAACCTTGATGCAAAGACACCCTCTAGTGCTGGGGTTAGAACTCAGAGCTTCCTGCGTGACCACTGAGCTCCAGCCTCAGCCAGGTTTTCTGGGTGTTCAGCAGGTGAAGACATTGTAGCTTCTTGCCATCCAGTTCCACAAAGGGGATCCTGCTGTGTGATCCGGTTGAGCTGCTGCCCTTCCCTGGGCATCTCTCCAGTTGAGGCCTCGGGCCAGGGTGTCCCGGGCTTTGCCACGCGGTGACAAGATCTCCTGGACGCATGCCCAGAGCCCCGCACCACCCGATGGATGCCTCTTGCATTCCTAGCGTCGCCTTTTTGAGTGTTTGCAAAATCGCGTGCCTTCTAGGGCGATCCCGTAAGGTCTGCACCTAGGAGAGGCTCTCTGGGGTGTCCCAGACCCTAGTTGCTGTCCCAGCTGAAGAAAAGGGAGCCCAGAGCCCCGCGCACACAGGGTGGCGGAGCCAGTACCCCACAGCACGCCTGCCCATTGGCTGAGCGAGAGGGCGGCGCTGCGGCCGCCACCACCCGACCTGGAATCCAGCGGAGCGGAGTGAGGCACGCTTTTGTGTTGCTCAGTCGCAGTGGTTCACGGTGGGTGGGGCTCCGAGCAACCAGGCCGCACCCTTCATTTGCATACTCCATATTCGGATGTGTTGTTTGTAGGTACAGAACTTCGACCCCTTGTGCACGCACCCACACAAAACTAACTCTCTCTCTCTCTCTCTCTCTCTCTCTCTCCTCTCTCTCTCTCTCTCTCCTCTCTCTCTCTCTCTCTCTCTCCTCCTCTCCCCCTCTCTCTCTCTCTCTCCCTCTCTTTCTCTCTCTCCCCTCCCTCTACCTCTCCCTCCCCCACCGCCGCGCGCCTCTCCTTCCCCTGTCTACTTTCTTTCCCCTTCCCACCTTTCCTCTCACTCTTCTATACTCCTGGCTTCTATCAGCGCCTTGCAGTCTGCTAAGACCTGCATGGAGAACTAAAGCTGTCTCCAGCGAGCGTGCGCCTATCATGTTCCTATTGTCCTGGAATAGAAAAGGGTCGCCTTCCAGTTCAAGAATGGATACAAGCTCGTGAGGGCTTGCTGCTGACCACAAACTTGTCGAAATTCAGGGCCATTAAATTAGTTACTAGATTCCAAAGGGGAGGAATTTGGCTTGGGGGACTCGAACTTCAGAGGTCAGGGGCCCAGTGAGGGAGAGAAAGGCTTGGAATGGAAACCAAATAGATGACTTTACGGAGTTTCTAATACTCACCTTCAGGACGGCAGGGGTGAGAGGGTCTCGGGCAAATGACTCAACTGTTCCTATTTGGAAATTTCTGAAAAGCAATGTTTGGGAGCATAAATCTCAATCAATCTCTCTCTTTCTCTCTGTATGTGTGTGTGTATGTATATGTTTGTTTAAACATCAGGCTTTGGAAAGAAATGTTATAAAGTATGTGTAGTGTTGTGGAGATACTAAAATTTGTGTGCGTGCGTGCGGGGGGGAAAAAAAAAAAAAAAAAAAAAACCCCCAAAAAAAAAAAAAAAACCCCCCAAAAAAAAAAAATTGGGGGGGGGGGGGGGGGGTGGGGGGGGGGGGGGGGGGGCCCCCCCCCGGGGCCCCCCCCCCGGGGGGTTTTTAAAACCCCCCCCCCCCCCAAAAAAAACCCCAATGCCCCCCCCCCACCCCCCCTCTTTTTGGTTTTTTTTTTTTAAAAAAAATTCCCTTGGGGGCTTCCGGGGGCCCCGGGGGGCCCGGGAAAAAATTTTTCCCCCAAAAAAAGGGATCTGTTAATTGCACAACTTCCTTTGCTCTTCTTTAGTGTACTGGAATCAAGAAAACAAGTGTGGATGGAGCTAGTGTGCAGAAAGTCTTCAGATCAAGAACTTGATGCAAAGACACCCTCTAGTGCTGGGGTTAGAACTCAGAGCTTCTGCGTGACCACTGAGCTCCACTCAGCCAGGTTTTCTGGGTGTTCAGCAGGTGAAGACATTGTAGCTTTTGCCATCCAGTTCCACAAAGGGGATCCTGCGTGTGATCCGGTTGAGCTGTGCCTTCCTGGGCATCTCTCCATTGAGGCCTCGGGCAGGGTGCCCGGGCTTTGCCCACGCGGTGACAAGATCTCTGGACGCATGCCAGCCCGCACACCCGATGGATGCCTCTTGCATTCCTAGCGTCGCCTTTTTGAGTGTTTGCAAAATGCGTGCCTTCAGGGCGATCCGTAAGGTCTGCACCTAGGAGAGGCTCTCTGGGGTGTCCCAGACCCTAGTTGCTGTCCCAGCTGAAGAAAAGGGACCCCAGAGCCCGCACACAGGGTGGCGGAGCCAGTACCCCAGCACGCCTGCCCATTGGCTGACGAGAGGGCGGCGCTGCGGCCGCCACCACCCGACCTGGAATCCAGGAGCGGAGTGAGGCACGCTTTTGTGTTGCTCACTGCAGTGGTTCACGGTGGGTGGGGCTCCGAGCAACCAGGGCCGCACCCTTCATTTGCATACTCCAATTCGGATGTGTTGTTTGTGGTACAGAACTTCGACCCCTTGTGCACGCACCCACAAAACTAACTCTCTCTCTCTCTCTCTCCTCCTCTCTCTCTTCTCTCCTCCTCTCTCTCTTCTCTCTCTCCTCTCTCTCCTTCCCCCTCTCTCTCTCTCTCTCTTCCCTCTCTTTCTCTCTTCCCCTCCCTTACTCTCCCTCCCCCACCGCGGCGCGCTCGTCCTTCCCCGTCTACTTTCTTTCCCCTTCACCTTTCCTCTCACTCTCTATACTCCTGGCTTCTATCAGCGCCTTGCAGTTGCTAAGACCTGCATGGAGAACTAAGCTGTCTCCAGCGAGCGTGCGCCCTATCATGTTCCTATTTCTGGAATAGAAAAGGGTCGCCTTCAGTTCAAGAATGGATACAAGCTCGTGAGGGCTTGCTGCTGACCACAAACTTGTCGAAATTCAGGGCCATTAAATTAGTTACAGATTCCAAAGGGGAGGAATGGCTTGGGGGACTCGAACTTCAGAGGTCAGGGGCCAGTGAGGGAGGAAAGGCTGGAATGGAAACCAAATAGAGTGACTTTAGGAGTTTCTAATACTCACCTTCAGGACGGCAGGGTTGAGAGGGTCTCGGGCAAATGACTCAACTGTTCCTATATTGGAACATTTCTGAAAAGCAATGTTTGTGGAGTCATAAATTCATCAATCTCTCTTTTCTCTCTGTATGTTGTGTGTATGTATATGTTTGTTTAAAATCAGTTGGAAAGAAATGTTATAAAGTATGTGTAGTGTTGTGGAGATACTAAAATTTGTGTGCGTGCGTGGTGTGCGATGCGTGCGCGCGTGTGCGTGTGTGTAGGTCAGATGATAACTTGCAGAAGTTGGTTTGGCAGGCGTGCTCTCCTGCGGAGCCTTTGCTGTCCTCAATGCAGTTTTGGTCTTAAAGAAAAGTGAATTGGATGATGTGAGTGAGTTGCTGACATTTTCATCTTATTTGTTTTTTATTTTCGCATTCTATTTCTGTGCAGCGTTTTTTATAGATGTTTTTCTGTGTTATTGGCATTACTTCTTCAGTATGCTTTCTAACAAGAAAATTCCTTGGACAAAGATAGCACAGTGATCAGAACTTGGAGATCAACGCTATAGAATATGTTAATCCACTTGCAAAAAATCTCCTCCTTTGGCGCTGTACAGGCAGCTCAGCAGGTAAAGGTGCTGGGCATTCAAGTCTGAGAAGCTAACCCACATGACAGGAGGGCAGATTAACTCCACAGAGCTGCTCTCTGCCCTGCTTCCCTTGACAATGCAAATTAAGACATTGAATCCTACTGCCTATTGCTACAGTGGTCTTTCTTCATGTGTTTTTTTTCTCCTGTTCCAAGTTACACATTAGTTTCTTTGTATCTGTACAGCTCTTTAGTTTTTAAAATTACATTTATTTATTTGTGTTGGGAGGGCAGGCCTGTGCCAGAGAGAGCGTGTGGAGGTCAGAGGACAGCTGCTTAGAGTCCGGCTCAGTTCAGTTCCTCCACCAGGTGGGCTTCAGGGATTGTCAGGCTTGGCAGCAAGCCCCTTACTGGGTGAGCCATCTCAGTGCTCATTTTTCTTTCTTTTCTTTTTTCTTATTACAACAGTGACATTTTGAAGAACATTGGGCACTAGTTTTATAGACGGTCTCTAAGGTGAATGGTTATTGTTGGGAAACAAAATATGTAAAGACCTTGCATTTCCTAACACATCCTATCTGGAAGCCAGTGTTGGGCTATCCAGGTGTTACTGGTAAATATTTGAAACAAAATTTTTCTGGGGAGGGGGTGTTTCTCAAGACAGGGTTTCTCTGTGTAGCCCTGACTGTCCTGGAACTCACTCTGTAGACCATGGTAGCATCTAACTCAGAGATCTGCATACTTCTGCCTTCTGAATGCTGGGATTAAACGCAGGTGCCACCACTGCCTGGCTATTTGAAACATTTTTGACTGGATTTGTTAAGAGGATCTTGCAGTCACACACACACACACCACAAACACACCACACCACACACACACACACACACACACGGAAAAGAATTCACGCAACAAGATTTACATTTTTATTAGTTTGGTTTATGCTGCTGTGATAGACACCATGATCAAAAGCAACTTGGGGAGGAAAGAATTTGTTTCACCCTTTTACTTCTAAATCAAGGCAGGAACTCGAAGCAGGAACTGAAGCAGAGACCATGGAGGAATGCTGATGACTGGCTTGTTCAGCTTGCTTTCTTATACTCAGGACTGCCTGCTCAGGGACGGCAGTGCCTATGCTGGCTGGGCTCTCTTATATTAATCCTTATTTAAGAAATATACCCTATAGGCTTGCCTACAGAGCAATCAGATGGAGACAGTTGTCTTATGAGCATTCCTCTTCCCAGATCTTAGCTTGTGTTGTCTTGACAGAAACAAACAAACCTGACCAGTACACATTGACTACTTGCTTGTACTCTGAAACTTTCCTCTTCTCCTCCTCCTTCGCTGGTTGAAGAGAAGGGAGCTTCTTCTCTTCAACCACTCCCCCTTTCTCTTCTTCATCCTCCTATTCTTTCCTTTTCTTTTGCTTCTTTCCTCTCACTGTCTCATCCTGTCTCCTCCTCTCGTTACGGTTCCTGTCCTGTGTTTTTTATGATACCATCTTATGTAGTCCATGCTGGCTTCCAATTTACTTTGTAGCCAAAGCTGACCTTGATCTTCCTGCTTCAGCCTCCAAAGTGCTGAGATTGCACCATCATGGATCCCAGGGCTCTGGATGGTAAATTCTCTGCCAGCTGAGCCACAGTTCCTGCCCTAAGAGAGTCTCAACCTCCTGTGTCCTGCAGAAGTGGGTGTGGGTCAACGGGAGAACAGAGCAGACCTTGGTTCTAGAGGTTCTAGAGTGGCATTGCTGCACTACCTGTGGTCTGTCCTTGCTCAGTATGGGGAAAACTTTTGTCTTTCCTCAGATGTGTATGATAACACCCAGCATGCTGTGTGCTTGATTCTTATTTGTTGAATGACATGAGAACAGTTTATTAAATGGTACATGGAAGAAGACAGCCATTACGGAAGTGCTCCTGAGTACTGCGCTGAGCTTGTAGAGCTAAGAGTAGTGGTCACAAAAGAACCTTCATAAAACTCTTTTTTTTTTTTTTTTTTGAGACAGGATTTTATGTGGGCTAGGCTAGACTTGTACCTGAGGCAGGTGTTCTGTATCTTACCAGCACTGGCATAGCAAGCAGGCCCTCCTGTATCCCATCTGATGCCTGCATACACTGTTCAGTATTTGAATGCAAAGCCCATACTTAGCTCCTTGGGCTGAAACACAGGAGCCCTGGCATCCATCCTCAGCATCATTGAAAGAAAGTAGAACAAAACCCAGAAGAACAAACCAAACTGTATCTCCTCAAATATTTCTCCTTCATAATTCTTTTGAATTGTAAATCTCTTTACCACTTAAACATTTTTGAGAATTTCATCCGTTGTAAAGTGTGTTTCAGTCATACCCACAACTCCTCCCCACGCCTCCCTTCAAACTTCATATTCTCTGTTTTAAACCCATGGAGTCCAGCAAGTGCTTTCAGGATGTGCGTGCATGTGAGACCTGTCTACTGGAACTGGGTATCCATCAGGCCACAAGCCTGAAAACAAAGTCAAACAAATGGAAACAAAATAACCAAACCCCAAACTTGAACTCCCTCGCACCAGCAGTCATCAACTTCCAATAGCATCTCTGCTTGGGTAGCGGTGGGCTTATTTATCCCCAATCCATTTCTCTCCTTTATCATTCCTTTCTTAATAGCTTTCCCAAATGGACAGCTACTAGTGTTATCTGTAGTCACCTTGCGGTGACTTGTAACTTTATAACTGTTAGTACTTTTCTGCCAACTCTCCTGCCCTGTCCTGTCCCAGGCACCCCGGTACCAGCACTGGCACAAGCTGTGGTGTAGTTCCTAACCAAAAGAAAGAGACAAGATAGCGAACGATTGGAGGCTGGAGAGATGGCTCAGTGGGTGAAATCACAAGCCTGAGATCTCAGTTTGAATCCCTAGCACTTACAGAGAAGCATGGAATGGCCAAATGCCAGCCTGTAACCCTGGTGCTGTGGGGCCTGGGCACAGGAGTGCCCCTGCAGTTTGTTGGCTTCCAGCCTCGCTAGCTCCAGGTCCAGTGAGAGACCTTGTTTCAAAGAAATAAGGCCTTCTGAGGGGAATAAGAAACTCCCCGCCCCCCCCCATAGGAAGACCAACAGTGTCAACTAACCTGGACCCCTGGGAGCTCTCAGAGACTGAGCCACCAACCAAAGAGCATGGTACATGGGTTGCTGGTTCGAGGCCCCAGGCTGCATATGTAGCAGAGGACTGCCTTGTCTGGCCTCAGTGGAAGACGATGTGCCTAACCCTACCGAGACTTGATGCACCAGGGTGGGGGGATATGGAGGGGGCTTCACCGCTCAGAGTCAAAGGGGAGGGGCATGGGGAGAGGGTCTGTGAGAGGAGACTGGGAGGGGGCAGCATTTCGGATGTAAATAAGTAAATAAATGAAAAACAATGTGATTCTTAGGCAAAAAGTAAAAATTTCAAAGAACATGCGTGATAATTGCTTAAGTACTCTTGAATTTCGCAATTTCAGTGGAGCTACTACAGGGTCAAGATTTGTAAGAAAATATCTTTGAGAACTTTATATGAAAAAAAAAGAAATAAGACCTCTAATGGGTTAATAAATAAATCATAAATTAAAAATAGAGGACATGAAGTCGAGAGGGAGACGTATATGATGTGGGAGGAATCCAAAGGGAAGTTTGTGGGGCTTACCGGAGGATAAGTATGATTAAGATACAGTGTATGCCATTATGACATTTTCAACCAATACATATTAAAAGAAGAAATCTCCCAGACCTCTCCCTCTGGTCTCTGCAGGTGTACCACTCCCACCTATATATATGAATAAGTACAATTTAAAAGCACACACCCCTCCCTTAACCCCCCCAGTTGCCTGGGGCCTTTGCAGCCTGATGCTTCCAAATTCTAGCTGTAGTGGCCAGAGGGTTGTGTCTGCCTTGTCAGGACGCTTTCTTTCCTCCTTCCTGGATGTCCTATAAGTGGAATCCTACAGTGCAAAGTGCAAGACTGATGTGCCTGGCTGTCTGCCCCTGGCTTTGTTTGCAACCATTGGCCGCTTTCAGCATTTCATGGGCTGCAGATCTTATGTGTTTGGGAAGTGTTTATTAGGGCTTTGATGAAGCTTCTTGTGAATGAAAACGGCTGACCCTTAGCTGCAGCCCCAACCCAGGAAATGGGCTCCTTCCGGTCCTTCTCTGTGTTGTACAGGAGAGCCTGTGTTTTTGTGAGTCGTAGATAACTGGCTGCTTTAATTATTGCTTCCTCCAATTTAGTTTCAGCCCTCAGATCTCCCTAGACAGAGCAGTGCTAATGATGATAACATTGTTGGCACAGCTTTGCCTTCTGTCTCCCTGGACTCGTAATCGCAGGAAAGGGGATGAGGAGGTGTTGCAGGACTCTATGCTCTGAGCATAACAGGCCAACTTCATCAGGGCAGATGTGAATACCTGCCGTACACTGTTCCCCTCACCACCACAAGCCTCGGCAAGGCCTGCTTACTGCTGATGGCCCTTCATACGAGAGGGGTAGGGTGGGTTACTGAATAACCCCCAACCCTCAGTTTCTAGCTGCTCCCTCCATGGCCTCATGGTCTTTATGCTAGGGTATATAGAAGGTTAAAGTTAATGAAGGGAGTCTTCCATTTGTGCAGCTCTAGAGAAGTGGTAATCTATGCTGGGATGAAGCTTTCCTATGAGGTGGCTGCTTTGAGTCTAACTCCTCTATGTAACCCACTTGTGCTTTGTACATAAGTCCAGTAGATTCCTCGGTTGGACAGTGGCGGATTTGTACTTTAGTTTGTTGTTGGTGCCCTATAAGGAAAGGAGAGAGACTGCAACAGGATGGGGCTTCATGGGTAGAGAGCCGCGTGCGTGGAGCCTTGGGTTCCAAGATTGGCAGTGTGAATATAGTCTCAGTGCTGGGGTAGAAGGGAGAGGGTCTGTGGGGCTGCAGGGTGCTCATGGTGGATGGCCATTTCCTCAGCTTCTAAGAAGTCTCTGTGGTGATTTGCAATGCTTGGCCCAGGCAGTGGCACTATTTGGAGGTAGTAGCCTTGTCAAAGTAGGTGTGGCCTTGTTAGAGGAAGTGTGTCACTGGGCATTGGCTTTAAGACTCTTGTTCTAGCTGCCTGGAAACTAGTCTTCTCCTGTTTGCCTTTGAACAAAATGTTGAATTCTCAGGTCCTCCTATACCATGCCTGTCTGGCACTGCCATGTTCCCGTCTTGATGATGATGGACTGAACCTCTGAACCTTAAGCCAGCCCCAATTAAATGTTGTTCTTTTAAGAATTGCCTTGGTCATGGTGTCTATTCACAACAGTAAAACCCTAACTAAGACAGAAGCTGGTACCAGAAACTGGGTATTGCTGTGATAGGCCTGACCAAGTTTTTGTTTGGAAGGCTTTAGATGTTGGGACTTTGGGTTTGGAATGCCATGGAATGCTTTAAGTGGGGCTTAATGGGCCATCCTAGTAGAAATCTGGAAGACGGTAGTGCTGAGGGTGATTTGAACTGTGTAGGCCTGCTGGTCCAAGGGGTTTCAATGGCGAAGAATGTAAGTATGTGGTCATGGTGTCTGTTCACATCAATAAAACTCTAACTATGCCATATGTCTCCAAATATGCCCTGTCCAAAGCAGAGTTGAGAGTCTGGAGTAATTACAATTGAAATTGAAATTGTAGTGAACTGGATTGAACCACAAAGACTTGGCTCCTCAGGAGAAATCATAGTCTTTATGAATGGTTGTTGGGAACGTAAAATGATTCAGTGGCTGGAGAACAACAGTATGGTGGCGCATTGGAAAAATGAAGAGAATTAAAACATGGTTGGGGTTTGGAAGGTGGCTGGGTAAGAGTTGTTAATGCACAGGCACGAAGAACTGAGTTCAGATCACAGCATCTATTTAAAGCAGGGCACAGTCATGCACATGCCTGTAACATCAGAGAGGTGGGAGGGAGAGACAGGAGGGTCTTTGGGACTTTCTGGCTGCCAGTCTAGCTCTACGTTCAGTGGGAGACCCTAGGTTCAGCATGTACTCAGTATTCAACAATCCCACTTCTGAATATATGCGTGGAATAATGAAAACGGGACTCAGATATTTGCACACCCGTGTCCATAGAAGCATGACTTACAGTATCTCAAAGATAAAGGCCAAGTGGCCACATTAAAATGAATGGGTCGGTGAAGATGAGGCCACCTGAGCATTATTCAGCCCTAAAAATAAACTGAAGGAGCCTCTGATACATGATACATGTGGATACATTTGGAGAACATGATAAAGGATTCCATTCATCCGAAGTCCTAGCAGACACAGAAAGCAGAAAGGTGTGGTTGTGGGTCTATGGAGGGGCCGTGAGAGTCATGAACAGAGAGTTTCCGTTTGGGAAAATGATGAGATTCTGTGGATGGTTGATGGGGATGGCTACACAGCCAGACAAATGCTGTTATTAATTAATTCATTCATTAAAATTGCATACATATGCATGTGTGGTAAACATGCCCCCCCCCCCCTTTGTCTTTCTTTGTATGTGGAGGTCTAAGGTTGATATCAGGTGTCTTCTTTGATTTCTCTCCACCTTAAATATTGAACTCCTGATGTTCCTATCTCTACCTCTTGAGTTCTGGGATGGCAGAACTGCACATCACACCCATTTTTGGTGATGCTTCAAACCCATGTCTTGATCATGTTAGGCAGCACCGTCCCCTATCCAGCCACATCTGCAGCCAGAGACAGAAGCTCTTAAGGCATTTTTACCATAGTTAGTTTTGTTTTTGCTTTGTGTGTTCAGTAACTACACTACATGCTACAGGGGAGAAAGGACTACACGTTGGACAGCTCATATTTCTGTCATGGTAGAAGATTGACCCGGACACTGTTGCTGACAGTGTATGGAACTGGCTAGTGGACTGGGACCCACTGATACTGGGAGAGTTACACTTGAGAATTTGGGAGAAATTTGGATTCCTGGCTGTTCAGTCCTGCTCCAGAAATGTTTTATTTTTACTTATATGTGTGCATATGAAACATGAACAGGTACCTGCAAAGCCCAGGAGAGGGCATCTAGTGCCCTGGAGCTGTAGTTCAAAGTAAACCACATGCTTGTTGTGGGTGCTGGGAACTGAACTCAAGTCCTTTGCAAGACAAAAGTGCTGGTACTATTAAGCCATCCCTCCAGCCCTTAGGCATAGCATGAAAAAAGTATGTGTTGCCCTTGAGGTTATTGCCTACTACTGTATCTGTCATAAACATAGACTGTATGGACTATGGGAGACATTATTTAATAGTGTGTTACATTGTGTCTCCTGCCAAGGACTTGGTTCCTTGGCTTCCTGTCAGTAGCCTGAAGTTGATGGTAGTAACTGGCAAATGCAGTGAGTCAGGTCCTCTCCCTTCTATTCCTCAGGTGTTGGTTAACTTTTGCCAAGTGTGGTGCTACTTTGTAGGGGATACTGTCCTTTTTTTTTTTTTTTTTAACAGAGCAGCCAGGCACGTGTCAAGCGCTGTTTGAGTGTGGCTATTATTGTTATTATTTTGCTTGGCTGTTTGTGCAGACAGAAATTGGACAGAGTTCTTGACCAGCTGTTCTGTTTTTCCTTCTTGTCTCTAGTTTGCCCAACATCTGTAAGTCACATGGCTGCACAGCTGAAGGCCTGTGCTGCCACAAGGAGTGCCTGGGCACTGTTCGGAACCTGATGACCCCACCAAGTGTGTGGCCTGTCGCAACTTCTACCTGGATGGTCAGTGTGTGGAGACCTGCCCACCACCGTACTATCACTTCCAGGACTGGCGTTGCGTGAACTTCAGCTTCTGCCAAGACCTTCACTACAAATGCAGGAACTCTCGGAAGCCTGGCTGCCACCAATACGTCATTCACAACAACAAGTGCATCCCCGAGTGCCCGTCTGGCTATACCATGAATTCCAGCAAGTGAGTCCTGGGTGAGGGGCTGGGGAGGGAACTGAAGCTGGTGATATGGCTAAAGAGGCTGAAGATGGAGCTCTTTGGCTAGAATGCATTCCTAGCATCAAATGTATCAGGGCTGGTGGCACATGCCAGTGATCCTAACGTGGAAGGTAGAGGCAGGAGGATCAGAAGGTGAGAGTTATCCTTGGCTACATTGTGAATTCAAAGCCAGCCTGAGCTGCATGAGATCCTGTCTCAAAAAAAAAAAACCAAACCAAACCAAAAAAACCAGAAAGAAATACCCTCTCCCTTACCCCCCCCCCCAAGGAAAAAAAAAAAAACCTGTGCTAAACCAGAGTGTGCTGGGTAAGACTGGACTTGCTGTTGATAACTACTACTTACATTTTTAAAATTCTGTATGTGTTCATGTGTGTGGGCTGTGTGTATGTGCAGATCGGTACCGTTGTGCGTGTATGTACACATGTAATGCACAAAGTGGGTATGTGTGTAGGCACCTGTGTGTGCAGGTGGATATGTGGCACACGTTTGTATGTATTTATGCATTATGTGTGTGCACACAGTTATGAAGGTGGGTGTGCATATATGTGTGTGTGTGTTCATGTATGTGAAGGTGGACATTTATGTGTATGTGTTTATCTGTTCACTTATATGGACACATGTGTATGCAAATGAGCACTTGTGTATGTATAGTTGAGCCTATGTGTGCACATATTTGTGTGTTTGGGCACATGTTGCAGGTGAGTACAGGTGTATGTATGTCTTCATCTGTGTAGACACGTGTGTGTGTGTGTGTGTGTGTGTGTGTGTGTGTAGACCAGTGGTTGATGTGGATGCTTTCCTCAATCACTCTTCACTTTATTTAGTTTTTAAAATATATTTATTCTTATTGATGTGTATGTATGTATATGCTGTGTTTTATGTGCACAGAGGTGCCTGGGGAGGCCAGTAGAGTGCATCTGACCCCCTTGAGCCGAAAGTTACAGGTGAATGGAAACCTCCCTGTGGTGCTTGGAAGCAAACCAAGGACTTCATGCTTATGCAGCAAGCATTTTGCCAGCTGAGGGATCTACATGCTCTCAGTAGCAGTTTTTGTTGTTATTGTTATAGACTTGTTTGGTGTCCGGGCTTTGATGACAGCACTTGATCAGAGAGGAAAAAAAAAAAAGGATGTTTCTTTGCCTGAACATCTCATTTCTGAGTGAGTTGAAGATGGAATTCTTTCGTGTCACCTGCCTCCTCCTCCTTGGCTCCATGAATCACTGTTGTACCAGGAAGTAGCTGTGCAGTTCATAGCCTACCCGACCTGACCACAAGCTGGGCATACTGTCTTAAGGACGGGAGGGCTTACACCTAAACTGTTCCAGGGCTTGGCTGTTCTTCCAAGATCAGCACCATCAAGCCATTTCCTACCACTTGGGTGAGAAACAGGCTTTTCTCTCTCCTGGGTGGTGTGAGTCAGGCTTCCTATATATACACCCCAGGTGCCTTGCTTAGGGCCTTAACTTCTTGGATGAGATATTTTAGTATCTGGGACCATCACCAAGTCGTTGATTTTTAAATTTCTTTCTTGGTTTTTGTTTTTGGGTTAAGAAAAGGGAGGGGTGTTGGGGGGATGTCCAGCAAAGAACAGAAAACCAAATCAGAAACAGACGCACATTGCGAGGCCTTGAGCTGACCTGCTGACGTCAAAATTCTTCCTCTCAGACTTGGGTACTAGCCAAGTAAGCGAGCAAAAGAGTGTTTTGATTTTGGTGGGAAATTTTATTTCCCTGGGTAATAAGGGCAAGAAGGAAAACAATCTTTATTTTAGCTCCTATGAACCATTTTTTTTTTTTTTTAGTGTTTATGAAACCTGAAAGTACAATATGTTTTGTTTTGCTCATTATGTTTTTTTCTTTAAAAAAAAAAAAAAACCAACCAAAGAAGCAAAACAGCAAGGATTGCTGACCCAAATAGACCTCTATAAATCAGTCTGCGTGTTGAATGGGACTTTTTAAATTTTTTTTTTTTTTTTTTTGAGGGCAGAAGGTTCAGCAGGAAGATTGGAGAAGGAAGCATATCTGTTTATCCATTTCAGTTTTTAAGAAAGATTGGGACTGATGTCAAGACCTTTGTTTAAAAGACATTGCCTATAGGGCTGGAGAGATGACCCCTCCACCCACAGAGAAAGCAGGAATTCGGATTCTTAGAACCCGTGTAAATGCCAGGCTGTGTGATGACCCATGTGTAATCCCAGCCTTAGGAGGAGACAGGGATTCCCAGGGCAGGTTGGCTATCTACATTGGCTACAGTGATGAGCTCGGAGTTCAAGTGAGTCTATAAGATGGAGGGCTGGTGAGATGGCTGAGCAGGTAAAGGTGCCTGCCACCAACACTGACATTCTGAGTTTGAAACCTTAGGACCCACAGAAGGAGAAAACTGACTTCCAAAGTTTGTCCTCTGAGCTTCATACTATATGCTGTGATGTGTACATGACTACACAGTTAGACACACACAGACACACACAGTCACACACACACACACAGACACACACACACAGTCCACACCCCCCCCACGAATCTACTATCTATCTATCTATCTATCTATCTATCTATCTATCTATCTATCTATCTACCTACTATCTATCTATCTATCATCTAATTATCTGTCATTTATATCTATATGTATATACATACATACACATATATGATAGAGAACAATCAAGAAGGATATCCAACATCATCTGTGGGCCTCCACACGGGCACACATGCTTACACAACACACATACATATCCGTTCTAAAGAAGAAAAAGACATGGGCTTTAAATAATAGGGTTTTTTTTAATGCTCACCAAAACCACAATGATGATTCTGTGCACATTGTCCAGTTGTGGGTTTCTGTATTTGTTCTCAGCTCCTGCAGAAGCTCCTCTGATGACAGCTGAGTGAGACACTGATCTATGAGTATGACAGAATGTCCTTAAGAGTCATCTTATTGCTGCATTCCTTTAGCAAAACAATAGTATTGCTTTTCCCATGGGTCCACAGCCTATCTAGTCTTAGGTTCTTGGCCACCTTAGCAGTATCAGGCATGGGTTCCATTTCATGGAATGGGCCTTAAATCTAACTCGATAGTGGTTGGCTGATCCCACAACTTTTATGCCACTTTTGCACCAAGGTATCATGCAGTCCGGTCATGTAGATAGAGAGTTTGTGGCTGGGTTGGTGTTTATCTTTTTCCTCTGGTAATGCGGAATACCTTCCAGTACCATGAGCAATAGCGAGGAAGAGTAAAGCTCTAAGCAAGCACAAGCTTGGCTTCTACATGTTCAATGAGAATCGATGCCGTTGTCTTCAGCAGTCGGGCCTTACCATCAGTTTGTGGAGACCAACCAATAGCCTTATCGGCGATACCTGAGTCATGTGGGGGTTTCTTTGAGGGCCCTTTCTTTGTCGAACAACTCAATTGGAAGTAACTGATTCATGTGCCCTGGAGGTTTCACTTGGTGGCTACAAATGTATAGGTGGGTCTCTGTCTGCTTGTTATTTGGTGATGACAAGATCTGAAGATTCAAAATAATATAACCTAAAGATTTCTTTTATTTATTTATGCATTTGAAGAAGTGTCCATTGTAGTAGGTTTCCATATGACCCCTCCAGTTCTCTAAGTGTTAGCTGTTCCTCCATGTATTCTCTCTCTTGCCCTTCTCTTCCCTTTCCCTCCCACTGAATCTTTCTGTCCCAGTTTCTCCCCCTCACTATCCCCTGATCCATAATTATATATTCCATTTTCCCTTCCTTTGGAGATCCTCCCATAACCCCTAGTTACTATGCTACACCTAACTTCTGTGGTTATACTTTTAGTAGCTTGTCTATCTAAGGCTTAACAGTTAACATCCATGTATAAGTGCGTACATACCATATTTGTCTTTTTGGGTCTCAGTCACCTCACCCAGGATGATTTTTCTCTAGTTTCTCCCATTTATCTGTGAATTTCATGATTTCATTTATTTAGTGACAGAGTACTATTCCACTGTGTAAATATAGCACATTTTCTATACCTTTTCATTCATTGATGGACGTTTAGCCTGTTTTCTGGCTGTTATGAGTAGAGCAGTGATGAGCAGGGGTGAGCTAGTGACTCTGTAGTAGGATATAGTGTCCTGTGGGTTTATGCCTTGGGGTGATGTAGTTGGATCTTAAAGTAGATCTATTTTCATCTTCTGGAGGAACCGCCACAGTGATTTCTATAGTGGCTGTACAAGTGTGCAGTCCTGCCTGCAATGAGTGACTCTTCCCCTTCCTCCACATCCTCGCCAGCGTGTGCTGTCACTGGTGTTATTGATCTTAATTGTTCTGACTGGTGTAAGTTTTGATTTGCATTTCCTTAATGACTGAAGAGGTTGAAATTTCTCCAAGTGTTTTATCTTTTGAGAACTCTTTGTTTTGATCTGTACCCCATTGGGTTGTTATCTTGATGACCATTTGTTGTTGTGTGTGCTCTTTTTATATATTGGATATTAACCCTCTATTGGATGTGGAGTTGATAAAAATCTTTTTTCTATTCTGTAGGCTGCTGCTTTGTCTAACTGATGGCATCATTTGCCTTTTAGAAGTTTTTCAGTTTCATGTGTCTGATTTATTAGTTGTTGATCTTAGTGCTTGTGCTTCCAACGTTCCGTTCAGAAAGTCTTTTCTTGTACCAATAAGTTCAGGGCTAGTCCCCACTTTCTCTTCTATTGTATCAGGATATGTGGCTTTATGTTGAGGTTGTTGATCCATTTGGGTCTAGTTATACAGGTGATAAGTGTGGATCTATTTTTGTTCTTCTACATGCAGCATCTGGTTTGACCATCCAGTTTGAAGATGTCTTTTTTTTTTTTCTCCAGTGTATATGTGTGGATTCATTGTTAAAAATCAGGTATCCGTAGGTTTGTGGACTTGTGTCAGGGTCTTCAGTTGAATTCCATTGATCAGTGTGTCTATTGTTATGCCAACTATCATGCTGTTTTAATTACTATAGCTCTGTAGTATTATTTGATGTGAGAGATAGTGAGTACCTCCAGTTCTTTTATTATTCAGGATTGTTTTACTATCTGGTGTGTGTGTTTCTGTATGAATCTAAAAATTATTCTTTCAATTTCTGTGAAGAATTGTGTTGGAATTTTGAAGGGGATTGTATTGAATCTTTTGGTAGATTGCTTTTGGTAGGATGCACATTTTCTTTTTCTTTTTTTTCTTTTTTATTATTTTTTTGCTTTTTTTCGACAGGGTTTCTCTGTGTAGCCCTGGCTGTCCTGGAACTCACTCTGTAGACCAGGCTGTCCTCGAACTCAGAAATCCGCCTGCCTCTGCCTCCCAAGTGCTGGGATTAAAGGCATGTGCCACCACTGGCCATCGAACATTTTCACTATATTAATTTTGCTGATCCATGAGCATCAGAGATCTTTGCATGTTCTGATACCTTCTTCAATTTCTTTCTTCAGTATGTCAAAATTTTTAATTGTAGAAGTCTTCTACTTGCTTGGTTAGAGTTACCCCAAGATATTTTATTTTATTTTTCTTTTAGGTTATGGTAAAAGGTATTGTTTCCCTGATTTTTTCCTCAGGCTGTTTGCCATTTGTAGAAAGACTAAGTGGTCAGCTCTAGGAGTTTCCTGGTAGAATTCTTAGGGTCACTTAAATATACTATTATATAATCTGCAAATAAAGATACTTTGACTTCTCCCTTTCCAATTTGTATACTTTTGATCTCCTTCAGTTGTCTTATTGCTCTAACTAAGACTTCAAATACTATATTGAATAGATATGGAGAGAATAGACAGCCTTGTCTTGTTGCTAATTTTAGTGGAAATCTTTTGAATTTCCCTCAATTTAAGTTGATGTTGGCTGTGGGCTTTCTATAAATCACACTTGTTATTTTGAGATATGTTCTTTGTATCCCTAATCTCTCCAGGTCTTTTATCATGAAGGGGTGTTGGATATTTTTCAAAGACCTTTTCTACATCCAATGAGGTGATCTTTTTTTTTTTCCTTTCAGTTTGTTACATGGTAGATTACATGTGTTGGACCATGTGTAATCCTTGCATTTCTGGGATGAAAGCTATCTAATGATGCATGATCTTTTTTATTTGTTCTTAGATTCAGTTTGCAAGTATTTTATTGAGAATATTTGCATCTATGCTCATAAGGGAAATTGGTCTGTAATTTTCTTGTTTTTTGGTTGGGTCTTTATGTGGTTTAGGTATCATAGTAACTCACCTTGTAAAAAGAACTGGGGAATTTCCTTCTGTCAAATTATTCTGACAATACTTCTGTCAAGTATTGTGGAATAATTTGACAACTATTGGTGTTTAACTCTTCTTTGAAAGTCTAGTAGAATTCTATGCTAAAATCAGCTGGCCCTGTTTTTTGGGGGTAGGGGTTGGGAGACTTTTAATGACTTTTTCTATTTCACTAGGGGTTATAGGTCTATTTAAATTGCGTATTTAATCTTCATTTAACTTTGGTAAGAGGTATGTATGGAGAAATGATCCTCTTTTTTTTTTTAATGTTTTGGATTTCCTTGGTATCTGTAGTGATGCCCACCTCTGTGCCTCTAATTTGGTTAATTTGGGTTTTCTCTGACTTTTTATGAATTTATCTAAAGCTTGCAATCGTTTTGATTTTCTCAAAGAACCAACTCGTTGTTTGGAACCTATTGATTCTCTCATTTTGTTTCTATTTTATTCATTTTAGCCCTGAGTTTGATGATTTCTTGCCATCTACTCTTTTTCGGTGTCATTTTTTTTTTTTTTTTTTTTGGTTTTATTCCAGAGCTTTGGTTTGCTTAAGGTTGTTATTGTAAGATCTCTCGATTTTTTTTTTTTTTTTAAATGTAGGACTGTAGAGCTATCAGTTTACCTCTTAGTACTTCCTTTATTGTGTCGCATAAGTTTGTGTGTGTTGTGCTTTCATTTCCATTTAATTATAGAAAGTCTTTCATTTCTGCTTGACCCACTTTTAGTGGTGATTTGTTTCAGTGTCTCTGCGTTTGCAAGCTTTCTGTTGTTTTTGATGTTTCTGGTGTCCGGCTTTATCCATAGTGGTCAGACAGGATGTGGGGGTTATTTGAATTTTCCTGTGTCTGCTGAGACATGCTTTGTGTCCATGTATGTGGTCAGTTTTGGAGAAAATTCCATGAGCTGCTAGGACGAAGACATATTCTTTTGTGTTTCAGTGAATTGTTCTGTAAGCATCTGTTAGGCCCGTTTAGTTTACAACATCAGTTAACGCCAGCATCCCTCTGTTTAGTTTTTGTCTAGAGGACCTGCTTATTGATGAAAGTGGATATTGAAATATCCCACTATCCATACATGAAGGTCAGTTAGTGATCTAAATTGTAGTATGTTTTCTCTTTTGTTTGCTTGTTTGTCTTGAATGAACTTGGGTTCTCGTGTTTGTTGCGTAGATGTTAAGAATCACAGTAGCCTCTTGGTGGTCTTTGCCTTTAATGACTATACAGTATCTTTCTTTATCTCTTCTGAGTAGTTTTGGTTTTAAGTCTATTTTGTTAGATATTGAAATGGCTACCCCAGCTTGCTTATTAGGTCTACTTGCTTGGAATGCCTTTTTCCATCCCTTTACCCTGAGGTGATGTCTATTCTTGTGAGAGTGTGTTTCTTGGATGTAGCTGAAGGGTGGATCCTGTTTTGGAATCCATTCTGTTAGTCTGCGTCTTTTTATTGGGGAATTGAGATCCTCTATACTGAGGATTATTAACTAACAATGTTTTTGATTGCCACTGTTTTGTTGTGGTGGTGTGGGTCCCCTTCTCCTCCTTAATTGCTGGTCTGGTGTTATATGTTCCTTGTGTTTCTTAGCTGTTATATTAACCTCTTTAGGTTGAAGGTTACTGCTTAAATTCAGTTTTATCATGGAATGTTTTTCTTTCCCCATCCCTTGTGATGGATTGTTTTTTTCTGGGTATAGTATTCTGGGCTGGCGTCTGTGGTCTTTTAGAATCTGTAGAATATCTGTCTAGGCCCTTCTGGCCTTTAGAGTCTCCATTAAAATCTCAAGTGTTAGTCTAATATCATTCCCAACCTATGGGTCATAACCCCTTTCGGGTTATAACAGATATCCTGAATATCAGATATTTAAATTATGATTCCTAACTGTAGGATAATTACAGTCATGAAGTAGTAATAAAATAATTTTATTGTTGGGGGGGTCACCACAACATGAGGAACTATATCACAGGGTTTCAGCATTAGGAAGGTTGAGAACCACTGTTCTAATAGGTCTGCCTGTCTATGTTATTTGTTCCTTTTCCCATTCACGTGTTAAGGAGTTCTATTTTGTGCTGGTGTCTAGAAATCTGAGATGGTGATTGAGGTGATTCTAGGTGTTGGTATCTGGTTTTGCCTTTGTTGGGTGGGTGTTCTGGTCCTTGGTTTCTATGTCTCTCTGTGGATCTTATGAAAGTGTAGTGGCCATGAATTGCCTTGTTGAGAGTGCTTCAGCAGGCCAGTAGGTGGCAGAGAGCAGTGGCAGAGGACAAGGAGAATAGGTTGAGAGGGCCTTCAGGAAAGAGCTAAGGGCATGTTTACACCTAGAGGTGGTGTCCCCAGGGAAGAGGGGGCAATGAATTGTCTAGAGAGACAGGAATGAAAGTCCTAGCAGGAACCGGGTCTGAACCAAGAGCTCAAGTCTCCAGTGAATGGAGTTGAGATGGGAGGGACATCTGATAAGCAGGATCTTCCAGGACTGAGGGTGAGAATGGAGAGACAATAAAGGAGGACAAAAAAAAGACAGTGTTATTCACCTGCCTGAGTCCATAGTGTGTGTGTTAGGAAGGGGTAATTATTCAACGTGGTTCTCCCTTCCTTGGCTTGTGGATTTCCAGCCTAGATGTTTGCACAGTATCTGGGATGCTGCAGCCTCAGACACCACGCATTCCAGACTCAGTACCTTCCAAGGCTGCCCTGATTCCTGACATCAGCAATACTTCAGAGAGCCCTAGAACACCCAGGCTTCTGAGCAGCTGGTTGTGAGTTTAGGAGCTTCACTAGAGTGACTCAGAACTGAAATAAACACACAGAGATACTGTACGCATGGGTACACACACCGGTGTTTTTGTCTGTTTGTGCCTGTACAAACATCCTGTAGGAGGATGATGTCAAGTGCCCTGCTCTATGACTCTCCTCTGTTGCTTTGATCTAGGGTCTCTCATTGTACCTGGACACAAGCCCCAGTGATCCCCCTGTGTCTGTCCCCTCACAGGGCTTGGTGCCATACTCAACTTTCAAAAATTTTGGGTGCCGGGAATTTGTCATCAGGTCCTCATGCTTGTGCAGCCATACCTGTGAGGTCCCTGTGGTGGACGCTTGGATACATTTAGGAGCATTCTTGGGAAGGACAGACTGGGTATACTAGTGGCTGCTTATGGGTTTTTGTTTTGTTTGGGGCTTTGTTGTTCTTCTGAGACAGGATCTCCCTATGGAGAAAAGGCTGGCCTCATACTTGCAGTGTCTGCAATGTTGTTTGTTTTGATCCTTTAAGTACTGGGAATTTTTATGTATTTTATTTATGTATTCATTTATGGGCGAGGAAACCAAAGCGAACCTGTAGAACTCTGAGGATAACTTTGGGTGAATGAGCTCTCTTCTTTCACCATCATGTGGGTTCTGAGGATTGGATTCAGCTTGGGGGTAAACACCTTTACCTAATGAGCCATCTCATCACTGGAGTGTTGGAACTACAAGTATATATCCTCCACACCCACTTGGGGCCCACTATGTAATCTGATGGTTGAGTCTTCATATTCTATATCCTCTAGGAAGAGGAGAGGCAGGCAAAGAGGCAGGCTTCCAAGGCTGGGGGACGGGGAATTAGCTCCAACAGCAGGCAAGTAGGGAGATCTGAGTTCAGACATGGACACACTTTCTTTTTGGAAACCTGGGCATGGTGGCTTGCACTTATGACCCCAGTACTGGGAAGGAGGAGACAGGATGATCCCTGGAACTCCCTGGCCAGTCATCGCAGGCCACACAGCATGTTCCAGGTTCAATGAGAGATTCTATCTCAAAAACAGACTTAAAGCTTCCTGAAGGATGAACACTCAAAGTTGACCTCTGATCTCACAAAAGTGAGTACCCCTAAAACACACACACACACACACACACACACACACACACACACACACACACACACACGCCTACACATGCATATGAACATATGGTCAATGATTCTATCACCCATGCCTACAGAATGAGATTCCAAGACAAACTCTATGGGACTAGGGTGATGGTAAAATGTTGACTTCAGTTTGATCCTAGCACCCTTGGTAAAAGCTGGGCATGGTGGTCTGTGCTTGTTATACCATCACTGGAGAGGTGTGGTGCTGTCAAATCTGCCCTGTGCAGAAAAAGAAGGAAGTTTCTTACACCAGGAAAGGAATTATTTGTGAGTGTGTGTGTGTGTGTGTTTGTGTGTGTCCATGTTTGTATGTGTGGCTACGTGTGAGTGGGTGTAGGGAGATCAGAGGACAACCTCAGATATTATTCTCAGAATTCCACCTACTTTCTTTGTGACAGGGTCTCCTAGTGGCCCTGATCCTGACTTATTAGGCTGGGCTAGCTGGCCAGCGAAACCCTCTCCTTCCTCAGTACTAACCTTATCAACATCTAACAGTATGTCTGATATTTTTAAGAAAACCTTTCATTGCATATGTATTTATTTTTTGTGTATGAGTGTGTGTATGTGTGCGTGTCTGCGTGCACACGCGTGCGCACGTGTGTGCAGTGTTCAGTGGGCAGTTTTCAGTACTCGCTTTCCTCCTTCACTTTGTTGGTCCCAGGGATTGAACTTAGGTTAGCAGGCTTGGCTTCATGCAGGTACCTTTACCCTATGAGCTGTCTTTCCAGCCAGTGCCTGACATTTTTAGGTGGGTTGCAGGGGTTCAACTGAGGTCCTCATCCTTGTGAGGTGAACACTCCACTGACTGAGCACTCTCTCAAATGCTGGGCAATGAAATTTTAGGGGATAATTGGCTATTTTAAGATTGTAGGAGCAGGTTGACAATGTCTGGGAATATTTCTGGTTGTGGCATTTGGAGCTGAGATGCTGCTGGCATTGAGCATCGCCTGGGAATCCGACTCTGCATCCTGTACTGCCCGTGGGTACCTCATTACCAATGTGAGGACATATTTGCTTTAAAATATCTGAAATACAGTATCAGTGAATTTCCTTTGGCTGTGATAAAAACACTGTGATCAAAGGCAGCTTAGGGGAACAAAAGGTTTGTTTTAGCTTATACTGCCTGGTCACGTCTGTCACTGAGGGAAGTCAAGTAGCAATCTGAAGTAGAAACTACAAAACAGTTTCTCAACCTTCCTACTATAGCCTACAGATCCTCACATTGTAGTGACCCACAACCGTAAAATTATTTCTTTGCTACTTCATAACTGTAATTTTGCTACTGTTATGAATCGTAATATATAATCACTGATAAGTAGGATATCTAATATGTAACCACCAAAGGGGTAGCAATCCTCAGGTTGAGAACCACTGCCATAGAGCAACGATGCTAGTTGGCTCAGTTTCTAGCTCATGTGTATCTAGCATTCTCTCATAGACTAGGCCCACCTGCCTCGGAAATGGCCACAACAGTAGGCTGCCCCCCCCCCCCCATCAATCAACACTCAAGATAAGTCCCCATAGCCAGAGTCATGGGCCAATCCGATATAGGCAATTCCTCAACTGAGAACTCCTCAAGATGACTCTAGGCTGTGTCCTGTTGACAGTTAAAGCTAACTGGCTCGACTGCTGAGCTCAGCACATTCACTTTAGAGTAATAGACGGAGTTGGCCACTGGGTTCCTGTGAAGCATGCTGTCTTCCAAATGATGGGTTGAGGGAACCCTGTGTACCTCATTGATCTCTGGATCTCTGCTTCACTCTCAGCTTGATGTGCACCCCATGTCTGGGACCTTGTCCTAAGGTCTGCCAGATCCTCGAAGGTGAGAAGACCATTGATTCTGTGACATCTGCCCAGGAGCTCCGAGGTTGCACCGTGATCAATGGAAGCCTGATTATCAACATTCGAGGGGCAGTGAGTATTTCAGGAGCATCTCCCTCTTCCTGTGAGCTGTGAGCAGGGAAGCACATAGCCCAGGGTATTCACACATCCCTCTCTCAACTTTCATGGCCATATTCACTTCAGTCTTGTGGTCTCAAGTGTTCAGGAAGCTGAGGCAGGAGGATTGCTTTAATCTAGCAAGTTCAGACTAGCCTGGATGACATAATCTTGTCTAAAGAAACAAAACAGCATAACAAAGTGACACATCCATCAGTGGCCCTCTAAGTAGGAGACTCATACCAGGAGTTGCCTCAAAATCCAAAAGGAAAAATTTATGGTTCTGCCTCTGCCTAAAATTCTTACTTTCCAATCTGCAGCAGGAATCTGTATTCTTCATTATATTTTATGTGTATGAGTGTTTTGTCTGGGTATATGTATATACCAGTGTATATGTGGCGTCCACAAAAGGAGGGTATGTGGTGCCCTGGAACTGCAGTTAGAGATGATTGTGAGTTGCCATGCGGATATGTGGGAACTGCACCCAGGTCCTCTGTGACAGCAACAAGTTCTCTTAATTCTGGGCCATCTCTACAGCCTCAGGGACCTATTCTTACTAATATGCACCAAGTCTGCTGGTATACACTTGCTATCCCAGCACTCAGGAGATGGAGATAGAAGAAGTTCAAGTGTGACTTTGAAGTCAGCCTAGACTACATGAGACCCAATATCAAAAAGATAAAGAAAGAAAGAAAGGCTCCAAGTTAAAATCAAAACAAAACAAGAACTTTATTATGGGTTGTGTGCTAAGGTAGGTAGAGTGCTTGCCCAGCATTCACGGGTTCATGGGTTTCAGTTCTCAGTACTATGTCACTGTGGCACACTGCACTGGGGGGATGTAGACGTTCAAAGTTATCTTTAGGTGAATAGTAGACTTGAGGCAAACTTGGGCTACTGTAGGCGGCCGAAGAGATGGCTCCGGTTTCCAACATGGCCAACGCAGCGTCCTGTATAAGCCTACTGTGCATGCGTCAGCCTCAAGCCCCTCCCGAGAGGGCTTATGCTAATGAGGCATGGGCCCTAACCAATCATGGGGCTTATGCTAATGAGGTATTGGCCCTAACCAATCCTGAGAGAACAGGCTGCCTGGCCTGCCCCCTTGGAAGGGTATATAAGCAGTGCATTTCTGCTGCTTGGGTTCCCCTTCGTTGGATGAAGATTGTGCCTGGAATAAAAGAGCTGTCAGAGAAGAATCCAGGCGTGTCGTGTCTTACTAGCCGGCCAAAGAAGGACGCAACAGGCTACATGACACTTTGTTTCAAAAATAGAAATAAATAAAATAAAAGCAAGCATGCTGTATTGCAGATTTGCTTTAAACTCACTACATAGCCATAGATGACTTCCAACCCCTAATTCTCCTACCTTCACATGCTGAGTGCTGGGCTAACAGGTTTGCGCGTGCGCACATACACACACACAGACACACAGACACACAGACACACACACACACACACACACACACACACACACACACACAGAGTGGATAAAACATTTCTGTAGACACTCATGGGCATTTCCTCCTTTTTGCAGACAACCTGGCAGCTGAGCTGGATGATGTATTCTTGTGGTGATTTAATGTGCAGGTGTGTTAGATGACATCATGTGTCTGTGGGGCACAGTAGGTACAACATCCAGTCTGTACAGACCCTAAGTCAATCTGAGCATCAGCCACTATTTTTCATTTGTTAGATTTTTTTTTCTGCCTAAAGCTCAACAAAAATCTTTATAGTCTAAGAACCACAGGGGTCTGTCTTTCCTGCGTTTTCAGTGCTGACGGTAGAGGTGTTGCTGTGAAGAGAGATTTGACCAGGCAATTTTTATAAAGAAAAACATTTAATTGGGCTGGCTTAGTTTCTGAAGTCTAGGCTGTTATCTTCATGGTGAGAACCACACAGGCAGAGAGACAGGCATGAGGCTGAGAGCTTATATTCTGATCCACAGACAGAGGCAGTGAAAAGAGAGAGATTGGGCCCCCGCATAGACTTTTGAGCCTCAAATCCACCCCAGTGACACACTTCCTCCAACAAGGCCACACCCCCCAATAAGGCCACACCTCCTAATTCTTCCCAAACACTTCTACTTGGGATTAAGCATTTAAACATGAACCTGTGGGGACCATTCTTATTCAAACTACCATGCTCCACTCCCTGGCCTCTATAGACTTGTAGTCATAGCGTAACACAAAATCCATTCAGTCCAACTTCAATTTCCCCATATTCTATCACAATTTCAACACTGTTTAAAAAACCAAAGTCTCTTCTGAGACTCAAGGCAACTCTTTACTGTAACCCCTGCAAAATCAAAAAGTATATCACATACTTACAACATACAGTGGCATGGGATATACATTGCCATTCCAAAAGGGAGGAAAGGAACACAGTAAGGAAATACCAGACCAAAGCAAGAGTGAAGCCCAGAGGGGCAAACTCCAAACTCTTTGTTAGGTGGCTCTTCCTTCCGGCCTTGCTGAATGCAATACATTTCTCTCTCTTGGGCAGCTCACTGGGCAGACACCCTATAACCCTGGCATCTCCAACATCTTGGGGTCTCCAATGTCATCTAGGTTTCATTTTC
The DNA here is from genome assembly GCA_021653895.1 of Mastomys natalensis. Taxonomy (NCBI): domain Eukaryota; kingdom Metazoa; phylum Chordata; class Mammalia; order Rodentia; family Muridae; genus Mastomys; species Mastomys natalensis. Next base: position 128,107 of record JAJTUV010001014.1, on the reverse strand, counting down.
ACATCTTCACATAATGACCTATCCCGGCCTTCATGCAGGGACCCCGCCTGTTTGACTAACTGGAGACCAAGCATTCAAACATATGAGTCTATGGGGTCATTCTCATTCAAAGTACCACAGCCATGATGGCTGCAGGTTTTTTTCCTTCCCCTTCCTTCCTTCCTTCCTTCCTTCCTTCCTTCCTTCCTTCCTTCCTTCCTTCCCTCCCTTCCTCCCTTCCTCCCTCTCTCCTTCCCTTCCTCACTTCTTCCTCTCTTCTTCTTCCTCCCCCCTCCTTTCCTCCTCCTCCTCCTCCTCCTCCTCCTCCTCCTCCTCCTCCTCCTCCTCCTCTTTTTCCTCCTCTTTCTCCTCCTAAATCTGGGCTCTGTGGACAGAACTCAGGTCCTCAGGCACCTGCACATTCACATACTTGGAGCATTCCCAAGTAACCTGTCTTCCCAGCCTGCCAGAGGCAGGTTTTCTGTATCTTAACTGAGCCAGTCACACAAAGTACAATGTTTTATGTCCCATAATCATAACACGAATGCTGAGGCATCAAGGTTGATGAAATACATGCATCGGTCTATATCACCTGGGAAGCAATAACAAGATGAAGTTTGGTGCTGGACAAATGGTTCAGTTCTGTTGCTCTCATCCAAAGCAACTTGAGGAAAAAAGCATTTATTTTCTCTTACATTTCCAGATCACAGTGCATCGTTCAGGGGGCTCAGGGCAAAAACTCAAGGCAGAAACCTGGAGGCAGTGACCATGGAAGAGTGCTGTTTATGGTTAGCTACCTTTCTTATGTAGCCCAGGGCCACCACCTACCCAGGCCCTTCCTACATTAACCATCAATCAAAACAATGCTTCACAGACATGACCACAGGCCAATCTAATGGAGGAAGGTTTTCATTGAGGTTCTCTCTTCCCAGGTGTGTCAAGTTGATGACCCAGATTAGCCATCACACCCGCACATACATGAACATGCATGCACATGTATACACACACACACACACACAAACGAGACCATCTGTTTGCTCAAAAGTGTCCTTTTTGCATTGGTATGAATCCTCCAGGATTCAGTTGAGCATTATATTCAGGTGAGTCTTCAATACCTAGTTATCTGCTGACTCCCCACCTTTCAAACTCAGCAAGACCAGTCTTCTGCTTACGTTAATGTGACCCCATAAGCAGTAGCAGATTATATACACAATGTTTTAATTCGCCAACTTAACACAATCTAGAATCACACAGAAAGGGAATCTTAACTGAAGATTTTTCCAGATCAGACTGGCCCAGAGACGTGCCCGTGGAACATTTTCTTGGTTGACGATTGATTGTTTTGGGGGTTTCTTGCTGGCCCAGAGCTTACCAAGTCGACTTGGCCGGCTTGGCTCCGGTTTTGATTGTTAGTTGAAATGAGAAGAGTCATTCCATGGACTGGATCTTGAACAACATGAGAGTGGAGAAAGCTAGTTAAGTATAAGCAGCAAGCAGGAATCATCCATTCGTCATTTTTCTCTGCTATTGACTGTGGATGATGAAAAATGACTAACGGCCTGACTTCCTGCCTTAATTTCCCTGAAATGATAATCTGACCTGTGATTGTAAGCCAAATAAACTCTTCCTCCCTTGAGCTGCTTTTTCTGATCGTAGCAACAAAATGAAAATAGAACTCTTGCCATCCTTCAATCCACCTCTCTTCCCGAAGAGGCAGGAGGTTGAGGACTTTGGTCTGAAATGAACTATTCAATATTCCAATTGCCTGACTTTTTTTTTTCTCTTGACTTTTTCTAGGTGAAAATGAATTACTTAAATTTTCTTTCATTCGGACATCTTTTGACAAGATCTTGCTGAGGTGGGAGCCCTACTGGCCCCCCGACTTCCGAGATCTCCTGGGATTCATGCTGTTCTACAAAGAGGCGTAAGTAAAAGGAGGTAGACTTTTGCTCCTTGTTGCAGAGACAGACAAGGGCCATCAGGAAGAAGTTGAAGGAAGGGAAGTTCCATCTTGGCTCAGAGCTTGCATGGTGGGATGTCATAGCAGCAGGAACATGAAGCAGCCGGTCACGTGGCCTCAACAGGCAGGAGGCAGAGAGATGAATGCTGGTGCTCAGATCATGCTCTCCTTTAAAATAAGAAAATATTTTGTGTGTTCTTTTACATTTTCATACATCTCTGTAGTGTGGTTTGATCATACCCATCCACCATGTTCTCCCTCCACCATCCCCTAGTGTGTCTATCCTGTTTCCCTCTCAACTTCATGTGCTCTCTGTGTTGTTAACAAGCCTTTGAATCCAGTAAGTGCTGCCCGTGTGTGCATGCATGTGGAGACATTCTCTAGAGCATGAGCAACCAACCAGTGTCCATGTCCCCAAAGGGGGGTGACTTTAGCTCCCTTAGTAGCTACACACTACTCCTCTGCCTGGAGAGGACCTTGGAGCCCTCACCATCCTTGCTGGGATGTTGGTTGGCTTGATCTGGTTCAGGCAATCACAGCTGGTATGAGTTGCTGTGTGTAGCAACCATGCCATGTCCAGGAGTCAACACTGCACATCCTCCCAGTCAGCGGTTTCCTTTTCCTGTAGGCTAGAGATGTACCTGTCTCCATTTCGCAGTGCTGGGATTACAAATGTTCACTACCACACCTGGCCTTTCCATGGGTGCTAGGGATTTGAACTCAGGTCCTCATGCTTGTACAGCCAACGCTTTGTCCCCTGAGCCATCTCCCAGGCCCAGCATTGATATGTTGTTAGCTCATGTTGAGAATATGAAAATTTCTATGGGTGCATAGAAAATGTCGAGGTGGGAAGAAAAAAGAAAAAGAAAGAAAATGCATCGACTACACCTAAGTTACCACACACCATCCACCTACTCTGCCCACACCATCACCCTAGCTCTGCCGAAGAGTCTTAGTCGTTTACCTATGGCTCTGTGGTAGGTTGAGAGCTGACACTCAATGACAGTAGTCAGCATCATGAACTTATCCCACCACATGCTGCTCGCTTTGGAGAAGACCCACATTCCGAATCGGAAAGATGAAAAAGTTCCCTTCAGAGAGGCTGGAGAGGAGGCTCAGCAGTTAAGTGTGCTTACTGTGCTTCCACAGGACCTGAGTCTGATTTCCAGCATCCAAGTCAGGCATCTCCCAGCCACCAGAAGCAGGGGATCCAAGGCTCTCTCTGGTCCTTGAAAGCACATACATAAATGCACACACTCAGATACACATTTGTACTTTTAGAAAGTCACATGCCGTGGAATACACTTAAAATCCTAGCTCCTAAGAAACAGAAATGGGCAGATCTTTTGGGATCTCTGACTAGCCAGAGTAGCCTTTGAGGTGAATTTTAGGTCTGATAATATTACCCTATCCCCAAACCCAAGGCAGCACTTCAATGTGTATGCCATTAGTCCCAGCACTGAGGAGACAAGAGGCAGTTAGACTTCTGTGAGTTTGAGGCCAGCTGGGACTAGAGTCTGTCTCAACAGACAGAAAAAACAAGGTACATGGAACCTGATGCTGTTTTCCAGGTCCATACACATACTCCTATAAACACACACACACACACACACACACACACACACACACACGTCTGCACCTGAGCACCAAATTAAATAGAAAAGAAGTGAGTTTATGTCTTGTAACTCTCCAAGGTTCCCCTTCCACTTAGTACTGAGATTGCCATTTCCACAGTGGTAACCCACCTCTCCCTCTTATTTCTCAAAAGCCCTTATCAGAACGTGACCGAGTTTGACGGGCAGGATGCTTGTGGCTCCAACAGCTGGACTGTGGTGGATATTGACCCACCCCAGAGGTCCAATGACCCCAAGTCTCAGACCCCAAGCCACCCTGGGTGGCTGATGCGGGGCCTCAAACCCTGGACCCAGTATGCCATCTTTGTGAAGACCTTGGTTACCTTCTCTGATGAACGCCGGACCTATGGAGCCAAAAGTGATATCATCTATGTGCAAACAGATGCCACTAGTAAGTGTGTCCTGGGAACAGGGGTTTGCTCTTGAGCTGACACTGGTATCTTTGATAGGCAGCTTCTGTGACAGGCTTTCTCCTGTGGTTGGCTTCTAGAGGAGCCAAGGGCTGACGCTCAGATTTTCATGTGTAATAAACTATAACCCATGATCTACTTCAGAGTTCAAGAGTTCACTTTTGGGCTGGGAAGGGCTTGGTGGGTAAGACTGTTGTTGGTCCCATTATCCACACTGAAACCTGGGTGTAACCATGTTTATGCTCTGAGTCCCAGGGGTTTCCATGTACTTGCCTATACTCCCAGAGCCCTGGGGCTCAGGGACAGGGACAAGGTAACACTAGGATTTGTTAGCTGCCAGCCTCGCTTCAGTTTCAATGAACGATCCTGTTTCAGAAGAGTAAAGTAGATAATATAGAATGGGATGTCTGACTTCCTCTGCTGGGCTCTGCACATGCACAGACACCAATATCTAACACACACATACCACATGTAACATACCACATATAACACACAGACATGTAATACACACACATGCATACACAGACACATCACACTTAACACATACATATGCAACATACACTCACACAAAACGTGCCTGCCCATCGACATATAATATCGCACATACAACATATAACATACACATTGCATATAACACATGCATGCACAAAATGCATATACATAACACATGTATATGTGTTAAATCCCCCAAGTTCCTCAGAACCACATAAACCAGGTATGGTGGTGCATGCTATATCCCAACACTCAGGAGAATCAGGAGTTTAAGCTTATCCTTGGCTACATCATCAAGTTTGAGGCTAGTCTGGGCTACATGAGAGTGTGCCTCAAAAACATCAAATAAAACCAATTGGTGGTTTCAAGTGCTTTTGGTGACTGGGTTTGATTTGTACCCCAAATTCATTTCTTCCTAATTTCTCTTTTGTCCCAGGAACATCTTCCTAGTGCCCCAGACAGCCAGAGCTTTGGCGTTTCTCAGAGCCCAAGTCTATGAGGAAATCTTCTCCATGATGGTAAATTTGTTTCTTTTCTCTCCTCTACAGATCCTTCTGTTCCCCTGGATCCCATATCAGTCTCTAATTCTTCATCTCAGATTATTTTAAAGTGGAAGCCTCCCTCTGACCCCAATGGCAACATCACACACTACCTGGTCTACTGGGAGAGGCAAGCAGAGGACAGCGAGCTGTTTGAGTTGGATTATTGTCTCAAAGGTGAGCATAGGCCACTGTAATGGGGTTCACTGTACCTCGAGTCTTTTATGGAGACAGGGTCTCTTTTCCTGTTCCCGGGATGTGTACATCACACGTGTGCACAGACATACATGTGCACACATGCACGTACTCCATTCTATCTCACGTAAGACACACTTTATGTGTGTGTGCATGTATGCACTGTGTGTAGATGTGTATGGGTGTGTAGGTTTGTGTGCACATGTATATGTAGAGGTAGGTCAGAGAATAACTTTGGTATGTTCAAAATTGCTGTACATTTGTTTTTTAAAAGTTTTTGCTTGGTTTTGAGACAGTCTCATAAAGATCAAGCTGGACTTATATTCACTATGTAGCTAAGGAAGATAGTGGATTTCTTGCACCGCCTGCCTCTACCTCCTAAGTGTTGGGATTACATGACTATACCACAATGCCTAGTTTATACACTGCTGGGGATTCAAACCCAGGGCTGTATGGGTGCTAACACTCTCCAACAGGATACACCCTCAACCCATTTTATTTAAAAAAAAAATTAAAAGTATTTTTATTCCATTTATTTATTTAATTATTTCCCTAGTCTCTGTGTGTGGGTTCACATGTGCCATGACATGTCTGTGGAGGTCAGAAGACAGCTTACAGGAGTCTGTTTTCTTGTCAGCCACACGGGTCCCAGGGATTAGACTCAACTGGTCAGTCTTGGGGACAAGCTCTTTTACCTGCTGAGTCATCCTACTACACCCTCTGTTTAAAAAAAATCAGTACAATGCACTGAAGCCAGTGCCTCGTGCATACGAGGAAATGTTCTACCACTGAGCTCCAGCCAAGCCCTGGTACAAGAGAGAGCTTACTTCCAAAAGCTATTATCTGACCTCTACCCACCATGACACGCACACACACACACACACACACACACACACACACACACACACACACTTTATTAAAACAGAACAAAAACACCACAACCCACCATCAAATCAGAGACAGTGAAATTTTGCTGTTCTTTTAGTTGGTGGATTTTTGTCTTTGATACATTTGTCGTTAGCAGTATCCTTAGCCTGTGACCTTGTAGAAGCAGGCCAAGGGGCTGCTGGAGAGAGAGGTGTGGCTGAGGTCTGTGCTTGGATCCACCCCTGGTCTGGTGTCTGGTTTTGGCTAAGTCACGCAGCAAGTAGTCTGTCTCCTTTTGTGGAAAGGGGCGGAGGACAGATGATTCCTGGGAACGGTCCCAACTCTAAGATCATGTGCTATATGCATGCCTGTGACATCATCCCTGCCTGGGCCAGGATCACCAACTTGGTTTACCTCCTTGCATACTTTATATAACTTGAGAGCAAGTCCAGTCCTGGGTTCAGCTCTGACTTGTTGGCTCTGCATTTGAGTGTAGGAAACCACCAGCTAGGCAAAGCTATACTTTCTGTTTGTTTGTTTTGTTTAAAAGCAGTAACTTACGAAAGTTTGATTGTGCTGTTGTTTGTTCTTAAGCAAGGTTTCACACAGCCCAGGTTGGCCTTAAACTCATGATATATTCCAAGGATGACCCTGTCTCTGCCGATGGAGTGTTAGGATGATTGGTTTTACTGCAGCAAACTTTCATTCTGTAAACGAAAATTAGTGATTACAAAGGCTGAGGATAAAGCTAAGTTGGTAGAAAGTTTCCTAGCGGTCAGGAAGCCCTGGCCTCCATTCCCAGCATCAGATAGCCCAGCGTAGGGGTTCAGTCCTGTTACTGCAGCTTTGGAAGGTGGAAGCAGGAAGGTTGGGCTTTAATGTCATCCCTACCTACATAGCAAGTGTGAGTCCTTTCTAAGGTATATGAGACCCTGTCTCAAAACAAAAACAAAATCACCTTAAACCATGAATACCACAAGGGTGTTTAAAAATGGTGATACGTGAATATCACAGAATTTATTTGCACATGCATGTGTGTAGATGCATATACATTTCTACTTGTGTGTTTGGGGTCTGACTGAGCCATCTCCCTAGTGTGCACGCACACCTTTTTAAATGTTACACACAATTCCATACTCTTCTGGAAGCATACAGAGGGCTTTCTTTGAGGTTGAGGTCAGGTGTCTTGCTCTGTGGCTCCTTGTTTTTTGAGGCAGGGTTTTTCACTGATCCTGATGCTCCCCAGTTTGGCTAAACTGACTGACCACCGAGTTCCAGGGATCCCCCTGTCTCTACTTTCCCAGCACTGAGGAGTGAGATATGTGGCATTATGTTTGGTTTTTATGTGGGTACCGGGGATTGAACTCAGGTCCTCAGGCTTGCATGGCAGCCACTTTATCCACTGAACCATGTCACCAGCACACAGAGCTCATAGGAGGCCTAACAGTAGTTGAGCTTATGTGGACAAAGGCAGAGTATGGAGGCCACGTTTGGAGGAAATAGAATGCCAGTGTTGAAGAGGACAGCGCTTCGGTTTAGACGAGAAAGTTCTGGAAATGGGTAGCAGCAATGATTGTGCCACACTGTAAATAGACGATGTCACTAGTCATATACCATACATGGTTTCAATGGTACCGTTTGTGTTATGTTTCTTTAACCATAATTTGATAATACATGTAATAAATGACCAGTAGTACTTTTCTATTAGTATCACAATTTGATTTTATTTTTAATTGTGGTAAATTTGGGGCTAAGGAAATGATGCTGGATAAAGTATTTGCTGTACAAACAGGATGACCTGAGTTTGGATCCCCAACATCCATGTAGAAAAAAGCTGGTTTTGGCAGCATGCATCTGTAACCATCATACTGGGGAGGCAGAGGCAGGCAGATCCCTGGAGTATGCTGCTCAGCTAGCCTAGCAACTTGTAAGGTCCAAGTTTAGGGAGAGACTCTGTCTCAATGACTAAGATGGAGACTGGCAAGATATATCAGTGGGTAAAGGTATTTGCTGTCAGGCCTTAGGGATTAGCATTAACCACCGGAACCCACGTGGTAGAAGGAGAAAATAGATTCCGGAAAGTTATCCTCTGACATCCACATGTGGGTGATGTCATGTATTCACTCACATGGGTGATGGTACATAGATACAGGTAACACAAACATACACACAGGATGCACACAAACACACAAACACACACAGCAACTTTGGAGCTCCTGGTATCCTAAAACTGTAATTTGACTCTTTGGGAAGGTGAGGGAGGGCGTAGAGGGAGTTCATTGCCAATGGGTAACATAGTGAAGCCCTGTCTCAGAAATGAGGTCTGGAGACATGAATGATAGAGTGCTTGCTTAGCACATCCAATGAGGGCATGGCTGTTGCCTAAGGAATGACACCCAAGCATGATCTCTGGCCTACACACACACACACACACACACACACACACACACGAACTAGGATCTGTTCATCTGTTCCATCTTACTGAGAATGCACTGTGGTTCTCTCTCTCTCTCTCTTTCTCTCTCTCTTGTGTGTGTGTGTGAGAATGCACTGTGGTGCTCTGTGTTGTGGTGTATATATGTTGGAGAGTGCTTTGTGTCATGTATATATGTGTTTAAATGTATGTGTATATGGTGTGTGTGTGTGTTCTGCGGGAGACTCGAGCCCCTGTTCTGCCTCTCCCTAGGGCTGAAGCTCCCCTCAAGGACCTGGTCCCCACCTTTTGAGTCTGATGATTCTCAGAAGCACAACCAGAGTGAGTATGACGACTCGGCCAGCGAGTGCTGCTCATGCCCGAAGACTGACTCTCAGATCCTGAAGGAGCTGGAGGAGTCTTCATTCAGGAAGACCTTCGAGGATTACCTGCACAACGTGGTTTTTGTCCCCAGGTCAGAACTTTGCACGGGCCAGCTCTCTTTCTGTCTGTTAGCCTGGTGCCGTGACTTCTTAGGGAAGGAGGTGTGTGAGCTGAGGAGACTGTGTAAGTGGGGAGGTGACTGGAGCCTGAGCTCAGTTGTGTGTCTGTGGTGGGAGGGGGAAAACGGTTTGTTTGTTGTTGGGGAGAGGACTCAGTTAAGAAAGTGTTTGCCCTAAGAGCACAAACACCTGAGTTTGGTACCCAGAATCCACGGAAAAAGCCAGGTGTGGGCTTATATCCCATTACTGGGGAGGCAGACACAGGGTTCCTGCACCATCCTGCTAGCCAGACTGGTCTAACTAGTAACATCTGGGTCTATAAGAGACAAGGTAGACGACATCTGGGGAACCATTGCTACTACTGCCCTCTGGCTTTACATGCATGTCTACCTGCTCACACATGTGCACTTACACATACATGTTCACACATAAGTACACATGTGACCCACAGGTGTATTTGTGTGTATACACACACATGTACAGGTATACATGTGACTCAGTTGTGTATACATGTGTATGCACATACACAAATAATGCCCGTGGGTCACATGCGTACTTGTACATGGATGCAAACACACACAAATATGTCTGTGGGTCACATATGCACATACACATGTGTACACACACACAGAAATACCTCTATGGATATGTATACACATGTATGCACACACACAAATACACCAGTGAATCACATATTCATGTACATAGTGTGCACACATATATAAATATGCCTGTGGGTTACAAATTTCTTCTTTTTCCTGTGCCTGATTTGAGCTGAAAACAAGCAGATATGCCTGGATCTAGTTCCCATCCGTGTATATGTCTTACAGAATGTTGGAGCTCTGGGTCTCAGGGACTCTGGAAGCTGTCTGTCTCGGCTCTCTACTCTTATATGTACTGGTTTGAGCAAGTCACTATACTGCTCTGTGCTCCAGTTTTCTTATCTGCACAATGGACCTTTGGGGTCTCCCGTGGATTGGTTCCAGGATCCTGAGGTTACCTCACAGATTCTCAGGTCTCTTAAATAGATGTCATAATATGTGCACAGATCCCCCACCTTCTTATATTAAACCATCTTTAGATAACTTATAACATCTTCAGACAATGAACATGCTATATAAATAATTTTTACACCATATTGTGTAACATGGGCACCATGACAAGGAAAAAAGCCTGTATATGTTTAGTATGACACAACTTTCTAGAGTCATTCTTTGACAATTTCACACATGTATATAATGTATCTTGATCCTATTGACCCTCAACTTCCCTCTTATACTCCTATCAATATGTCTGCCTCTTTCATGTTGTTCTTGTCCTCTTCTTCCTTTCGTATGACTCATTGAACCAGTTAGCTCTGCCTGCTGGAATGTTGAGTGGTTTTTGGCTTGACCTCATGCAGGTCTTGTTCAGGTAACCAGTGCTGTATTGAGTTCATAAGTGCAACGACTATGTCATGTCCAAACGACAGCATTTCATAGAACCCGCCCATCCTCTGGTTCTTTCGTCCTTTCCATTTTCTTTTCTGCACTGTTTGCTCCCTGAGCCACGGTAGTGGCGTTGATACAAATTTCCCATTCAGGACTGGACACACGACAGTCACTTAGTCTCAGCATTTTGATCAGCTGTGACTCTCTGCCCAGTGTGAAAAGAAGTTTCTCTGACCAGGGTTGAGAACAGCAGTAATCTATGTGCATAAACGTAAATACTTCAAGAACAGTTTGACATCATGCTCATAGGCTTCCCATTAGGGCATATAACTTCCTGAACTAGGCTTTTGAACAGGGTTACACATGAATTCTCTCCTGTGGAGCAGGCCCCATATCCCTCAGAACAGTTGGTTACCTCTTGTAATGGTCATGCTACCATTTATAATAAATTAGTGGCATATCTTGCCTGACAGGTCTACTGATAATTTGAATCCATAGTTGGTTGAAGCCAAGAAGCAGATCTGGATCCCATGGGCCTGTTGTATAATCATTCTTTGTGTTCTAAGGTTGTAAGCCTGAAAGGCTCACTCAGGGACCCTCAACAGTAGCACTGCCTCCTTGGATTCAGGTTACTCCTCTGTAGTGGGACCCATCCTAGACATTTAGGGTGCTGACCTTCTTGGTCCCCAACTGCTCAATTCTAGTAGTGCCTCTTCTCAGATGTGACTTCCAGAATATACTTGTAGAAACTTGCAGATGCTTCCAAAACCATGAGCTTTGAATATGCTGCTGCTGAGTCTATTTGTACTTTTCCATCTTTGTCTCCTTCCTTCAAGTTCTTCATTAGATTTCTCCTCTGCCCACCTACCTCCCAAATCAGATGCAATTTCCCTTTCCTGAGCACATCCAAACTTTAGAAAGTCTCTGTTTGTACTAAACAAAGTTCTGCTGTGTCTGTTCTAATGTCCACCATCATTTTTGTCTCCAAAACCATTATTATGTTATTTTTTCTTTCTTCATGGAATCTTCTGCCATAACTGAATCCAAAATGCGGGGTTCAGGAGATAGTTTAGTCAGTAAAGCACTTGCTGTGCAGCCATGAGGACCTGAGTTTCATCTCCAACACTCATGTTAAAAGAGCACAGTGTGGTAGCACTTGATAGTAATCCCATTGCTAAGAAGGTGGAGACTGTGGGGTCCCTGGGGCTTGATGGCTAGCCATCTCAGCCAACTTTTCAAATTCCAGTCCAGTGAGAGTCTTTGTCTCAGAAGGTGAGCAGCATGTGAGGAATGTCCTCGGTCCTGTAACCACACACACACACACACACACACACACACACACACACTCTAAACAGTAGACTTAAATGATGCTGGACTTGCGTAAATGGCTGGGTTGTTTATGTAGTCATATTTGAGATCCATGGCAATAGCATCATGAGAAGTAGTTTTCTCTCACTTTTCCTTGTCTTTCCCTGCATTACCTTCAATTTCAGGAAAGGTGTAGTTCTTTTCCACTCATGAATGATGGATAGGACTTGTATCAGTCTCCTTTCTGTTACTACAATGAAATACCTAAGACTCGATGCATTATAAAGAAAAACGTATTGATGTAGCTTACGGTTTTGGATCTGGGCAGCTTTGGTGATGATATATCAAGGGAGATGGCATCAAAGTAGGAGAGTATTATATTGTATTGACTGGGGAGGAGCCAGTAATGAGCTTCTGCTAGGCCCTGCCTCTTAAAGGGCCTACTATCTCTTATTACCAATCTAAGGACCAAATCTCCAGCAGATGAACCTTGGGAAAAAACAGAGTCAAACCACATCCCAGACATAGCAGTGTTCTTTCCTGGAGGGAGTATTACCTCAAGGGTGTACTCAAATGGTCAAACGGTCCTTTGGTTGAAATTCTGCCTTTCCTCAAAGTGATGAATTTTGTTTTCACAGAAAAACCTCTTCAGGCAGTGGTACTGAGGACAGTAGGTATGACTCAGCTGTGGGACATCTATGTGGCCCGAGTGGCTGTTTAATTAGTGTGTGTGGGCGGGGGGGGGGGGTTGCTAAGTCCAAAATATTAGAGATTTATGGGGCTTTTAATTTATTTTTGCATGTGGTAAACGCAGCTCTTGAGACTGGATGCTTCACAAATTCTCCAATTAAACACCTTCACTGGGAAAAGGAATCTGGGCATGAATGTGGGGAAAATTTTTTTAACTAACACACTCTTCCTAAAATATGTGATCAAGGCACAGTTCCTGGGTCCTTCCTCAGTGGGTCATTGTCCCTCCATGCATTTGCTCACTAAATATCTGTCTACAAGTACCTGTGTGAGCACAGAACCATGCCTGAGGCTTCTAGCTTCAGATGGTAGGAAATCCTACCTGTTAATAAACCCAGTCTCATCATTCTTAATGACCATTTCTCTGGTCTTAGACAATGCAATATGACAAGAAAAGATGGCAGATCAAAGTGTCGCCAAATTTCAGCAGGAGACTGAAGGACCATTTCTCTTCAGTCTTAGGGAGGCCACCAAAGGAGACAAATGCAGCAGCAGACAGGGAGATGAGACACATTATTACATTATTAGCTCTTATTGGAACAAGAAGCAAGACAAAAGAGACAGGTTGGAACTGCCTTGAAGGATAATCCTCTGAATCCAATCAGTACAAACCCGTTTGTGAATAGGTCCAGAGCCATTCATTGGTGTATGTGCAACCTACCTCTGCTCACAACCCCCAAAGGAAAGTGATTCTCCTTCCCAAGCAGGCATTAGCTGCCAATAGATCCTTGGAGAGGGGTAGCCCTTCTTCCCCTGTGTTGGAATTTTTGCTTTGCTTGATTTTGTGCAGGTTTTATGTAAGTAATCCAGCTGCTGTGAATTTGTGGGTGAAATAGCCATGTTATGTCCAGAGGACAGTGTTTCCTAGCCTTTGACTCTCATAGGGTTTTCACTGCAGAGACTGGGGGTGGGGTAGATATAATAGCCCATCTACTGCTGAGCACACACAGTCACTCTCTTTCAGCAGTCTGAACTGTAGTGAGTCTCTGCATCCATTACTACTCACTGCAGTAAGAAGTTTCCCTGACCAAGGCTGAGAGTAGCACAGATCTAGGGATATAAACAAACACATAGAAGGCCGTTTGACAACATGACAATTCAGAAAACCAGCATCACCTGTGATCTATGGACTTCCTAGCTGAGGGTTTGACCATGTTCACAGTACCAGGCAAAAATTCCTAGTGTGTCTGTCTGTCTGTCTGCCTATCTATCTATTTATCTATCTATCTATCTATCTATCTATCTATCTATCTATCTATCTATCTATCTATCTATCATCTATCCATTCTATTATCTAAATATCTAATCTATCATCTATCTATATTTATCTATTGATCTAATCTATCATCTATCTAATCTATAATCTATCTATAGCATCTAACATCTATCAATCATCTATTAATCTAATCTATAATTTATCTATATATCTTAATCTAATCTATCAACCTGTCATCTATTCATCCTATTATCAATATATCTATATTTATTTATTAATCTAATCTATCATCTATTTAATCTATCATCTATCTAATCTATCATCTATCTATAGTATCTGTCTGTCTGTCTGTCTGTCTGTCTATCTATCATCTTCTATCTCTACTTATTTCCAGGCCTAATCTGACCTCTAGTGGCCAGTTGAAATAAGATCTGTTGTCATTGAAGGTCTAGAGTTTTGTGGCTTTCATTGTAAGCTGGATTTCTCATCTAACCGCCCAGTTGATGTTTGGGGCTGGATTTCTCAGTGGGGTGAGGAACATCCTGGGCATGGTAGGATGCTGAGCTCTGCCCACTCCACAGCAGCGACATCACAACCTTCCAAAGAAATAATGGAGGCATTCTCTAGTTAACGCTACTGGTTTAACACGACATGGTTGGATAATGAAATCATGTTTATGAATGTAGTTCAGAGGGCTTCGTTGATACTCTTCCTCAGGAGTCATTCATTAACATAGTAGTTTTTAAATTTAATCCTTAGTGTTTAAGGATTTACTTATTTTTATTTTACTGTGTCTATGTACCATGAAATGTCTGGTGCCAGCAGATGCCAAAAGAGAGAGTTGGATTCTCTGGGACAGAAGTTATAGAGAGTTGTGATGTCATGTAGATGCTGGGAACTAAACTATCTCTGCAAGAGCAGCCAGTGCTTCTAACTACTGAACCATCTCTCCTTATATTATTTGGACAGAACCCCTTTGAGATGCAGTCATACCCTAGAGATCTTATGGGTAAAGCCAATGTAGTATGTAAGCAAGCCACACGACAGCTTTGGTTTGGTTATGTCGGGGCTGGAGAGATGGCTCAGTGACTAAGAGCACTTACTGCCCTTGCAGAGGATTGGAGTCCAGTTCCCAGTCCTCATATTGGTTTACAACCACCCATAACTGAAGATCCAAGGACTCTGTTACCTTCTTCTGGGCTCTGTGGGCACTGCACATATATGCATGCCCTGCAGTTAAAATAAAACAAATCTTTAAAAAGTTATATTCACATTGTACTGCAGTCAGTGTGCAACTGCAGATATCTTTTAAATGAATCTTAATCTATTAGATTTATTTAATATGCTGTCTTGAGCTGGGGTTTTAGTGCATTGGTAGATTACTTGGATAGCATGTGGTGGACTGTGAGTGCCCTAACAATGAAATAAAATAAAAGTAAAAACAAAGTTCAATTAATTAAGTAATAGGTGCAGTGCCCTGCCCTGCAGACATGAGGTGAAATGGAAAGCAGAGGAGTGGCTGAGAGCACAGCTCTGCAGAAATCAAACAGAACTGTCAATGCAACAGAGTAAATGCAAAATTAAAATACGTTAAAATAAGATAGAACGAAGACTGACTATCCAATACTGCAAAAGTAAAGTTTAATTTTCAACACTATACAAATACAATAAAAATAATTATCCTTTTTGCTAGGAAATGCCAGCATGCAGTTTGTAGGCTTGCACAAAGCACAGTTACTACAGATCTTCAATTTTAAAACTGTAAGGGGTCAGAGATAGCTTAAGAGTACTAGCTGCAAGTGAAAAATACACATACATATAAAATAATAATTATAACAGTGAACATTCAAAATAAAGTAAAAACTTCAATAAAGCAAACTACACTCTGTGTCCGTGGCATGTTTGACAAGTCCACATTGTCTTTAGATGCTCAGATATGATTTCCCTAGTGTTAGTTGTGAGGCTTGAGTATCCTGGTTATTTTTTGTCAGATTCATTTAAGACTGTTTGGAAATTATCTCGATCCCACTAAAATGAATCTAACAGAGGCTTAATAAGCTGTTTTCTTTTTCAGTTAAGAAGGCCATTGTCCAAAATGAGGATAAAAGGATAATATCCAGAGACTAATGTGTGGCTTTAGATCCTAATATCTTAAGTAAGAGGCTGAGAAAGGATTGCTAGGAGTTCAAGGCCAGCATGGGCTACGTTGTCAGTTCCTGGAAAGCCTGGGCTACAGAGTGAGACTTTGTTTCCAAACAGCAAACAGACAAAGAGAAGCAACCAAAACCAAATGTCTGAATGACTCTAGATCCATAGTGTTAATCTGTCAGGAACAGTGTAAGGTTTGCAACCAGGAAGACGACTGGGAAGTCATGGGAAAGTATGATGAGGACAGGAAGTGATTTTTCTGGAGAAGTACACGGAACCCAGCAGGAGAACAGAGCTTCCTGAAGCCCTGTAAAGAGCTACAACCTGTGCAGTCCAGGGATGCTATGTTTATATATTTGCATTTATTCTTTGAGAATTTCATACTTTCTCATGATGTACTTTGATTCTATCACCTCCCACATTCCTTCAACACCTCCAGACTTCATCCCATCACATCCGCCCCCCCAAATCTCTTCTTTTGTTATCCCATTTACATAATCCACTGAGTCCAAATAGAAAAGTCCATCTACCCAAGGGTGTGGGGACATCCACTGGGGTGCGGATGCCAGGAGCAAAAAGAAAGGTAACGCTTCTCTCCTGTTGGTAGCGCCTCAGCTGAGGTCTGGGCTCTTTGCCCTTCCTCTATTCATGGTGTGTCTGACTGGCTTGATCCTGTACAGGTCAGTCTAGGCAGCAGTATACGCTGTGAGTTTATGAGTGCCACAGCCATGCCGGGCCTGAAGACTGGTCATTCACAGCGCTTCTCTCCACCTTCAGGCCTTACACCTCTCCAGCTCCCTTCCATGTCCCTGGGCCTTCGTGGGAGGAGTATGATTTAGGTGTCCCATTGAGGGCCGAGAACTCCATCTTCTGGTTCCATAGCTTTAATCTTTCAGGTTGTATAATTTGGAAAAAAAAATACCAGCTTTTAACCTCAGCTTAGGTTATGCTAAGGTAATTCCAGACACTATAGGTTAATATCGTATCCAGTTTGCAGTATTGCCAGACATACAAAGCTTCTGAAGCTTCAGAGACCTTTCAGCTTGACAGTAGTTTCTTCTGGGGATCTACTTTGGGAAATAGTAAGGCATACAATAATCAAAACTATTTGTAGTGAGAAAAAATAGGAATATTCTTTTCTTTATGGATCAAATCTAAGGTCTTAGGCAAGGTAAGCATGTACTATATTATTCAGCTGTACCCAAAGGATACTCTTATTTGAAAAAATAGGAAAATAGTTGACTGAAAGATAGATCATGCATTCACTGATATGAGCTCCCAATAGGTTATGCAGTCTCAGGTTGTCAGCCCTAGACACATGTACATATGCTCAACATGAAATAGACCCATAGGTTATGAATGTGTGTGTATATATACAAATACATATACATTTATATAATCTATGCATGTGTCAAAATGATTGACATAAGTTATGTATGTGTGTACATATATATATATATATATATATATATGTACACACATACATATATGATGTTTGTATCAATAATAATTAAAGAAGGAAAGGTATTGAGAAGGAGTGGGTGACATAGGTTGGTAGAGATGATGTAAATTATACTCATATATGAAATTCTTAGAAAATAAGTTTTTATTTCAAAGGAGTACACGTACCATTTGTAGTTAAGAGGAGAAAATCCTAATGTTAAGTGAGGAAAACCTAAACCAAACCCAAACAGAAATCTTGTTCTTCTTAAGACGTTTAAAAAGAGTTTATTTTTTATTTCTGTATATCTGTGTGAGCATATGCCATGTGTGTAGGTGCCTACAGAAGCCAGAAGAGGGTGTGGGATCCTGTGGAGCTTTTGTGAGTGGCCTGATGTGGGTGCTGGAAAACTGACTCAGGTCCTGTGGCTGTTCAGGAAGCTCTCTTAAATGCATGCTTTAAGGGAAGGACTCAGTGACTGTCTCCCACCTAACAAGTGTAGCATACAGCTGGCTGGATCATCATCACAGTCCCACATTTTATAAGCAAAAAATTGTGCAGAGGGAGCATTGCAGTGGGTTGTGGGAGTTATGAAGAACTTACATTTTCCCACATACTTTCTCTCTTCAGTTCTTTGTATGTTATTTCTCAGCACTTATTTATATATATATGATATATATCTTTTAGGGGAAGGGGCTGTCTTTTTCTTGCTATAACCTCAGTGTTAAGATTTTATTACCAAGGATAGATGCTTTGTCTCTCAAGTTCCACAGTGCCCTCTAAGCACAATGGCACATTTGAATGACATGGTGGGGCCTTGGATAACAACTCAGTTAGTGAAATGTGTGCCCTCACGCTTATGAGGAACTAAGTAAAAAACTCTGGAGGCTGGAGAAGTTGCTCAGTGATTAACAATGCTTACTGCTCTTGCAGAGGACCTGAATTCAATTTCCAGCACCCACAACAAGTGGCTCACAACTGCCTGTAACTTCAGCTCCAGGGGATCTGATGCCCCTTATGGACTCTGAGGGTATTTGCATTCACAGGCATATACCCACTCATATATACAAACACTTAAAAGTAAGACAGATCTTTAAAAAACAAAAGAGGCCCAACATGGTGACTCATGTGTGTAACCCAGTGTTGATGAAGTGAAGGTCGGTGGTTCCTTAGGTCTAGGTGACCAGTCAGTCGGCCTATTCAGTGAGTCGTAGGCCAGGAGAGGCACTGCGTTACAGAAAAAATTAAAAAGGTGGACAGCTCTTGAGGAATACCACTCCAGGTTGTCCTTTGGCCTCCTTGTGAAGCTACGCACATATCAATATAAACACATGTGTACACATGCATGCACACGTGCACACACCATCCCCACACAGATGATTATGTGTGACTATAAATTGTACCTTTCACACTCCCCCAATAGCTATACTCTTGCGTGCTTTCCAAATCTTATTAACTCTGCCCCTAATGGCCCTTTCTTCAGAAAATTGGAACCCTTCAATTAAGCATATTGAGGGAATTTGGGGATAGTCCTATAGCCAAGAACACCCAGAGGGTGGGGGTACCATTAGTGTCTCTGAGAAGGGTGTCTTTGTGGAAATTAATCTGTGCTCCCTGTACCCCCCCTCCACCCTGTCTCTTTCTTTTTAATTAATTAAGCATTGCTTTCTCCAGTATCATTTTATTATAAGATAGTGATGTTATGACCCCCACATATGGTTTCTTCTTACAGGCCATCCCGAAAGCGAAGATCCCTTGAAGAGATGGGCAACGTGACAGCCACCACGCCCACACTTCCAGATTTCCCCAATATTTCCTCCACCGTTGTGCCCACAAGCCAGGAGGAGCACAGGCCGTTTGAGAAAGTGGTGAACAAAGAGTCACTTGTCATCTCTGGCCTGAGACACTTCACTGGGTACCGCATTGAGCTGCAGGCATGCAATCAAGACTCCCAGATGAAAGGTGCAGCGTGGCTGCCTATGTTAGTGCCCGGACCATGCCTGAAGGTGCGCTTGCTTTCCTCTGGGGTTACACTTTACAAGGTTGGAGAACCAACTGGCCACAGACTAGCTGTCTCCCCGCTACACAGTGTAGATGTGTTTTTAAAAGTGTTCTCATTTATTGCTTTTGTTTTAAGATGGGTATTGGTTTGTTACCAATATTGGCATTGAACACTTAGGCTTAAGGGGTCCTCATGCCTATTTAAGTGTCACCTGATGTCTTAGTTTCTGTTCTTATTGTTGTGATAAAAATCTTCTGACAAATCACCTTAAAGGAGGAAGGATTTATTTTAGCTCACCATTCAAGGTACATTTCACTGTGGCTGGGAAGTCTGTGAAGAAGGAGCTTGAAGCAGGTGGTTCCATCATATACATAGCCAGAAGAAGAGAACAGCAAATGCATTCTGGTGCTCAGCTCCCTTTCTCCATTTATACAGTCTACAATCCTGTGTAGGGAATGGTGCCACCCAAAGTGGGCCTTTCCAACTCAGCATAATTAAGATTATTCCCCACGGACAAGCTCAGGTTCCCATCTCATTTGGTTCTAGATCCTGTCAGGTTGGCAATTAACATGAACGAATACACACCATATCCTAATATTTTCTCTGTGTATGTTCATATGGGTGCATGTGTATGTTGAAGCCAAAAATTAACCTTGGACACCTTTTTTGAGATGTCATTTATCTTTGTTTGTTTTTTTTTTTTGAGGCAGGATCTCTCATGGGTCTAGTACTTGATTAGGTCTAACTAGCTGGACAGTGAGTTTCAGGGATCTGCTTGTCTCCATCTTTTCAACATTGAGATTACTACAACACCCATGTTCCAGCTGTTTCATGTGGGTTCTAAGGATTGAACTCAGGTTTTATTGGCTGAGGTATCCTCTCACTCCATGAGTTTTACATGTTCTGCTGAAGAAAATAAGACATGGGAAACTTACATAGCCAGCTTTAACCAGGTCTTTTAGCTGTTGGTGGCCACAGTAGAATTTGATTCCAGTGCTATATCTGACCCTCTAATTGCTTCTTATAGCTAAGGCAGATGACATCGTTGGCCCTGTGACCCATGAAATCTTTGAGAACAATGTTGTACACTTAATGTGGCAAGAGCCAAAGGAGCCTAATGGTCTGATTGTGCTGTATGAAGTGAGCTATCGGCGATACGGTGATGAGGTAAGGATTCCAGGTCTTGATTTTGTATGGTGTGATTCTGGGGAAGATGTGAACAAATGTCTTCTCACTCCAAATAGGGACCAAATGACAGACCAAAGTAAGAATATTACTAAAATCCTACATGGTGAGCCAATGCCTTTTATTGGTGGTTACTAATAGTAGTATGAATGTGGACTTACTTATAGGTACAGAGATAACTCAATGGTAGGTATATCACCAAAGCCCATCTCTCAGTGTGGATAATAACCCCTGAAAGCTGGAACCCTGGAGCTCTCTGAAGGACTTTGCAGGCAGCTTTCCCAGTCACTGTGAGTTGACACTCAGTAACGTTATGGCTGCCTCTAAGCTGCCAGAGAGCACCCTTGAGAGCTGAACATTCACCTTCACCAGGGGGCTGCAGGTCTGAAACAGAAGAAGAGAACAGCAAATGCATTCTGGTGCTCAGCTCCCTTTCTCCATTTATACAGTCTACAGTCCTGTGTAGGGATGGTACTACCAAAGTGGGTCTTCCCAACTCAGCATGTTTGTGCAGCTTACTAAGTACGCTGAAGGCAACATGAGCCCTATATAAATGCAATTGTGAGCAATACAACTTTGTAATAACAGATGGTAGGCTGAGTTTGTGCCAGAATTTGCCCTTGATATAGCAAACCAACTTCACAAAACTTTCAGGGTTCTAGTAAAGTATAATAAATCCTCAAAAGTAGATAGGATTCCTCTGAGGACTCTTTCTTCCTTTTGGTACCCAAAGTTGCACTTTAACAGTGACTCAGAACATGGAGTCAGCCCATGGCCTACAGAACAAATCTGCAGCCTGTTTTTTCCTTCCTTGCTTCCTTCCTTGCTTCCTTCCTTGCTTCCTTCCTTCCTTCCCTTCTTAAGACTTATTTTTATTTATGTATACCTCTGTGTGTAGTATGAATCTGGACTCACAGGTGGTTGTAAGCCTTTCGATATGGATAATGAAACCAAACCTAGGCCTTCTGCAAGAACAAGTGCTCTAAACTGCTGAGCCAGCTCTTCAGCGTTAGCTTCTTTACTTTTGATCAAGTTTCCCTGCTCAATTTTCTTTCTTTGTGTGTGTGTATGTTTTGTGTAAGTATGTATTTGATGTGTGCTCTTTGTGTGGCGTATCTGTCTCTTGTGTGTAATGTGTCTGGGACTCAGTGTGTGTATTTATGCATGTGGTGTGTATCTGTGTTTCTGTGTGTTGTGTGTCTCTGTGTATATGTCTGTATGCTGTATGTCCATGGAAAGCAGTGGTGCTCTACAATTTTCTGTTGCATTCCTTTCTTGTTCTACCCCTGAAAATATCTGTGGTAATTATAGCACCTTAGAGACAGGGCTCCCCTTGAGCCTTCAGCAACTACCCTGGGCTTCTGAGGTTGCTTGTCTGTCCTTTGCTGCTTGATGACGCATTCCATTGGAATGAGAGCTGATTTGCCCACCGGCCTCCTGCTACCTGGCCCAGCTCATTTGTCTCTCCTTCTTAATGTCACATGATGAGCACAGGAGTTCTTACGTTGTCTTTCTCTTCTATACCCTGCCCTCTTAAAACTTTGCCAGCCCAGTTTCTCTGCGTGAGAGATGAGTGATGGAACTGTTTTGGAATTTTGGGTCTGATGATTACAGGCTTGACCAAGTTATTCCCAGGCAGCATGGCTTTCCTCCTAATGAGCTCTGGGTTTGTCTTTGGCTGCATGCTTATCAGAGGTGTGTGCCCCCAGTTTATTTATGTCTTATCCTAATAGATCTTTGGAGGAATGCCAATCCTCCTCCTCTCTTCTTCTTTTCTTCTTCTTCTTCCTCCTTCTCTTCTTCCTCCTCCTCCTCCTTTTGGAGACAATGGCTGGCATCCAACTTCTCATGTAGCCAATGTAAATGAGGATGGCCTTGAGCTTCCACACTTGCTGACTCCATCTTCCTATGCTGGTGGACACACATGTGCATTAACTTGGTTTATGTGGGGCTGAGATGGAAACCCAGGGAAGGCATCATGCATACTAGGCAAGCTTTCCACCACCTGGACCACCGATCCATTGTTGCTTTCCAGCTCTTTCTATGAAGCTGGGAGTGAGGGAGGTGTGGGAGGAGCAACACCACAGGGGGGAAGACCTTTTGTGTTTGCTCATAGACATTAAGTCTGTGGCTCCATTTAATTCTGATGAGCCAGGATGGTCTGGAAATTGACTTAAACCATGAAAGTCCTTCACTGCACTGTTTTTATATGCTGGATTCCTCAACAAAATACCCTATTGTGATGGGATGGGTAAGAGGAGATGTTTTAGAGACAAATGGTTCTGTGTTCAAGGGCTAGCTCTGTGTTGTGTGACACAAACAAATGTCTCTTCATCTCAGAGCACCGAGGACAGATCAAAGAAATGATCCCACTCAGGTTTAGCTTAGCGAACGAGGGATTTATTGGGGTTACTTACAGAAGTATGGGTCACCAGAGGGAAGCTCCATCATCAAGAAACTGTCTCCAGCATGATAGCCATTCAGAAGCTGCATCCCTCAAGCTCCTGATTGGCTGGTTAGAGAGCTCCCCGGCACACTCATTCCCAGACCTCTGCTTTTTGTTTTGAGACAAGGGTCAGTGGTGGGTGCTTACCTAGAACGCACAGAGAAGAGCTGGGGCATGGCTCAGGGTAGAGGCTCTGCTGTGCTTCCCCAGGTGAGGGGTTGGGGGCCTGGATGAGTAGCAGAGAACTGGCCACCAAATCATGAGTTGGAGTCTCTCTTGAGCTACATGAGACCTTGTCTCAAGAAAACAAAAGCATCACCCCTGCCCTGCCATAAATAAAATGAAACAAACAAACAAACAAAAAATTAATTCTCAAAGCCTCTGACAGGTTAGACTCTTCTGCTTTTTCTCCCTCCACTTGACCTGAGGGGAGCTATGTTCCACCTGGACCACGTGCCCAGGTGTGCAAAACTCAACTAACCATCTTCTCTTTGCTTCCAGGAACTGCACCTCTGTGTCTCCCGGAAGCATTTTGCACTGGAGCGGGGCTGCAGGCTGCGAGGGCTCTCCCCAGGAAAACTACAGTGTCCGAGTCCGGGCTACCTCCCTGGCAGGAAATGGCTCCTGGACAGAACCCACCTATTTCTATGTGACTGATTATTGTAAGTCTCCATAGCAACCTCAAGTGATTGGGTCAGTGCATGGTGCTGTAGGAATGGTAGAACAGTTTAGAGAATGATCCTGATGGAAGCTATAGGTACTTTAACTTTGGGTCAACCAAAAACTGCAAAATGACCAACCCTGGGATTTGCCAACCCTTTCTACCAACAATTCACATCCTCCTCACCCACATAAAAATATGGGCATGCCCATACTCAATGTGTAATCTCAGTTTGGGAAGTTGAAACTAGGTAGATCCCTAGGGCTCACTGGCCAGCCAGTCTAGGCAGTTGGTGAGATCTGTGTTCATTGAGAGATGCTGCCTCAAAGAATAACTGGAAGAGCGAGGAGGGGTATATGAGAGGGTTTGAAGCTGGGTAAGAAAAATTGGAATTGATATAATTATAATATAATCTTAAAAATAAAAGAAATAAAGAAGTAACTTAGCATCAGGAGACAGAGATAGGCAGAGTTCTGGGCTAGCCTGGTCTACATAGTGAGTTCTGGGTTAGTGAAGGGTACATAGTGAGATCTTGCTTCAAAAACAAAACAAAACAAAACAAAACAAAGCAAAACAAAACAGAGCCAACTAAAAAAAGACAACATGGAACATGATAGAGAAAGATACATAATGTAGATGTCTTGGCTTTCATAGGCAAGTAGTACATATGTACACACACACACACATACACACACGTGCATGCACAAACACACACTAATAACAGAAAAGAATATGTACTTTAAAATCATAAATCATTGGGTGGATACGATTAAGAAACATTGTACACATGTATAAAATTGTTAAATGATCAACTTATTAAAAATTCTAAAGGATTTTAAAATTATAATTTTCATAATTTTTCAGAGAACTCTTTGTCCTGATTCTAGCCTCCCTTCTCTTAAAGAACAAGGGAGGAGGTGGGGGCACACAAAGCACGTAACCAGACCACTTTCATTTTTTGGATCTCATTCAACCATCAGCATTTACAAATACATCCTGTGGGCTAGGGGCCAGTAGGTACAAGGAAACAGTTTGTTGTTGTGTTGAGTCACAGGGAAACTCAAAGTAGAGTCTGTCGGGACAGAACTGGTGACAGGCGTCATGATGAAAGCAGTAGCCAAGACTTGACCTATGGGTTGGGAGATGGCTCAGTCAGTAGAGTGCTTACATTACCCAGGAAGCCCCAGGGACAGCCTGTCTTGTCTCACCAGTCCTTTGAATGCAAGTATGTAACAGCATGCCCAGGTTTTTTCATGGTTTTTATGTGGGTCTCTAACTCAAGTCCTCATGTTCACACTACAAGCATTCTGTTGACTTTTTCCTTTCAACTTCACATGTTTTTAAAAACAAACAAACAAACAAACAACAAACCAACATGAGTCCACTATGTGCCATTGAGTTGCCATTATATGCATCAGGTGTGGGGCCATCTACTGGAATATGAGGAGCGTCTCACTGGCCATGTCCCTGAAGACTCTTCCTCTCCTAGCAGGCATCAATTACCAATGGCTCCCACATGCTGTGAGTTCATGTATGCAATGGCCCTGTCTTGCTTGGAAATATCCTAGGAGTTTGCTTTATAGCCAGGGTGGCCTTGAACTCATGGTCCTGCCTCAGTCCCCACCCCTATACCAGGTGGTGCAATAACAGGTGTGACCCACATCAGCTTGCATTTAATGATGTAATTTTTTTTTTTTACCATCAATTCTTTTGATGTTAAACATGTACCTTCTTGTTCTGTTGCAGTAGATGTCCCATCAAATATTGCCAAAATTATCATCGGGCCCCTCATCTTTGTCTTCCTCTTCAGTGTTGTGATTGGAAGTATTTATCTATTCCTGAGAAAGAGGTAAGCAAGGCGGTGTGCTGACAAGTGGCTAACAACTGACTCTCTTGGGGAAAAAAACAAAACCATAAATATTGAGCTAGACAGAGCTAAGTTTCTTGAAAAATTTATTCATATTGGATATGCTACATTGCAATTAAGGTAATAAATTTACTGTATAATATTATATCTCTTTCATACAAATTCTCTTTGATTCATTGATTCTCTGTATACTTCCATTGATTTATTTTTACCCAGCTCTTAGTATCTGCAACCAACTTAGTGTAGCAATTGATGGACAAGCATAATTCAAACGTGAATTGCTTACTTTCCTGATGTTACGATAGAATACCTTGACAGAAAGTGATTTTGGTGAGGAAAAGTTTATTTTAGCTTACAGTTCCAGAGGGGAAACAGTCCACTGTCAAAGGGAAGACCTGGCTACAGGAGAGGTAGCACAGTCCTTCACAATCCATCCAAACACAGGAAGTAGAGAGAGACTAGAAAGTGGGACTTGGGTGATCATCCTCAAAGCTGGTCCTCAGTGACATACTTCTTCATCCAGGCTCCACCCCCAAGAGGCTCTATAACCTTCCTAAACAGCACCACCAGAGGTGGCCAGTGTTCAGACATGTGGGGGCATTTCATGTTCCAACCATAGGGAAGCATAAACGTGGTCTATTTTCATTGTTTTACTGATGTAGCTAGCTTACACAATTATGGGTTTCATTATGATGTTTTTATCCATACATATCATTATACTTCCTTATAGATACCCTTCCTTGTTCTCCCTCCCACATCCTTTCTAGAAGGTATCTCCCTTTCTGTTTTCATATCCCATATATATGGGAACACACACACACACACACACACAACACGTATAATTTATATATATATATATATATTTATACATATATAAATATACATATGAAAGAAGCACACCATTCTGTCCTTACTCCATTATGTTCTCTTGTCCTATCCTCTCCCCTCCTTTGAGCAGCTTCCTTTTCTCTCCTAGTCCCCGATCTACTGTCATGTCATTTATAGCTACCTTTGTCTTTCTGTGTCTACATTATTTTGCTTGACATGGTAGCTTCTAGTTCTGTCTTTGCTCTGTTTGGTCTTTGACCATATAGCCAAGGTTGACCTTGAACTTGTGATCATCTGGCCTCAGCTTCCCACATACTAGGATTATAGGAGTGTGCTACCCCGCCCAGAGGTATGCATTAGCATACCTGGCTTGATTCCTGTTGCTTTTCTTTCTTTGTTAAAGAGTCAGACAACAATTAAGTAAGGCATACATATTTGAAAACTATAAGCAATGCCTCTGGCTAATCAGGTAGATTTTAAATAGTGGCAGAACAATTGTTTTTCTGTGTCATTTACTAAGTCATCATTGCAGAACTGACATTCTTTTACATTCAATCTGCTTTATTGTTCTAGGGTCCTTTCTGTAGCTATGATAAAACATTTTACCCAAGAGAACTTGGGGAAGCAAGAGTTTAATTTTAATTTACACTCACTGGTCTCAATCAGGGCAGGGAATTAAGTAGGGACTTGAAGCAGAAACCATGGCGGGAGGCTTGCTCGCTGTTTCACTGTCTGGTTCATGCTCAGCTTGCTTTCTTATACAACCCAGGATCACCCGCCGAAGGATGATGCATCATTGTAGTGTCCAGAGTGCTATGGGATGCTCAGGATGCTGTGTCTCTCTCTTCCTCCCTAGGCAGCCGGATGGGCCAATGGGACCACTGTATGCATCTTCAAACCCGGAGTACCTCAGTGCCAGTGATGGTGAGCACCACTTCCTTCTTGGTGGGAATCCAGGACCCAGCCCTTGGTTTCCTTTATCATCACTGTTAAGTCAGATCTGAGGATAGGCTAGCATCACAAGGAGGAGGGAAACTATCCCAAAGAGGATGGAGAAGCCCCCTTGAGTGATGAGCTTGCCCATCTGCTACTATGAGATGTTAGATCGGTTGTCTAGGCCTGTTTGGATAGATTGATATCACCTCCTTGGGACCTTGGGCTGGAATGTGAGACTAAAATCCTTGTGCCATAGCCATAGGACTGTGTGAAAGGTCAGGGCCAAAAATCGAGCAGCAAACTTGTCATTCTTACTAAGAAGGTAGGAATTGGAAGCCATGACAGCATGCGGAGAGACGAGAATTAGAGACAATAATGTTGAGGAATGACTCAGTAGGTGAAATGTTCACTGCCCACACTTGAGGACTGGGTTTGACCCATAGTGCCTGTGTAAAGAGCCGTGATGTGGACCTGTCACTCCAGCACTGGGCAAGCAGAGATGTGGGCTCCATGACAAGTTAGCCTGGCTTAATCTGTGAGCTCCAGGTTCAATGAGGGTTCATGTCTCCAAAAAGGATATGGAGAGTGATCCAGGAAGACACCTGGTGTCAGCCTCTGGCCTTCTGTGCATGAGGACTTATGTGTACCTGCCCATACATGCATGCACAGACATAAATGTCCATATACATATCCACACAGACAAACGAAGTGAAGATAGAGTGGGCGGTTAGGGGCTGGGTGAGTGCTAAGGACACATTTGCTGCTGGAGGTAGTTGAATATTAACGGATGCTTATGGTAGGAACTTAGGATTGATATTCATACCACCCTAATTGGGCAGTGAGTGGCCTCTAGAGAGAAGGCATGCCTGTTTTTCAAGAACTTTTTATATGATAGTTTCTACTTTAAAGTACCTCATGTAGCACGATCACAGTTTGACTTTCAAGGCATGAATGTATTTGACCTGTAGGCTGTTGCCTTAGATAGACAACCTCATTTACTTGTGTTGATTGACAGGCTGAGTGGTTCCAAGGAGTAGCCACAGCTACAGGTTAAAGTCTCTTCTTCTATGTGGTTTCTTTCCTGGTGCCCTTAGCATGCTCTGTGGGTTCCTAACAGTAAAGGTGAACTACAAAGCATCTTCTTGCTGAGTTCTATGGAGAATCAGAAGGCCATGAAGGAGTCCAGAAGGATAGGGACAGAGAACTACCATTTTTCTAGGAAGCGCTGCTAGGCATTGTAGACATTTTTCCCCAGTCTATTTTAACCTACACCCTTTCCTCCACCATTCTATTGGTACTTGGTCAAACAACTCCAATGGGAAGTGTCTAAGTTAGTCTTGGTAATTACTGTGACAAAATACTTGACAAAGCAACTTAAGGGAAGAAGGCTTGGTTTTGGCTCACAGTTGGAGGACAAGTCTTGGCAGCTGGTTACATGGTATCCGTAGTTAGGAAGCAGAGAGGAGTGAATGCTGGGCTCAACACACGTTTTCCTTTTCAGTTAGTCCAGAATTCCAGCCTATGGGATGCTGCTACCCACATTTAGGGTGGGTTTTCTACTTCAGTTAACTTAATCTAAAAACTTCCTTCATAAAAATTCCCTAAGGCTTGTCTCCTAGGTGATTCTAGATTCTATGACATTCACAGTATTAACCATCTCAGGAAGAGGTATCATCCTATCATCATTCTCTAGCCTCTGCCATCTTTCTGATGGTGGCAGACGCTTGTCCTGTTCTGTGTTGTAAATTCAATGCCCAACAGTCTTGAGTCACAAAATGAGTAAATATATGTATGTAGATCAAGAAAAAATAGCGGTGGGAGGTGTCTGGGGGCCCTTAAGAGGTTGGCTGACAAGACTGTGTAGATAAGTGAAAAGTAGTATTTCCTTCTTCTGTGTACGTGCCGGACGAGTGGGAGGTACCTCGAGAGAAGATCACACTCCTACGGGAGCTGGGCCAGGGATCCTTTGGTATGGTGTATGAAGGCAATGCCAAGGACATCATCAAGGGTGAGGCAGAGACCCGTGTCGCAGTGAAGACTGTCAACGAGTCAGCCAGTCTTCGCGAACGCATCGAGTTCCTCAACGAGGCATCGGTCATGAAGGGATTCACCTGCCATCATGTGGTGAGTCTATCTGGGATGGGAAAGACTTCCTCTCATGCTCCTTGTTTGTTCTGTCTCCGCTGCCTAGAGCCACCCAGAAACTGGGTGTAGAATGGTACCCACTTCCCGTTCTGTTAAACCTTCCCTCCTGAAAAGGAGGGGAGGTGATAACTCTCTTCTCAATCTCTTTTCCCAGCTGACCCAGAATCAAACTCTATAACTGTCCTGTCAGTTTCTAGATTCTTCCATTGGTATTTTAGACTTTCCCATTGATTTCTTTCCTCTTCTTGACTTCCCTGTAGCCCTTAGCTGCATGGAAGTCCACCTCTTCATACCTGCCCTAATTCTTCTCCCTGAAGCCAAAACAAACCTTCCCTGCCTTTCTGGTCCCAGAGTGGCTCTTTACTTCTTGTTGAGCCTTATGTTCTTTTATCCTTACCAGGCATATTTAGGGCCACCTTTTGTGTGATGTCACTGCAGACAGGTGAACTAAATTTATTCACCTCTGGTATGGTATTTAGACCAAAGGAAGGACTCCGTTAGAACTCTATTGGTGAGCTAAGGAGGTTATTTCAATTCCTTACAACAGTATGGGTTTTCTTATGAGAGTATGGACAATGTGCACAGCTACATCACCAAGAAACCCACCCTCGCCTGAGGGATGGCTCATGAAATCTGGAATCTTAGTGCTCTCTGCACCACTTACAGGCAGCTTGAGAGATCGTAGAATCTATTCTATCTAAAGCTTTTACTACTAGCATCATCTTGGAAATGGTTGGTGGTCTTGTGAATCTTATTAATTTTAGGAACTTTCTTAGACTTATAAGTGATTTGCTTCCTGAACAATGTAAGTTCTTTTTACCTCCTCAGTCTTAAGGAGCTTCCCTCAAGGATGGAAAGCTTCAATTCAGAGGAAGTTGCTAGGTATCAGCTCCTAAATGCCTTGCTCTTGCTGATGCTGAAGCAGATTCTTGACCTCCCTCTTAGACATTCTATTGCAGGGAAGACGGTTCTCAAACTAGTAGGGGCATGTTAGGAGAAAAATGCTGGGAGAAATTGAGAGAGGAAGAAGATTGTAGTACATTTGAGCAAAGTCTTAAAGGATTGAACCGTGTGTCCATGCAAGGGAGGGGCCAGGTTAAGGAGAGCAGGAACAGCAAAGGTCTGGAGGTGAGAACATGGTTTATATACTGAGGAACATTAGGCAAGTAAGATTTGCTTGGGATGTTCTATATATGAGTGGATGTTTGCTCACTCATACTAGGGCTGGCCACGCTCCATCCAAACACAGGGTGGCCTATGGGCTATAGGCACCAGACAGAGAGCACACTGTGGGTTGAAATAAAACCTGGACCCTTTGCAAATCACCTCCATGCTTGTTCTGCAGGTCCGCCTTCTTGGGGTGGTATCCAAAGGCCAGCCAACATTGGTAGTGATGGAATTGATGGCTCATGGAGACCTGAAAAGTCACCTTCGTTCTCTGCGGCCAGATGCTGAGGTACACTGCCTCTAGGCCCCTAGCAGGGCACCTGATCTTAAGTACTTAAGTATACCAACCTCGCTAAATGCAAACCCATGTTTTGACTTCAGAATAACCCTGGCTACACCTCCCACCCCCGCCTACACACCCTGTAAGAGATGATTTAGATGAAATCAGAGTGCTAATTGCAACCCATGTTTTGACTTTAGAATAACCCAGGCCGCCCTCCCCCTACCTTGCAAGAAATGATTCAGATGACAGCAGAAATTGCTGATGGCATGGCATACTTGAACGCCAAGAAGTTTGTGC
Source organism: Mastomys natalensis (assembly GCA_021653895.1). Classification (NCBI taxonomy): domain Eukaryota; kingdom Metazoa; phylum Chordata; class Mammalia; order Rodentia; family Muridae; genus Mastomys; species Mastomys natalensis. The sequence continues at coordinate 97,005 of JAJTUV010001014.1, read as the reverse complement.
ACCGGGACCTGGCAGCTCGAAACTGCATGGTTGCCCATGATTTTACTGTCAAAATTGGAGGTGTGTCTTAGAATCCTTGAGAAAGAGAGAGAGAGAGAGAGAGAGAAAAGAGAGAGAGAGATTTTGTGTGTGTGCATGTGTGTGTGTGTGTGGTGTGTGTGTGTGTGTGTAGTGTGTATTAGAGGGTGTGGGTGGCATGGCAGATTCTTAGGTCCTAAATTCAGATCCTTATGCTGCCTGAAAAAACCTTTTACCCACTCTGGGCGTTTTTCCATCCCAGAAAGATAACATTTCTGTTCTAGTTTCCTTTTTGTTTCTATCAAAAATAAGTTAGTAAATAAATGTAACAACTTGGGAAGGAAGGACTTTGTTTCACTTAGTAGTCTATCACTGAGGGAAGTCAGGAAAAGAACTTAAAATAGAAACCATAGAAAAATGCTGCTTGCTGATTTGCTCTGACTTAGCTAGCTTTTAGGAGTCTCTTCCAAGGGAATGCTGATGCCCACAGTGAGCTTAGCTCTCTTATATCAATTAACAATCAAGACATCCCCATAGACATGCCCATAGGCCAATCTGATATAGGTAATTCTTCAGTGGAGGCTTCTGTCTGGTGACTCTAGCTTGTGCTGAAATGGCAGTTAAAACTTACTATAAAACTTAGTAGAGGTACCGACAAGACCAAAGGTTGAGTCAGAGAATGCAGAAGAAAGAGATAGCAGAAGCAGATGCTAAATGCCTAGTTGGAATGTATGGATAGGATGGGTATAGATGGACTCAAGGACAGTGGCCTGTGAGGTTAAGCTGAAAGCTAAGAAGCAGGTATGTAAGAGCTTTGTAAACCATAGGATTTGCCTCTTCTCTATAAAACCAGTGAGAATCAGGAACAGGCAAGGTCCCATAAAGATCCAAAAACACCCCCCCCCCCCCACCACACACATTAGTTAAGGAAGCAAGTAGGGAGATGAACCTATGTATGATTCCAGGAGATATTTTTCTACATAACCATGGGAGTCATACAGGAATATACCCAAAGACATCAACCTGCATGAACTATATGAAGGAAGATGGGACATGATTCTGTATTTATGATCCTATAGACCTACATTAACAATTAAACACCTACAAAACCCAGGTGTGACGGTGCATGTATCTGGACACTTGGGGGGGATAGAGGCAGGAAGATCAAAAACTCAATGTCATCCTCAGCTATGTAGCAAGTCCAAAGTTACCCTGGAGTATGTGAAATCTCATCAAGAGAGAGAGAGAAAGAGAGAGAGAGAAAGAGGAGAGAGAGAGAGAGAGAGGAGAGAGAGAGAGAGAGAGAGAGAACCAATGAGAACTGGAAGAAGTATGCTTCTTTTCACATAGCCGCCCTTGTGTAGTAGGATGTTGCCAGGTTAGAGGATGTACAGGGGAGATATGGAGGTGAGCCTAGATTGTGCAGGGGCAATGAGAAGTGAGATGGATTAGAGAGAGAGATGTAGAGGCAGAAAGGCTTGCTTGCCCACTGTTTGGGAGTGTCAATAAGAGGCAAGGTCAAAAGGAGACCCGAAGTTTAGTCGAGGGAGCAGCAGATTACCTGGAAGAAGGAAAAGGGTCTGTTTGGGAAATTGGGGAAGGAGTAGGTGGGAAGGATGACAGCCCCTATTCTCCATTCACCCCCTCCCATACACCTCAAAAATCCCCTCTTAGTGAGTTTGCCTGTCACCCACGGGAGCTCTAGTGGTGCTTTGAGGAGTGGAGCATTCAAGATGCTGGGAGGATGACCTGAAAAACCTGTGCACTGTTTGTTGTCAGACTTTGGAATGACAAGAGACATCTACGAGACAGATTACTACCGAAAGGGGGCAAGGGACTGCTGCCTGTGAGGTGGATGTCACCTGAGTCCCTGAAGGATGGAGTCTTTACTGCTTCTTCCGATATGTGGTGAGTTATGCATACATGGGCGGATGTTGGTACTGGGCTCAAACTCCTGCGGGTGTCCCACTAATGTGGTCATCAGGAGCTGAGAGAGGAAAGCCTGCCTTTCACAGATAGACATCAAGGTTTGTCTGTCTGGGCTCTCTTAGATGGCTACCTTTATGTATTGATTGAGGATAGTCTTACAAAACTTCTTCATGAATTATAATATAAATCATTGTGTGTGTGTGTGTGTGTGTGTGTGTGTGTTGTGTGGGGGGGGGGTCCATGCTATGGCATATGTGTGGAGGTCAAAGGACAACTTGGGAGTCAATTCTCTCCTCCCACCACCATATGGCTCCTGGGGATTTAACTCAGGCCGTCAGGCTTAGCAGCAAGTGCTACCCACTGAGCTCTCTTGCTGACCTGCACATCCAGCTCTTACGTGGGTTTTGGGCATTGAACTCAGGTACTCAATGCCTTGGTGGGAAGGACTTTGCCAACTAAGATATCACCTCGGCTCACCACTTGTTCTATTAATTGGTCGACAAAGTTCTAGTAAGCCAAAAGAGGTAGGAATGAATGTATTTGAGATAGAGACTAGTGTATGTTTTGTTGGCTTCTTTGTTCACTGCTCTCAATTGTCATGGCAGGTCCTTTGGAGTGGTCCTCTGGGAAATCACTAGCCTGGCTGAACAACCTTACCAAGGCCTGTCTAATGAACAGGTGCTGAAGTTTGTCATGGATGGAGGCTATCTGGAGCCCCCTGATAACTGTCCAGAGAGACTGTAAGTATAGAAAAGATCTGGAGCGTGTGAGGACTTGCATATCACATATGTTTTGTGTCTGTACATCTTAGGTACATATGCGTGGGTTTGTTTGCAGGTCTTATGCCCACATATGTTTATCTTAGCATGCCTTTACATCCAGGCTTGTATTTGCATATTGCATCTTGGATGCCCTCTTTCATTTTCACATGTGCCTACATATGTGCTTATGGTTACACATATATGTATGCCGTGCATGTGCCATGCAGTCTCCAGGCACACATTTGCATATCAAATCCATTTTAAAGATTTATTTTTATATTAGGTATATAAGCATTTGCCTACATGTATGTTCATAAGAGATATACTTGGTGCGAAGGACACTAGAAGAGGGTGTTACATCCTCTGGACTGGATTACAGGTGTTTGTGAATCAATACATGGGTACCAGAAACTAAACCTTAGTCAAGTTCAAGACAAACAAATGCTCTTAACCACTGAGCCATCTCTTTAGCTCCTTAAATCTTTTTTTTTTTTAATGCACTTATGTATACCTGTGATACATATGTGTGGAGGGCATCATCCTTAGAAATACTATTCATCTCCATTGAGACATGACCTTTCATTGGTGTGTCACGACTAACTGGGCGGGCTGGCCAGCCATGATCCCCAGGATCCCCCTTCCTCTACCGTCCTAGCCCTGGGATTGTAAATGTGTCATTTTTTAAAAAGATTATTTATTTTTCCTTTACTTGCATGGTGTTTTTCCTGCATGTGTGTCTGTGTGAAGGTGTTGGATCTGCTGGAACTGGGTTACAGACAGCTGTGAGCTGCTATGCAGGTGCTAGGAATTGAACCTGGGTCCTCGGGAAGAGCAGCCCGTGCTCTTAACCCCTGAGCCATCTCTCCAGCCCCAAATGTGTACATTTTTTTTATGTAGGCTCTGAGGATCTAACTCCAGTCCTCGGGCTTGAGGGGTGAGCACTTTCCCCGACTAAGCCGTCCCTCAACCTCACATATCAAATCTTTGTAAACATATTTGTGTTTGTATCTGTCTCCATGTACATGCTTGGATTTGTCTTATATTTTTATTTATCTCTTTATATTCAAATTTTTCTGTACATTGCCTCATCTGGGCCCTCTCCTAATGAGATCAGTTTGTAACTGGTGGAGAATTGGGGAATTTATCTGTGATGATTCATTTTAATTGTCAACTTGACACAGTCTAGAATTGTCATTGAGGACTTGTCTAGACAACACGGGCCCATGGGCATGTCTAATGGGTATTGTCTTGATTATGTTCATTGATGTGACCTACTATGGCACTGTAGATGGCACCATTTCCTATGCAGACGGTCCTGAACTCTACTGTAGAGAAAGCAAGCAAAGCAAGCATGCATGTAGTCATTCTCTATCTGCTCTTGGCTGGATGTGAAGTTCCTACTACCCTAACTTCCCCACCCTGTGGACTGCAGCCTGGAATTGTGAGCTAAGATTAACTTTCACCCCTGTGTCTTTTATGGGGGCATTTTATCATCATAGCAATTGGAACGGAAATTAAGCTCTGGGGCAGAGGTTCACAACCTCTCCTTAAAGGTTCTGTTGTAAATAGTGACAAAACAGTGGCCCTGGGTGGTTGAGGCTTGAATATAGTCATAGGCATTGCATAGATGCACCGATGAGACCATATGTATTAGCTATCACTGCTAGGGAATGCCTGAGAAGTTCTACTCAAAGTGGGAGAGATTCAACTGTGGCTCTAATTTCAGAGGTCTCAACCCATGCCCACTGGGCTCCACTGCTCCTGGCATTTTCTTTTGAATGAGCTGGAAACTCACTCCCTGTATTTAGCCCATATAGTTGTGCCTGCCAAGGTTCAAGGATACCACCTGAAGGGGCTTTAAGCCTAGAATAACTGTGGGGTACAGGTAAGCGTCTACAAGTGAAACAAACCAAATGCTGAGGCATCAGAGACAGGGGATGCATTGTGATAAATGATGTACAATGTCTGCACAGTTTCTGTCCTTTTTAAAATCTCGGTTGCCACAGTGAAACCTGACCAGAAGCAATCTAGGGGAGGAAGGATTTAGTTGGATCACTGATGGGCAAGTCAAAGTAGAAGCTCAAGCAGGTAGTCACATCACATCCTCTGTCAGGAGCTGAGAGATAAGTGTATGGGACTTTGCTTGCTTGCTCTCACCTTGCACTCGACACTCTCATGAAGTTTAGGAGCCTCCTGGCCAGTGTGTGCTGTTATCCAAGAAGAGTTGGGTCTTCCCATCTCTTAACATTCACACATCAGTTAACAATCAAGACAAACCCCAGAGTTATATTCATAGCCAAACCTAATCTAAACCTTTCCTCAGCTGGGGCTCTTTTCCCAGTTGACAGCTTCTTGGGACCCCATTATGTTAGTCCTCTTTACCCATCTCTTTCCTCTTCACTCCAGTCTTTCCTTTCCCTATTTTTTCTTTTTCTTTCTATTTCCCCTTCTTTTTTCCATTCCTCTGCCCTTCCTCTTCCTCCACTGAGCATTTTCTCTTTTTGTACTTTTTATTTAGAGACACTGGTCTCACTGAGGTGAAGGTCACTCTAACCTGACAGACCTCCAGAGTAGCTGGGATAACAGGCATGCACTACTACATCTGGCTGGCTTGCTTTTCAAAACCATCTTTCAGTCCGCTAGAATTGTTGACCCAGCCTTGACTACCATTTGTGCCTACAGCCAGAGCCATGGCAAGGACTCCCGCTACTTAAGTGTGGTCTGTAGTGGGGCAGTATAGGAAAGAGCAGCCTGACAGCACCTTGAAACTTATCCACTCTTGTTCCTGTCCCCACAGCACTGACCTGATGCGCATGTGCTGGCAGTTCAACCCCAAGATGAGGCCAACCTTCCTGGAAATCGTCAACCTGCTCAAGGACGACCTCCACCCCAGCTTTCCAGAAGTTTCCTTCTTCTACAGCGAGGAGAACAAGGCGCCTGAGAGTGAGGAGCTGGAGCTGGAGTTTGAGGACATGGAGAATGTCCCCTTGGATCGTTCCTCTCACTGTCAGAGAGAAGAGGCTGGGGGCCGGGAGGGAGGGTCCTCTCTGAGCATCAAACGGACCTATGACGAACACATCCCCTACACCCACATGAACGGGGGCAAGAAGAATGGGCGTGTCCTCACCCTGCCGAGGTCAAACCCTTCCTAACAGCACCTTCTCGGGGAAGGAGTCTTTTCTTTTCTTTCTTTCTTTTTTAAAACTCTTCTGTAGTTTGACTGCCTCCAGGAAACTCAGGATTATCAGGACTCTACCCAGATGTGAAACTGAGCTCAGAGATAGTTCATACACATTTCTGTTTGTCTTTTGACCTGAAAACACACAAGCGTGATTGCCAACCCTGCGAGTCTGTGGAGGGCTAACTGTGAACCGAGAGGGGTTGGGCTTTCCATACTCCCTTCCCTGCCCCCACCGTATCAAACCAAGATTTTGTTGGTGGTGTTGTTTTCCTCACAGTTTGGAAGAATGCACCTGTTTTTACAGATATTTTTCTTTTTTTGCTAGTGTCTGAGTTATAGTTAGTTATCAACGACAGACTTTATTTATGGATCACAAGTCAGAAAGCAAAGAAGAAACAGACAGAAAACAAAACCAAACCTGACCTACAGAACCTGGTTCTAGAAGTACATGCTTTGCAGGGTTGTGCTCTGAGAAGGGTTCATTAATCTGAGAAGGATTTTATTTTATTTTAGTTCTTTTTTTTTTTTCCTCATTCACAAAATCAGTTCCTCAAATTGACCAATAGCTGCTGCTTTCGTATTTTATTTTGGGAAAGGGTGTGTACTCCTAAGTGTGTGCTCATCTGCACACCTGCGTGCATTTGTGTGTGTGTGTTGTGTCCAAGTTAGAGATCACAGGGTGGGGTGGGGGGCTGTGTGTATGTAAAATATTCTCTGCGACTGATGCTTGGTGAATTGGCTCATGAAGCTCCTGCTGCTTGGAGTATGTGACCTCATACCGTCCTCTTCCTTCTTATTAACTGAGAGTCTGTGCCGTCGAGAGAGTCTCCTCAGTCACGTCAGAAGTCTTGCTCAGGTGTCTTCTTCCCCTACCCTTTGGTGATGTTTTCCAAAACCAGAGAGAGGATTATTTGGAATTATTTGGTCTGGATTCATTGAGGATCTTTGGAAGACCAAACAATGCAAAGGACACACACACATACACACACACACACAACACACACACACACACACACTGTAGAAGGAAGTAAGGCAACAATTTTGAGAATATATTTGTAACGTATTTAAAGCTTATGGAATCTCTGGCATGAGCCTAATAAGTTATTATTTCCTTGGGAGCAGGGGAAGTGGTGGGTACATCTGCCTGTGTGGAGGGACAGGACAATACATGAGTGGCCTCTGTGTTTGGTCTTTGAAACACATATTTTTTTTTTTTTCTGGGAATTATACCACATTAGCTGCTAGCCGTTTAGGACTCGGTGAGTTCTTGTGAAGTTTGTGGGTAACTGGATTTTTGACTGGTTCAGATAGTAACACTGACTGGATGTTTCTTTCTTGGATACACTGCCTGGAGCTGAGATGGCCTTCCAGGACACCGGTGTTCATCTGGTTTTCCTCTGCTTGTGTACCTCACTTCTTCAAGGCCTACACTTCGCTCAGTCATTGTACAAACATACTAAACTCAGATCCCAAAGACCAATGACACAGATGGACTTTGAGAACACTAAGCAATATATAAGGAGGTGCACCTTTGGATCCCTGTTGGTCTCCTCCACCTCTGGGGTGTCTGGCTATTCTCCACACTAAACTCCCACAGCTGCTCTTGGTGCCCAAGGACGTCAGCTTGGGCCAGATGTAGTGCCTGAGTGTATTTCTCAGGTGCTTATGTTTCAGATTCTAGAGACTAAAGTCTGGAGGAGAAAACATCAGAGACTTTCTTCTCACCATCAAGAACTCGTGAAAGGACATGAACTCACAGCTTCTCTTTGCATAAAACCACAGCTGCTCAAGTCAAAGAAACAACTATGGTGAACTCAGAATCCTCCCAGAGGTTCTTTCCTGCGTGCATTTCCCCACAAATATTTGATGCCTTCTTCTCCCCTAGGAGATGTGAGATAAAGACACACTGGCCACCCCAAAACCCTCTTGATTCTTGATTGAGAATACAAGTAAACATAAATCCTGGTTGTCAGTTGCTGTCAAATTTATATTGGAAAACCTGTAGCATGTTAAATGTTACCAGGGAACTCAATGACTGGTACAAGAAGCAAGAGTTACAGTTGCTTTTACCCAAAACACTTTGTAAATAGAGGGTCTGTGCATCAACGGAAGACACCATAGGTCTGGATATTTTTTGTTTGTTTTCCTTTTCACAGTAAATTTGTAGTGATGCTTTACTAGCAGAAATTTTCACACCTTTCTAATTCAAAAGGTTTTCTTATAGTACCAGGGAAAGTATTTATTTTAATATATAAAATCACTCTTGAAAATCACTTTTGTAAAAAAAATGGTATGCATGTAAAATTTTTTTTTTATCAAGGAAAAATAAAAACAGGTGAGTGTGGGTCATTTTTTCCCTTCTTCTCAGTTCAGTCTACCTCATTGTCTTATTAGGATGTGGTTCGGTAACAGATGTTGAGGCTTCACGATTCTGGCCGAATCATTCTCCAAGTTGGGGAGCTGTGTACCAGTTGATTTTTAAGTGCCAGGACGAGGAAGAATTTTGAAGGAGAGAAGTTGGGATTAAAAAGCCAGAGCCTTCCTGTGAACCCAGAGTCTTCTTGTTGCTGATATTCTTCTGAATATAACTTCCTTATAAAAACCCATTTGTTGACTGCACACTCCTCACACGCAAGCCACATTTCAGGTTATCACGATTTAGCCTCTTTTCGAGGCCCCTGATCTAAGATCTTTTGGTGAAAAGTGGGTGTTTCTTTTACTGATGAGGCTGTGAGCCAGCACCTTAAGATGTCACATGAAATCCCCCCAGACCTGGATCCAAAAGGAATCTGGGGTCTCTGATCACTATTTCTTACCCTGTTTAGACCTATGAGGCAGTTTGTGGGCACCTCCTACACAATGCAAGGGTATTTGGGGGAAATCTTAATACAAAACCTATCACTTTCCTGAACATAGCTTAAACAATAAAATAGGAACCGTATGCTGCGGTTTGGTTGACTTCAAGCTGACACTGTTTGGCCTTGTGCAATTTTGAGAACTCTGGAAATCAAGGCAGGGCCAGCATGGGTCCTGTTTTCAACCTTTGCCATACTATTTCACTTTAGGACACTGTCCTTGAAAATTTCTCTTTTTCATCTTTTCTGGAGAGGTGCACCATCTTGAGTGACCCTACCAAAAAAGACTCCACTACTTTTGTTTTGATATCTATTGTTGCTGGGAAGGAAACAAGTAGCTATTTGGGTCATGAGACTCATTTTGGTTTCAGATGACGTTAGCTTTGTAAGAAAACAATCTTGAGACCTAGAAAGTCATGGTTACCTTGGGAGTTTGTAGTGATGGGTGTGAGAGAGAAAAAAGCAACAAAACCAAGTCACATGGATACTTCTTGTTGTGTGTTTTGAAAGCTGTCTCATTATTTTAAAACTACTTTTATGATCATGGTGAGAGCCATGCAGTTATTTCTTCCAGGATAGCATCGGACATGTTTCCTGTCTGGTTCAATGATGTCAAGCACACATCAGGAAATGTTCATGTACTTGGAGCCCTTCTAAATGGTTCCCTGTCATTTGGAGCTAGCTGGAAGGGAAGAGCACTGATGGCTTTCTGGGTTTAGGCTGAGCACAGTTTGTAGAAATAGGCAGGAAGAGCTGACCTGTATTCTGTGGCAGCTGGGAACGGTGCCACCAACACAAGCAAAGATTACCCTTCCTGTCTATCAGGACAGACATTCTACCATGCAGAGTGATTATTGGGTTAAGGACTGTAATTTTATTTGAAACCCACCATAACACTGGCCAGTGAGCAGGATCACTGGGAGAGTCGGGCCCATACTGGTGATCTTGGTAAATGAAGGATGGTCGTTCTAGCAATGGTTCTTCCACTTTATGATAGGTGGATGTATTCTGGATTCTAGTTGATGAATTCTTGACAACATAGGCTGTTCAAAAATTATGGTTTTGTCAGACATGGGAAAAGAATAGTGCTGATTTGTGTAAATGGTGCACATAGCATAGAGTCATTTTAGAAAACCTTCCAGAATGTTCCTCAGAATATGAATTTATACAAGAGATAAAGTTGGGGAATAGGAATAACAGATTATCACTTGCTGTTTAAATTATAGAAAATAATACAGTGGTCTTTTAAGAGGCCATGACTGAAGGCATATGCTTCCTCAGATAGTACTCAAAAAATGGAGATCAAGGAGTATTTGAGCTAACTTGGTATCAATCAGGATACAGAATCAGTCTCTGGTCAAATTTTTATCTTTATGTGGGCCATTTAAAAAGCAAACAAAATGAAACAAAAACTTGTTAAAAATTAGGCTATGGTCCTGGAACCCTTGTTATTATTTGAGAAGGAAGGAAGGGCCCTCAAATGTGTGTGTGTGTCCGTTCACATGTGCAGGAATGGCTTGTTTGGTCCTCATCCTTTGTATCAAAGTTGCTGCTCCTTTCCCCTTTATGTGCCTGGGTGGCTATGTCCCATGTGTCAACAGTGTGGGATCAAATGTGCCATAGCACTGCAGAAAATGCAGAAACACAAAACCCACCCAAAGCACAGTGACATTTTCCTACAAGAGCCAAGTAGCATCATGTACAGAACATGCCTTTTTTGTGTGGGGGGGGGAGGGGAGGGACTGAAATTGTTCTGCATGTATAATACAGGCTAATTACTTGTTTATATTAAAATTTTGAATAAATTATCTTGGGACTATTTTTTTGTATAGTATTCAGGTTGGTCTGGGTGGGGCTGTGGCATTGAGATTTGCAATACTAAGGAAAAGCCTATGTGTTTGTGTGTGTGTATCTGTGTGGTCTGTTTCTGGTTGTGTGTTTCATGTATGCAGATACACATGTGTGAGTGCTCATGTATGCAGGTGCACATGTGTATATATATGTATGTATGTGAGGGTAGAATCCAGAGGACAGCCTCAGATATTGTCTTTCAGGTGTTGTCCACCGTTATTTTTGAGACAGATGTCCAGCCAGTGAGCTCCAGTGATCTGCCTGTCTCTTTCTGGGATTACAAGTACATGCCACCATATCTGACTTTTTTTTTTTTTAATGTTGGTTTTTGTGTTTCAACATTTAAAAAGGGCTAACAAGTGCTCATGGCCACATTATCATTCAAAATGTATTTAGTCCTACTTCAGAAGAGCACATAGTCTTTTACAATCTCAAGACTCCTTAAAAATCCAAAGTCTCTTCTGAAATTCATGCAATCTCTTAGCTGTAATGTCTGTAAAATCAAAACAAAAAGGCAGATCCCATACTTCCAACATACAATGGCATAGGATGTATGTTACCATTCCAAAAGGGAGGAAGGGGAGTATAGCGGGGAAATATTGGATCACAGTAAGTCCAAATGCCAGCAGGACAAACTTCAAATTCTACATCTCCATGTCTGATGTCAAAGCAATCTTCGATCTCCAACCTCTTTCAGCTTTGTTGACAGCAGCATGCTTCTGTCTCGGGCTGGTTCCACTTCCGATCTGCAGCCTTCCAAGGCAGGTTCTCTCAACTCTGCCATCTCTGACATCTTGGGATCTCTAGTAAAATCCAGATTTCACCTTCAGAGCTTCATGAAATGACCTGTGTCTGTGGTCTTCTGAAGAAGAGCCTCAGTGGTTCTTCTTATTTATGGAGGGAGGTTCTATAATTCATTTCTTGTATCCTTGACTAAAGTCAGAACCACATGGCTCAATCTGCCAACTTCTGCTACTTGCTGGGGCTGGAGCATGGCCCCTCCTTTCTGTGGTTGATGTTTTCCTTCTCTGCCGAAGCTTCCCTTTAATTTCTTTTCACAAGTTGGAAGCTTAGCTGGTAGGGTGTTGCCCTGAAGTCAGCACTTCCTTATTCATTTATCATCAGCCTTTTCTTTTATCTCCTTAGCACTGGACGTACCTCCGACATTACGTTTCCTGGCATCCCTTCTTGCCTCAAATTGTATATTTTGCATTTTTCCTCACCCAGCTTGTTTCTTTTCATTATGGATCTGCATACAACTGGCCACTAAGAATCATTTCAACACAATCCTGAAAAGGTAACACCGGCTGTCTCATGATTTCCTCTGCCAATGCCATTAATTCAAAAGTTTTCAATTTAGCTTCAGGCAGATTTTTAGGACAAGGACAAAAAGCTGCCACGTTCTTTTCCAAATTATCAGAAGAATGCTCTGTAGGTCACTCAGTAACATTATTCACCCTGAAACTTTCTTTGAGCTGGACTCCCACAGTTCAAATTACCGTCAACACTGTCTTCCATGCTCCCATTCTTTGCATCTTTGCCTGTTACACCCCCCTCCACTCTCTTTCAGGTGACCTCCCCGGACACCTGTTTAATGCCCTGCTGGCCAGGACACCCCCTTCACAGAATAGTAAGTAAAGGCTGCATAATGAAGAATACAATAAGCTTTCATAAACTGCACTAAGAAGAGAAATAGGCTTGGGACAAATTTGTGGTCAAGGAAAAACATTCATTCTAGGTCAGGTCCAAGGTGTGCACCATGATAAAACAAGGCCATGCGAAACTGTTGCTTTGGACTTATAATGAGCTTATAGAATAAAATACTGCTTTGACTTACTATTGATATCCTTCTGTAACTCCCTTTTGTATAATATGTTATATGTGAGGTAATTTTATAAAGAAATGTTGTCTAAGAAGGTATAAAAAGGCTGAAATAATAAAGGGTGTCTGTTGGGGTTCTGTTCTATCCACCAAATGTGTGTGTATACATATATGTATATTATGTATATGTGTAGTGTATATGTATATATGTCTTCTGAGTATATTATATATATATATATATATATATATATATATTATAATATGCACACACACACATATGGGTATATAGGTATATGTGTATGTATGTAAGTATGCATGTACACTTGTGAAATTGATGACACAGGTGGTCAGGCCTGGCCAGTGTGTGTGTGTGTATGTGTGTGTGTGCCTTTCTTTCTTTCCTTCTCCTTCCTTCCTTCCTTCCTTCCTTCCTTCTTTCCTTCCTTCCTTCCTTTTTTTTCTATGTGAAATTGCCAAAAGTCAGTAGCAAGAGAGAGTTAAATTGCCAGAAGCTATCAGCTTCTGGCCCCAAAACAGCAAGAGAGTTAAAGGCAGAGGTCATCAGCCTTTGTCCTTTGTCTGACTACTTGTCCCCCATCAGTTCCTGACCCTCTCAGGCTGGTCCTGACAGTATACCAGCAGGAGTCTAAAGCAGCTGGTCACATTTTTTTTGTGCTCAGCTTTATTTCTCTACTCTTACAAGTTCAGGACCCCTGACTGGGGAATAATGCCACCCACAGTGGGCTGTATCTTCCTACCTCAATTATCTTAATAAGACAGTTCTCCACAGACACATCCAGATTGTAGATTCCCCCATTGAGGTACTCTTCCCAAATGAGTCTAGACTGTGCTGAATGGATAAAACATTAGCTATCACAGACGTATACCCCAAATTGAGATTTTGGGTCAAATGTTTCTTTTCCTTGTCATGCTGGGCATAGATTCCAGGCCCAGTGCATGCTAGGCAACCCACCCACCTTGTCCCTCTCTCTCCATAATCAAACTACAGATTCAATGAATACTCATCAAAATTCCAACACAATCCTTCACAGACATGGAAAGAACAATTCTCAATTTCATATGGGGAAAAAAGAACAAGGATAGCCAAAACAATTCTGAACAATAAAAGAATTTTGGGAGTAATCACCATCCCTGACTTCAAGCTCTGCCACAGAGCAATAGTGATAAAATTGCATGGTATTTGTACAGAAACAGATGCATTGATCAATGAAATTGAATTTAAGACCCACAGATAAACACATACACCTATAGAACTTGATTTTTCATAAAGAAGCTAAAGCATCTTCAACAAATATTGCTGGTTTAACTGTATGTCTACATGTAGAAGCATGAAAATAGATCTGTATTCATCACCCTGCACAAAACTCAATCCAAGTGTCTCAAGGACCTCAACATATAACCAGATACAGTAAATCCACAGAAGATAAAGTGGAAAATACCCTTGAGCACACTTGATACAGGAGACAATTTCCTGAACAGAACACCAATGGCTCAGGCTATAAGATCAACAGTTGATAAATGGACCTCATGAAACTGCAAAGCTTCTGTAAAGCAAAGAACATTCAGTAGACAAATTGACAGCTACAGATTGGGAAAAGATCTTCACTAACCCTTCATCTGACTGAGGCTAATATCCAAAAATATGCAAAGAACTCAAGAAGTTAGACACCAACAAACCAAATATCCCAATTAAAAAATGCACAGGAGCATGTGTCCTCTGAGAGGCTCCACCCAGCAGCTGACTCAGACAGATGCAGACCTCCCCACCCCAGTCACACATTGGATGGAGCTTGGCGACTCTTATGGAAGAATAGGAGGAAGTAAGCCCCCAAAGGGATAGGAACTCCACAGGAAAACAACAGACTAAACAGAGAATTCTCAACAGAGGAATCTTGAATGGTTGAGAAGCACTTAAAGAGCTGTTCAAAGTCCTTAGTCATCAGGGAAATGCAAGTCAAAATGACTGTGAGATTCCATTTTACACCATCAGAATGGCTAATATTAAAAATTCAAGAGATAACACTGTTGGCACAGATATAGAGCAAGGTGAACACTTCTTTATTGCTTGCTGGATGCAATGCTGTACTATTACTTTTGAAATCAATTTGACAGTTTCTCAGAAAGCTGGGAATAGTTCTATCTCAAGACCCGTCTATATAAACTCCTGGAAACATACACAAAGGATACTTCAACATCCCACAAAGATACTTGCTCAACTATGTTCACAGCAGCTTTATACATAATAGTCAGAAACTAAAAAACAACCTAGAAGTCCCTCAACTGAATGTGGTATAGCTACACAACGGAATACTCTTCAGCTGTTAAAAACAAGACATAATGAATTTTGCAGGCAAATGGATAGAACTTGAGAATATCATCCTGAGTGAGGTAACCCAATCCCCCAAAAGCTTACATGGTGTATACTCACTTACAAGTGGATGTTAGCCATAAGATACAGGTACGTTCTCACTGTACAGACCCAAAGAAGCTAAACAAAAGGAAGACCCAAGTGGCGAAGCTCGAAATCTCACTCAGAAGGGGAATAAAATAGTCATAAGAGGCAGATAGAGGGCGGTCACTTGGGAGGGAGAGGTAAGAGGGAGGAATATGGGGATTCAGAATCAGGTGTGGGGAAGGACAGGAGAGATGGCTAGATGTCCATGAAAATGAATGGAAATTTGCAAATGATAGGGGTGAGGTCTCAAGGATGAGACAGAGACCTGGGATAAGGAAGGTACCCAAGAATCAATGGGGTGACCTTATCTGTGACTCATAACATGGGGATATGGAACCTGAAGGGTCACCTCCTATAGCCAGGCAGCAAACCTAGTGTATCAAGAGAGACACCAACCCACCCACAAAACTTTCAGCCCAAAATTTATCTTGTCTATAAGAAATGAAGGCATGGGGGATGGAGCAGAGAGTAAGGGAATGGCCACTCAATAACCAGCCCAACTTGAGACCCAGCCCATGGGCAAGCACTAATCCTTGACACTATTAGTGATACTCTGTTATGCTTGCATACAAGAGCATGTTGTCTTCTGAGAGGCTTCATCCAGCAGCTAACTCAGACAGATACAGAAACCCACAGTCACACATTGGATGGAGCTTGGGAACTCTATGGAAAATAAGAGGAATGATTATGTGTAGCAGGATACTTATTCTGCTACATTGTATTTGCAGTGGAGCTCAGTGACTAGGCAGTAAGAAGAGGAGGTGGAGCTGGGAGAAGAAGAGAGAAAGGGGAGAGGAGGAAAAGAGGAAGGAGAGGGGAGAAAAAGAGGAAGGGGAGGAGAAGAAAGACGCTATCAGTGATGGAGAACCACAGATGGGTAGAAAGCTGTCCTGGGTAGCAACTTCTATCAAAAGGTTAGATATTGGATAACAACTCTAATTGTGTGGGCATCTTGTTGCTTGAGCATTTCTAAATATATAAATCCTTTAGATAATCAATAATCAAGTTTTGAGAGTCTCATTATACTGGATACTGCAAGGATGGCAGATATTGTCTGGGGTTCAGCCAAGCTTTGTGGATGCAGGGGGGCGGGGATTGGCACAGCCATCCCCCATGCTGGCATCTCGTAGGTGCCAGGGCCTGCACATCTAGCTATCCGGAGATCTGGTCAGAGTCAAGGAGCAGTGGGAACATGATGGCTGCCCAGGAACAAACCAGACTGGGTGTCATTTTCTAAATATCACCCCTACAATTGTGGGCCACAAAAGGAATGGGAACTCCACAGGAAAACCAACAGAATCAACTAACCTGGACCCATCTCAGAGTCTGAACCACCAACCATAGAACATACACAGACCAGACAAAGATTCCCTGCACGTACATGGTGGTGGATGTACAGCTTGGTTTTCATGTCGATTCCAAATGACTGGAACAGTAGCTACCCAAATGCTTTTGCCTGTAGGTGTGATACATACTTCTAATTGGGCTGCCTTGTCTGTCCTCAGTGGAAGAGGAATCACCTAGCCTTGCAGAGACTTGAAGTGCCAGGGTGGGAAGATACCCAGGGGGCCCCCATCTACTCACAGGAGGATTGTGGGAGGGGTTTGAGCACAAGGGGGGCACTGAGCAGAATATAAAGTGAATAATGAAAAAATAAATTAAAAAAAAAAACAACCAAGGATATCATGAATTTTGCAGGCAAATCCATGGAACTAGAAAATATTATCCTGAGTGAGGGAACCCAGACCCAAAAAGTCATGTGTGGTATGTCCTCATTGATAAGTGGATATTAGCCTTAAAATACAGAATACCAATCAAGAAGGAAGGCCTAAGTGAGGATGCTTCAATCCCACTTAGAAGGAAGAACAAAATACTCATGCATGGGAGGCAGAGGGAGGGAGGAACCTGGGTGGAAGAGGGGATGAAGGGGAAAGGTGGGGCAGGATCAGGTATGGGGGAGCAGGAGAGAAGCCCAGATGGCCAGGAGAATAAATGGTAATGTGCGACTGACAGGGGTGGGGAGAGCTTCTAGAAAGTCCCAGAAACCTGGGATGTGAGAGGCTCCCAGGACTCAATGGGAGTGAGGTGTCCTTAGCCAAAATGTCCAACAGTGGAGATATGGAACCTGAAGAGGCCACCTCCAGTAGATAGACAGGACTGCCAGTGGAGGGATGGGGGTCACCAACCCACTTTCAAAATTATTGACCCAGACTGTACCAAATTGTTGACCCAGAGGTGTTTTAGGGGAATAGGCAGGCAACGGCTTGGGTCAGAGTCCTACCTGGTTGTCCCTGGTGCCAGCAGGCCACTTGGAATGCAGGCAAAGTTGTGGGTTTGGAAATGGAGCATAAGGTATGGGGTGTGCTTTATTGCTGTTTCGTGTACATTCTGGTGAGGTGGTGAGCACCCTCAATAGAATCCGCATGTAGATCTGTCAGCAACTTATTCAGTACCTGCATTCTATTTCTGCATTTCTCCCTGCATTCTATCATACTCTTTGTCATTGTGACAATGAACTAACCTCTCAAACTGTAGTCCAGCCCTAATTAAATGTTTTCATTTATTAGGGTTGCCAGATCATTGTATCACTAAACCATACTAGAACAATGATTAAAACAGAAAAAAAACACACTAAGTTCCCTCCTTCTTTTTAAGAGATCAGTTGACCTTGTCCTTTTGTCCTTTAACTGATAAATTCTCATCCAAACTTATCAGCTGTAAATATAAACAAAAGTATTTTACTGATAATACTTTTTATTTTTGGAGATTATATTGTAATTACATTGTTGCCTCTTTTACACATTTTACTCCAAAACCTCCCACATACCCTTTGATGCTCACTTCCAATTCATAGTCTATATTGTCATTAACTCTTGTTACATATCTGTTTATATGTAACACATACAGAAGTACAGCTTGCTCTGTCTGTATAATACTACTTGAAATTGTGTTTACAGAACTGATCATTCCGTGATTGCCATGCTTCTTGCATGGGGAAGTCTGTCTTTCCCTCTCTCAGTGTGTCTTAGTCGTCTGTAGTTCTTTTAGTAGATTTGAGGCCTTGTGGGCTTTCCCCTATCTAGGTTACACTATCCATTGTCATCCTTGTTCAGATCATGTTTAGTCAGTCATGCTAGTGAGACTTTATAAATGCAACGTCTGACATTTCTGGGAGAAACAATGTCACTACAACCTATTGTTTCTCTGGTTCTTAGAATCTTACCATCCCTCATCTGCAATGATCCCTAAGTCTTAGTTTCAGGAGTTGTATTGTAGATGTATCCTTAGGACAGGGCTCTCTAAACTCTTCATTTTGCTTGGTTGTTGTTTTCTCTAATGGTCTATGTCTATTCCAAAAGAATTTTCCTTCATGGGGGTTGAGTGCTACACTTACCTGTGGGTACTAGACAAGGGTTTAGAGTGTTATTAGGGATTATGCTGATTTTGTAAAATGGTGGTTTTAGTTTCTCTCCCAAGATCCATAACTAGCTGTGGTAGTAAGCTAGGTTTATGTTATTAGTCATGTTTTATCTACTGTTGAGCAAGTCTTAAGTCTAATTAGATAACTTTGTTTATCACCATGGTATGTATGCCACCACTGCACCTTTCAGGTTATTATATCATGCTGATCTTTTGTACAGTTTATAGCTGGACAAGAATGTTGGTGACTTCTCTCCTTAGGAAGCTTACACCACACCAAATACAAAAATATAGTCCCTTGGATTCTTAAAAATGTTGAATAGAAAGCACAATTTGGTGTATACTCTCTTTGCTGTACTTTTATTTATTGTACTGCATTTCAGCTCTTTGGTTGTTTTTTTTCCATTTCTTAAATTGATAATAGATTCTTCTCTCATAGAGTGAATACATCCACGCCACCACTTCCTGTCCCTCCACTCCTCCCAGCTAACCCCATGTCAGATTTCCCTCTGATTTATTTCCCTTCCATTGCCTTTCCAGAGAAGAGCACGCCTAGAAGAGTCTGCCAGTCAATCAGGACAAAAGAAGATTCATGGAGAAAAGGCAGAAGCCATCAGATAGAGATACATATGTACTCATACCAGAAGAGAGAGAAGAATATTCAAAGTTTGTACTTCTGGGTCTGGGCTACTTCACTCAATATGTTTTTATTTTTTTAAAAATTTTATCCATTTATCTGGAAATTTCATATTTATAACAAAACATGTATGTATGTTTTAATGTAAAATAATTACATCATTTTCTGACTTCCTTTCCTCCTTCCAAACATTCCCAAACAACTCTCCTGGCTCTTTTTTCAGATTCAAACATTTTTCCCTTTTAAATTATCATTACATACATGTATGTATGCACATATAGTCCTAAATATAACTTGTTCTGTCTTTATAGTGTCACTTGTATTTTGTTTTTAGGGATGATTATTTGGTGCTGTGTATCGAATAGGTCTTCTCTTCCTTGGGAAGATGATTTTGCCTACTCTCAGCCTTTGTTAGTTCTCTGTGGATTTTTCTGTGGCTTGAGGCTTATGGTTTGTTCCTGGACTGTTTTGGCATGTCTATTAGCATTTTCCTTGTTCAGTTCATACTTACGCAGGCATATTGGTAAGACATGTGTGTAGTTTCTGACATTATTAGGAGACATAATCTCAGAGAAAATAGACTCTCTGCCTTTTACAATCTTTTTGCCCCATGTTCTGCATGAGCCTTAATTGTGTGAATTGTTTTGTAGATATAGCAGATGTGCCTGGGCTCCAGAGGTCTGCTTTTTAATTGGCTGTAGTTTTCTGTCATGATCATTGTTGTAAAGAAAAACTCCTTCGGTGAGTGGTGGACTGTACTTACGTGGGTTTAATAAGAAATATTTTGGCATATATTAATACTACTCTTGTTTATTAAAGTGATGGTTGTCTGCTTTATATTTAATTACACTTGTATATTTATGGATGAATTTAAGTATATAATATATGTATTTTTTAGGTAGATAGTTGATTATTCATGAGTCTTTCAAATAAATTTACTGTCATTAGAGCCACTTCAATCTTTTGAACCTATCTGCCTTATTTATATTTAGAGTAAACCCTTTCCCTTTTCCCCAATCAGATCATGAGTAGCCTTCTTTTCTACTCCCAAATTGCCTCCTCCACCCTCTTTCTTGGTTTGAACATTAGTCCAGGGTGAACACTTATATCTGATAATTTGGAGCTAGATATTTAGAGTAGAGAGAACCTCTCACAATTGTTTTCTGGATCTGGGTTACCTAATTCAATATCTTTGCATCTATTTCCATCAACTTAAGTGTATGGCATTTTGCTTATCCATTTATCAGTTTAAGGACATTTAGGTGGTCCCATTTCCTACCCATTCTGACTAGAACAGCAATAAGCATGGCTGAGCAAGTGTCTCTGGAGTGAGATGTCAAGTCTTTTGAGCATGTCAAGGAATGGTATAGCAGGCTCATATGGTAGATTTATTTTTACTTCGCTGAGAATTCTCCACATTGATTACCAGAGTAGCTGTACAATTGCTCAAGCCTCCTTTGCCAGAGAGCCAATTCTATGTCTGTCCCGTAGAAATCTCAACCGTCACACCAAGTTCTGTTATCCTCCAAAAGATAAAGACCAATAGAAAAATCTTTAGTTCATATATTATTTAATCTAAGTTACTGGCATGTATTGAGTTTTGAATATTTATATTGTCTACAAATAAATAAGTCACATGTATAACTTACTAAAATCTGTTTTTAGCAATAGTTTGTATTCTGAGTAGATTGTTTGTATGTGAGACACAGTGAGGTGCTCATTTATTTGTTTGTTTGTTTAAGTAGACAGGTAACAAAAACTAATGAAAAGCAGGTCAATAATTTCATTTTACTACACTAATTGATTTTATTAGAGAGACTTAGTTAATTCATCAAAATGATTATTTTTTTATATAGTGTCTTTTGGTTTTCAAATATCTCAAAGAGTTCTTATCAGGTTCTCTTAGAATAATGTAGCACTTAGGAAAAAAGATACACCCTAGCAGCCCTGCACTGGAGGCCAAGATGGAGAAGACTTCCACAGCCACCATGGTCTTTCCCTTGGTACTCTGGTAGACAGGGAGGAAGGTGACCCAGACACTGCAGAACACCACCATGCTGAATGTCAGGAACTTGGCTTCATTGAATGTGTCAGGAAGGTTCCTTGCCAGGAAAGCCACAGTGAAACTCCCTAGGGCCAGCGTCCCTAAGTATGTCAGCACACAATAGAAAGCAATAACTGACCCCTTGTTGCATAAAATGATGATACGAGCATGTTCAGAGTATACATCTGTGTCAATATAGGGTGGTGAGGTTCCCAGCCAGACTCCAGAGATAATAAGCTGGATCAGGACACAGATGGGGATAACAGCGTTATAGATGCCTAAAACGAACAGCCTTCTCATTGTTCTTCCTGGTTTCATGGCCCTAAAAGCCAGAATCACTGTTATAGTTTTGGCCAAAACAGTGGAAAGAGCCAGTGTGAACGCAAGTGCAAATGTTATCTGTTGCAATATGCAGGAGACTGTGTTTGGGTGGCCAATGAAGAGAAAGGAGCACAGGAAGCAGAGGAGAGGGAGATCAGCAGGATGTAACTGAGAGGAAGGTTATTGGCCTTAACGATGGGAGAATCCTGATGCTTGAGAAAGATCCCCAAAACTGCAGCTGTGCTGACAGAGAAGCCCAGAGCTGTGCAGGCCAGAGTCATGCCCAGAGGATCCTCAAAGGACAGGAAGGTCACTGATTTAGGCAGGCAGTGGTTTCTCTCAGGATTCGGGTATTCTTGAATTTGGCAAGCGGTACACTTCTGCTGATCTGTTGAGGGAAGTAAATTAAGATTTCGTATTTTATAATTATTTACTCATTCTATATTCAATGTATGAAGAATGTCTTCCAATGTTGTGGTTAGCCTGGCACTTTCAGCTTCATTATAGTGTCAAGATAGACACAAACTCTTGAAATCTCATTTTACTGTCTGTCTTGTTTACCTCGTGGAAAGTCTTGTGTTCACAGTTTTATGACTGTTTAGGGCAACGGAAGTTACATCTTTTGTACTCATATTTTGATAACACTCAACTGTCAAGTAATCCTTCATATAACTTTTAAATTATTTATTGTTATTCATTCTTTGAGGCTTTAAATATGTACAATGATCACTAATATGATCAAAACTCACTTCCCACGCCATCACCATGTGCTCTTCTTATTTTTCTCCTTTCCTACCAATCATATTCTCCCCGCTCATTCTCTGCCGTGTGCTCTTCTCATTTTTTATTTCCTCCTTCCTTACAAATTATATACTTCCTCTCTCTCCCTATCTTGCCAACACAGGAAATACACAGACACTAATCTGTAAAACCAAAATTCAAGTTAAACAAGCAATATACATTTAATTTTCTCTCCAAGTGAGACAAAATGTCTACAAACACACCATTGAGTTCATTTTTTGTAGGCTATCTAATGATGTGTGTAATCATGAGCCTTTCCACTCACACCCCAGTTCCCCCAAAATGACTTGGAAGTTATTTATTTATGAATAAGCGCCTAGGCCATAAGCGTGGTGTGTTCTCCAACTAGCTTGTAACTTAAACAGTTTAAACTGGTCTATGTCTATCACATGGCTAGTTACCTTTCCTGATTTTCATGCATCCAAGTTCCTCAGAGTCGAGGTGAATCTCTGCTCTCTGACTGTCCCCAAGAGTTTCAATCTCTACTTTAATTCCCACCTTCTACTTCTGGCCTTTTGCTAACAGGCCATCAGCTATTTTTTGACAGGATGCTTCTGAACAATGCACGAGTAATTATCCCTACAAATGAACGTGGGTTCTGTCCTCAAATGTGGTGAATACTCATTAAGAGCACATTTGGAGTAACTGACTTTTCCTTTGACAGTGGTTGTCCATTGTAGAAAGCTTCTTGCTTAGGGAGCATCTCCTTGGCTGACTACTGGAACCTGTCTGACAGAATTTGTTCAGGTCTTGTGCATGTAGCCATGTTCTCTGTGAATTCATATATGCATCATTTCTGCTGTGAATGGAAGACAATTTCCTTGATGTCATCCTTCACTTCTGCCTCTTACAGTCTTTGTGCCTCCTCTTCTACATGAATCTATAATCCTCGAGGAGAGAGAGCTTTGATTAAGACATTATAGCTTTTAGGTACAAGTTGTCCAAAGTCTGCTTTAGAAATTATTTAATCCTGACCTGTGGTTTCTACCTCACCTTCTACCATTAGTTGACCATTTAGTTCCCAGATAAAAGACACACACACAACCTTTATATTTACAATAAGCCTTAAACAGCACAAGAGTTGGGTAGATATCTAGCCTCTATGCTGCTAGAATACACTTTCCCATCAATAATCCCAAGTCATTACTTACTATGTTTCATCTGGGCTGCTTTTAACTCCAGTTGGCCAGCCTCAGGGCCATGTTTTTTTGACTCACCTAACCCAAGGAGGCTTCTCCTTCTTCCTCCTGGAACTTCTTCTCTTTGTCATTTCCCTCCTACCTGAAGCCTGGGAAACCTAAACTCCATCTATGTCTCTTCTGCCTAGCTGTTGACTGCTGGCATCTTTGTTTACCAATCAGAAATAGTTTGGGGGCAGAGTCACAGGTCTATGTGCAGACTCCAGGTCTTGGAAGGCCCTTATTTAGCATTATAATTGACAGAAAGACCAAACCTCACCAAAATCTATCACTCTCTATACATTGTTCAGGTTGAGGTCTTTCTTTTTGTTCTTAACAACTGTAAAAAGAAGCTTCTATGGAAATGACTGAGCCAGTTACTGATCTACTGGCATGACAATATGTCATAAGGAGTCAATATTGCTATGTTCATTTGGGATAAAATTGCATACTATTTCCCCCTAGGTCCATGACCTATGTAGTGTCAGGCTCCTGACCACATTAGCAGTGTCAGGTATGGGTTACATTTCATGGAATGTTAAGTTCAGCAGAAAGTGGTTGGTTCCTCCAATAACACTTGTGACCTTTTCACCAGTGTGTCTTGCAGACAGGTCCCTACTATAGGTCACAGAGTTTGTATCAGGGAGATATTATGTTTGCCTTTTCTTTCAGTAGCTTGCAGAGTACCTTCTAGTACCATAAATGATAATCAGTAGGGTGAAGCCTCTAGTTAGGCACCAGCTTGTCGTCTCCATGTTTGATGATATATGTAAGTGCTGTCTTCAGTAGTGGTGCTTACCGCAGGTTGTGGAGAATAAACAATAACCTTGTCAATAGCCTGTGATACTTGGAGTTTTCCAAGTTGGCCTCATTTGGCCAACAACTCAACAATATGAAACTCACTCAGGCACTGGATGGCATAAGTTGGGGTATTTTGTCCTAAATATTTAGTGACTCCATTTAGATTTCTTTCATGTGTGTTTTATTTTTTGAGCTGTGTCTATAATAGTAGGTTTCCACATGACCCCCTCAAATGACAGTGTTAGTCGTCCCTGCCTGTATTCTCTCTGCTACACTGCTCTTCAACCTGCCTCCCCAATTAACCCTGCTATGTCTTACCATAATAATATATTATATTTACTCTTCCATGGGATATCCTCTTCTCCCTACTCCTACTTTACCATGTACTCATGTACATAATCTCAGTGGTTTTTTGGATTATAGCACACATATTGAAGTCTTGATAGCTAGCATCCAGATATAAGGAAAGAAACTTTTTTTTGAGGTCTGGGTTGCCTCAGATTTTATCTAGTTCAATCCATTGACTTGGGACCATCATAATTTTATTCTTTAACAGATGAATAATATTTCATTGTGTAAATTACCACATTTTCCGTATCCATTCATCTACTGATGGATATTTAGACTATTTCAAATTTCTAGCTACTCTGAGTAAAGTAGCAATGAACATGACAGAGAAAGTGTCTCTGTAGTATGCTGTAGAGTCTTTCTAGTATAGCCTAAAAGTAGTATAGCTACATCTTGAGGTATGTCTATTCTCAGCTTCCTATGGGACTTCCACAGCAATTTTCATTTTGGCTATAGATATTGGCACTACCAATGGATGATTGTTCTCTTTTCTTCACATCCTCATCAGCAAGTACTTTTGCTTGGTTCACTGATTTGGTCATTCTGATGGGTGTAAGATGGGTATATTTACATTTCTTTGATGACTAAAAATGTTGAACAAATTTTTAATGTTTTTCAGCCTTTTTGTTTTATTATTTGAGAACTCTCTGCTTCCTTCTACAGTTCATTTTAATTGGTTCATTTGTTTTCTTGATCAAGTGTTTTTAGTTTTTTTGTTTTTAATTTTAGTTCTTTATATATTTTAGATACTAGTCCTCTATAAAATGTATAATGCTAAAAACCTTTTCCCAATTAGTAGTCTGCCACTTTGCCTGAATTATGTTTTGGTTGCTGTACAGAAGCTCTTCAGCAACGTGAGTTCCTATTTGCTTACTCTTGCTCTTAGGGCCTGCACTCATAATGTTCTGTTCAGAAGGTACTTTCCTGTGACAAAGGATTTAAGGTTACTCTCCACTTTCTCTTCTGTCAGGTTCAGTATACCTGCTGGAAGATAAGTATGGATTTATTTTCATTCTTCTTCATACAGCTACCTAGTTCAACCAGCACAATTTGTTGAAGATGCTATCATTCTTCCAGTGTATGTTTCTGGATTCCTTATAAAAGATCTAATGTGCCCATGTGTGTGTATTTATGTCTGGGTCTTCAATTCAATTCCATTAACCAACATGTCTGGTTTTTTGCTAATACTATAATATTTTTTATTACTATAACTCTGTAATAAAACCTGAAATTAGGGATGGCAAGACCACCAGTATTTTTTGAATATTATTCAGCATCGTTTCAGATATCCTGAACAGTTTTTTTTTTTTTTTTAATTTCTAGACAAAGTTGAAATTTTCCTACTTAAGTGGAAAATTGTGATGTTATTTTGATGAGGATTACAACAAATCTGTATATTGTCCTTGGCAATATGTCTATTATTCTTTTTATTTTCTAAAAATTCTGTAATTTCAGTAATTTATTCCCTTTACATTCCAATTGCAGCTTCCCTTCCCTCTTTCCCTTCTAGTCCCTTCCTCTTCCATCCCCTCCCCCATTTACCCTTCTTCCCTTTCTTCTGATAAAAATGGAGGCTTCCCATGGATATTAGCTAGCCTTGGTATATCAGCTAGCCTTGGTATATATCTAAACCACACAAAGACTCAACAAAGAAAGAGCATTTAGGCTAATTTCACTTATGAATATTGATGCAAAAATACTCAATAAAATTTTTGCAAGTTGAATCCAATAACACATCAAAAACTGTCATTCACTATGATCAAGCAGGGATGTAGGGATGGTTCAAAATATGAAAATCCATCAATGTAATACATTATATAACAAACTCAAGGAAAAAGTCAAATGATCATCTCATTAGATGCAGAAAAAGCCTTTGACAAAATACAATACCCCATCATTTTAAAAGTCTTGGAGAAATCAGGAATTTATGACACATACCTAACCATAATAAAAGCAATACATAGTAAACTACCAGCCAACATTATATTAAATATAGAGAAACTAGAAGCACTCCAGTACAAGACAAGGCTGCCCACCTCTCTTCCTACCTATTCAGGACAGTTCTAGCTAGAGCTAGAACAATCAGACAACAAAAGGAGATCAATAGGATACAAAGTGGAAAGGAAGAAGTCAAAATATAATTATTTGCAGATGACATGATAGTATACATAAGTGACCCCCAAAATTCCATCAGAGAACTCCTACAGATGACAAATAACTTCAATAAAATGATGGGATATAAAATTAATTCAAAGAAATCAGTAGCCTTTCTTTATACAAATGATTAAATGGGCTGAGAAAGAATTTGGGGAAACAACATCCTTCACAATAGCCACAAATAATATAAATTATCTTGGTGTAACACTTACCAAGCAAGTGAAAGATTTGTATGACAAGAACTTCAAGTCCCTCAAGAAAGAAATCGAAGAAGACCTCAGAAGATTTAAAAATCTCCCATGCTCAAGAATCGATAGGATTAGAATAGTAAAATGGCCATCTTAACAAAGGCAATCTACAGATTCAATGCAATCAACAGTTGGGGGAAACGCATCCAAGGGCAAGCAACAGTGTCCGAGACAGAGCCTGCTCTGCTGTTAGAAGTTCCATATGAGAACCAAGATGCACAACTGTTAAGTATGTGAGAGGGCAGAGTTCTGACTTATCTATGCCCTCTGGTTGGCTGTTCAATCTTTGTTAGGCCCAGTTGATTCTGTAGTATTTTTTTTGTGTAGTCCTTTGCTCCTCTGGTTCCTTCAATACTTCCTCCCCTTCTAAAGAACTCTCTAACCTCCACCTAGTGTTTGCCTGTGGGTCTGTGCATCTATTTCCATCAATTGCTGGTTGAATGAAGCCTCTCTGATGAAGTTTTGCTAGGTTCTTGTTTGCATTATAGCGAATATCATTAATAGTGTTGAGTGGGTTCTCTCTGCTGGCTCAAGTGCCCTCCATCAATTTGTTCTATTCTTACCTGAAACTGCTGCAGAAAAACACTGTGTGAAATTCATGGGGTTGGTAAGTCCAACGTACTTCATTGAAATCTTTCCTGGTTACAGAATGTCCATATCAGGTTCTATCCCCATTGTTATTTAGTAAAGTCACTTCTTATAGATAACTGGGTGTTTTATTGTCTTGGTTATAGCCATCCCAGAATGCCACCCCCTGAACCATACTTCCCCCATCCTTCCCTCAATGTTCCTTTTCATTATTCCACCAACAGTCCTTCTTCTCACTCAATGTCTATTCTTTCCCTTCCTTAGGATTCAAGCTTCCTCTCTGCCCTCTTGTTACTTGCTTGATGTATCAATTGCCCTTTCTATCTAGTATTCCATTTATAATATACAAACCACGTTCTTCTTTTTCGATGACTACTATCAGAGAGTTTGGTCCATTGCCTGCAGTTCATGATGAATTGTTTAATAGTTGGTATAATACTAATTAGCCATTGTTAAGTATCTTATTATTCACGCTCAAGCATCTAATTGTTCCAGTTCTGCATAGAATAAAGTGCTATGAACAATTTGAGCAGTGCCATTGTGTAGCTGGAGCCTTTCTGAGTATTGCAATGAAACAATTTTAGATAGAACTTTTACCAAGTTTACAATCCATAAAATTCCAATGTAACATTCATTCCCATCCTATGGAGGACTGTGCTTCTTGTTCCACATCCTCGCCTGAGCTGTCATTTGAATTATTTTATCTGAGCCATTTTGACAGGCATAAGATGGAATCTCAAAATCATTTTGATTTGCATTTTCCTGATGACTAAGGATGTTGAACATTTCTTTAAGTGCTTCTCAGCTATAGAGATTCCTCTGTTGAGAATCTTTTATTTAGATCTGTACCCCATTGTATAACTGGGTTGTTTGTTTCTTGAGTTCTTTATATATTTTGTATATCAGCTCTCTGTCAGATGTAGAGTTTATGAAGATCTTTTCCCATCCTGTAGGCTGACATTTTGTCATTTTGATAGTGTCCTTCACCTTATAGAAGATTTTCAGTTCTTATGAGATCCTACTTATTGTTGATTTTAGTGCCTGAGCTATTGGTATTCATTCTGGAAGTTATCTCCTGTGCCACGGCATTCAAAGCTATTTCCCACTTTCTCTTCTATTAGATTTGTGTATCTGGTTTTATGTTGAGGTCTTTGATCCACTTGGCCTTGAGTTTTGTGCAGGGTAATAGATATACATTTATTTGTAATCTTCTACATGCAGAAATCCGGTTATCCCAGTAATGTTTGTTGAAGATGCTTTCATTTCTATTTTATAGCTTTGGCTTCTTTGTCAGAAATCAAGTGTCCTTAGGTGTGTGGGTTTACTTTTGTGTTTTTAATTCGGTTCCATTGATCAATCTGTTTGATCTGTTTTTATGACAATACCATGCAGTTTATTATTATTGCTCTGTAGTACAGCTTGAAATCAGGGGTAGTGATATCCCCCAAAGTTCTTATATTGTACAGGATTTTTTTTTAGATGTACTGGTTTTTCTTTCCCATATGAAGTGGGGTATTATTATTATTTCAATGTTCGTTAAGAATTGTGTTGGAATTTTGATGGGAATTGCACTGAATCTGTAGATTGCTTTTGGTAAGATGACCATTTTTACTATATTGTTTGTCCTGATCCATGGCCATCTGAGATCTTTTCAACTTCTAATATTTTCTTCCATTTCTTTCTTTAAAGACTAGACATTCTTGTCAGATAGGTATTTGACTTGATGGATTAGAGTTATGCCAAGATATTGTATATTATTTGTGGCTATTGTGAAGGGTATTGTTTCCCTAAATTTTTCAACCTGTTTATCATTTGTATATAGGAGAGCTACTGGGTCTACTTTTTTTTAAGTTAAATTTATATACAGCCACATTGTTGAAGGTTTTAATCAGCTATAGAAGTTTCCTGATTAAATATTAGTGGTCATTTATGCATACAATCATATCTTTGATTGTATTCTGTTGATTTCCTTTAGCTGTCTTATGCTTAAAAACTTCAATTACTATATTGAATAGATATGGAGAGATTGGACAGCCTTGTCTTCTTCCTGACTTTAGTGGAATATCTTTACACTTTCTCTCCATTTAATCTGATGTTGGTTATTGGCTTGCTATATTTTGCCTTTATTAGGTTTAGGTAAAGGCCTTGTTGGCAATTAGCTTGTTGTATATTGCCTTTATTATATTTAGCTATATTCCTTGTATCCCTGATCTCCTCAAGACTTTTATCATGAAGAGATGCTAGATTTTGTCAAAGACTTTATCAGAATCTAATAAGATGATTATTTATTTTTTCTTTCAGTATGTTTATATGGAGGATTACGTTGATGGATTTTTGTATGTTGAACCATCGCTGCATATCTGGCATAAAGGTTACTTGATCATGGTGGATGATGTTTTTAATGTGTTCTTGGATTAGGTTTGCAAGTACTTACTTGATTATTTTTTGCATCAATGTTCATAAGGAAAATGGTCTGAAAAATTTTTTCTTTGTTGAGTCTTTGTGTGGTTTAGAGGTCAGGGTGACTGTGACCTCATAAAATAAATTTGGTGGTGTTCCTTCTGTTTCTATTTTGTGGAATAATTTGAAAAGTATTGATGCTAGCTCTTCTTTGAGGGTCTGATGGAGTTCTGTGCTAGATTGTTTTAATCTAGTTCTGGGATTTTTTTTTTTTTTCGTTTGGGAGATGTTTAATGACTCCTTCTACTTCCTTAGTGTTTATAAGTTTATTTAGATTGTTTATGCGATCTTGATTTAACTTTGGTAAGGTTTTTTTCTCTCAAGAAAACTGTGCATTTCACTTATATTTTCTAATTTTGTGGAATACAGGTTTTTGAAGTAAGATCTATTGACTTTTTATGTTTCCTCAGTGTCTATTGTTATATCTCATTTTTCATTTCTGATTTTGTCAATTTGGATATTGTGTCTGTTGGTTTTTCTCAAAGAACCAATCCTTTGTTTCATTGATTTTTTTGTATCTTCTCTTTGTTTATTTTGGTTATTTCCTGCCGTCTACTACACTTTGCTGTGTTTGCTTCTTTTTGTCTAGAGCTTTCAGATGTGCTGTTAAATTGATAGTACAAGATCTCTTCAATTTCTTCATCAAGTGCTATGAACTTTCCTCTCAGCAGCACTCTTTCATTGTGTCCCATATGTTTGGGTATGTTGTGCCTTCGTTTTCATTGAATTCTAGAAAGTCTTTTATTTCTTTGTTTCTTCTTTGACCCAGTTGTCATTGAGTAGTGAGTCAGTCAGTTTCCATAGGTTTGTAGGCTTTCTGTTTTTTCCTGTTGTTGTTGGAGTTCAGCTTTGATCCATTGTGGTCTGATAAGATACAGGGGTTTATTTCATTTTCTTGTATATGTTGAGAATTGTTTTGTGATCAAGTATATAGTCAATTTTGGAGGAGGTTCAAAGATGAGCTGAGAAGGAGGAATAGTATTATCTGTTTAAGTGAAATGTTATATGGATATCTGTTAGGTTCATTTGAGTCATAACATCTGTTCCATTATTTTTTGTTACGTTTTTGTCAATGATGACCCGTCCATTGGTGAGAAGTGGGGTATTGAAGTCTCCCACTATTAATGTGTGGGGTTCAATGTATGATTTAAGGCTTAGTGACATGTTTTACAATCGTGTGTGCTCTTGCACTTGGAACATGATATTTAGAATAGAGACATCACCTTGGTGTATTTTTCCTTTGATGAGTATGAGGTGTCTTTTTCCATCTCTTTTGATTAATTTTGGTTGAAAGTATATTTTATTAGACATCATAATGGTTAGTCCAACTTGTTCCTTGGGACTGATTGCTTGGTAATTATTTTTCCAGCCCTTTAATCTGAGGTGATGTCTATCTTTGTCGCTGAAGTGGGTTTCTTGCATTTAGTAGAATGTTGGATCCTGTTTTCAGATCCATGTTGTTAACCTGTGTCTTTTTATTGTGAATTGAGTTCAATGATGTTGAGAGATATTAATGACCCATGATTGTCAATTCCTATTATTTTGATGTTGTTGGTAGTGGTGGTGGTGGCGGTGGTGGTGGTGGTGTCTGTGTGTGTTTCTGTTCTTTTGGTCTTTCTTGTGTGGAATTATTTATTTCCTGTGTTTTCTTGGGTGTAGTTAGTGTTCTTGGGTTGCAGTTCTCCTTCTAGTATCTTTTGTAGGCCTAGATTTGTGGTTAGATGCTGTTTAATTTGGTTTTGTCATGGAATTTTTGTTTTTCTCC
This sequence comes from Mastomys natalensis, assembly GCA_021653895.1. Taxonomy (NCBI): domain Eukaryota; kingdom Metazoa; phylum Chordata; class Mammalia; order Rodentia; family Muridae; genus Mastomys; species Mastomys natalensis. Next base: position 65,345 of record JAJTUV010001014.1, on the reverse strand, counting down.
ATTGATGTTGATTGAAAGTTTTGCTTGGTGTAGTAGTTTAGGCTGGCATCTGTGGTCTCTTAGAGACTGCAAGTAATCTTCCAGGCCCCTCTAGCTATTAGAGTCTCTGTTGAGAATTCCAGTGTAAGTCAAATAGGTCTGCCTTTACGTGTTACTTGGCCTCTTTCCATCATAGCTTTTTAATATTCTTTATTCTTATATTAATAGTTTGATTATTATGCTGTGGAAGGATTTCATTTTATCTGGACCAGTCTATTTCATGTTCTGTGAGTGTCTCCTATATTTATAGGCATCTCTATCTTTAGGTTATGGAAAATGTCTTCTATGATTTTGTTGAAAGTATTTTCTAGACCTTTGGGCTGGGAATCTTCTTCTTCCATTCTTATTATTCATAGGTTTGGCCTTTTCATAGTGTCCCAGATTTCCTGGATGTTTTATATCAATAACTGTTTATATTTAAATTTTTCTTTGACCAACACATCAATTTCTTTGATAATATCTTCTATGTCTGAGATTCTTTCTTCCAACTCTTGAATTCTATTGATGATGCTTGTATTGTAATTCATGTTCTCTTCCTTAGGTTTTCCATTTTCGGTATTTTTTCAGCTTTGGGTTTTTTTTAATTGCTTCTATTTCCATTTTCAGATCTTGATCAGTTTTCTTCATTTCCTTCGTTTACTTGATTGTATTTTCCTGCATTTCTTTAGGAGATTTATTTATTCCATGTTTCTATGATCTTCATATGATAATTTTTCATTTTCTTGTGGTTTAGCTGTGTTAGACTCTCCTGTGCTTGCTGTAGTAGGATATCTGGATTCTAGTGGCATCATATTGCCCTGGCTGTTGTAATTCTTTTCTTACACTGGTCCTAGCCATCTGGATTTTGTGGATACTATGGTTTAGGTGCTGAGATTTGAGTTTACCTTGTTGGACAAGTGCATTTTGGATGTGGTATTTCCTTTGGTTCTGAGTGGCTTGAAGTTCTGGTGACCAATGAAACTTCAGGTACAGTATGTTGGAGATTACCACTGTTCTGTTTATTTTTTTTAAACCTATCAAGTCCAATAGAGATGCCTATGTAGTCAGATTGTTGGCACCCTCTGGAGTTTTCCATCTCCTGGTATTTCCTTCAATTTCTTATAGTATATACTATATAAGGCTTGGTTAAAGTTATTATCCCCAAATAATTTATTTTTGAGTGCACTCTTTATTTATTTTTACTTAGTCTTTGAGAATCTAATGTGTGTAATATATTTTGATTACATCAGTGACCATAGTACTTCTAACACTGCATGACTTCCCCAATCATGTCCCTTTGTATAGTGATTTCCTCTTTTCTTTATCACTAAAACAAACAAATAGCTAGTAAACATTTCAAAAAAAATGTTCATTAACTCTAACAATTAAAGAAAGGTAAATCAAAACACTTTGAGATTTCATCTTACCTCAGTAAGAAAAGCAAAGATTCACAGAAAAAGCAACAAGTGCTGGAGTGGACACCCAGAAAATGGAAACCCTCATTTGTCATTGTTGGGACTATAAACTCGTGCGCCACTGTGAAAATCTGTGTAGAGAATTCTCAGAAGCTAAAGATAAATCTATATTACCCCTCCTTTGTATATGTCCAAAGGGCTCCACATCCTACTAGACAAGCATTTGCTGTGCATATGAAATACTGCTTTGTTTACAGCAGTTAAAAGATAGAAAGGATCCCAGCTATACCACTACTGGGCATAAACCCCAAAGATGCTCCAACATATAACAAGGACATATACTCCACTATGTTTACAGCATGTTGTGGATTGCCCTGGTGCTATTTGTATTTTGATGCTAACTTCTGCTTCCCCAAGAGGGGTGCCTGGGACAAGGAGTGAATCATGTGATTCACTCATTCAGGTGACTTCATGTGAACCTTCTCCCCATTTTCACTTGTAGAATAAAGGCTAGAGCTGGTGATTGGGCAGTGGAAGGGAAGGTGGAGCCAAAAAGTTTTAGGGAGGGAAGAAGAGAGAGCAAGGGGATTGAGGAGAGGAGGGAGAGAGAGGAAGACTGAAGAGGAGGAGGTGTAAGGAAGATGGAGTAGAAGCACGTGACCTGGAGAAATCGCACATTATAAGGGATCTCTAGCTGGGAAATACAGAGGTGTAGTGGGAGATCTGCCCAATCTAGGCTGCAGCTTGTATTCCTACTAATTGAGTTGTGATTTCCTTGCACAGGCTTATTTGGGTTGCAGATTTACCACAACAATAGCAGCCTATTTATAATAGCCAGAAGCAGGAAAAGACCCAGATGTCTCTTAACAGAGGAATGGATTCAGAAAATGTGGATATTGACACAATGGAGTACTGCTCAGCTATAAAAACAGTGACTTCATGAAATTCTTAGGCAAATGGAGGGAACTAGAAAATATCATCCTGAGTGAGGTAACCCAATCACAAAAGAACACACATGGTAGGTATTCATTGATAAATGAATATTAGGAAAAGTTTGGGTTACCTATGATACAACCCACAAACCATATGGAGCTTAAGAAGAAGGAAGACCAAAGTGTAGATGCTCAATCCGACAGGGAAAAAATAATCACAGAAGATAGAGGGAGGGAGGAACATGAGAGGGAGAGAAGAAGAGGAGGGAAAGGGGGGGGGCACAAGATCAGGTAGTAAAGGGACAGGAGAGAAGTACAGAGGGTCAGGAAATTGAATAGAAACATGTAGCACTGGGGGATGGGGAACTGGGGGTAGCCACTAGAAAGTCCTAAACTCCAGGGAAGTGAGAGGCTCCCAGGACCCAATGGCAATGACTTTTGTCAAAATACCCAACAAAGGGGGGATATAACCTGTAGAGACCACCTCCAGTAGATAGGCATGGGCCCCAGTTGAGGGAATGGGGCCACCCACACATCTCAAATACTTTAACCGGAAATGTTCTTATCTAAAGGAAAGACAGGGACAAAAAATGGAACTGAAGAACAGCCAACCAGGGATCCATCCCATCTGCAGACACCAAATTCTCACACTATTACTGATGCCAAGAAGTGCTTGCTGACAGGGCCTGGAATGGCTGTTCCCTGAGAGGTTGTACCAGTACCTGACAAATATTGATTCAGATATTCACAGCCAACCATTGGACTGAGCCCAGGGACCCTAATGAAAGAGCTAAGAGGGAAGGAATGAAGGATCTGAAGGGCATTGCAAGCCCATACAAAGAACACTATCAACTAACTGGACCACACAGAGCTCCCAGAGACTAAACTACTAACCAAAGAGTATACATGGAGGGAGCCATGACTCCAGATACACTTGTAGTGGAGGATGGCCTTATCTGACATCAATGGGAGGAGAGGCCCTTGGTCCTGTGGAGGCTCCATGACCTAGCATAGGGGAATGGCTAGGGAGCTGAGGTGGGAGTGGGTGGGTGGGTGGTGGAGCACCCTCATAGGGGCAAAGGGGAGGGAGGAGAAAGGGATGGGATGGGAGTTTGTGGAGGAGTAAATGGGGAAAGGGATATCATTTGAAATGTAAATGAATAAAATGATTACTAAAAAAATAGAAAGGATCTCAATGACTCACAACTGACAAATGGGTCATGACACTGACACACACACCACACACACACCACACACACACACACACCATGGAATACTACAGAGTTTATAGAAAAATGAAGTCATGAGCTCTGTAGTTATATGGGTGGAGTTAGGAAAGATCAGATTAAGTGACGAAGCCTAGATACAGAAATACAAATATTTCATACTCTTTGCTATCTGAGCTCCAAACCTTCAGATGTGAGTGTATCTCGTGAAGAAACTGCAGGAGACAGGAAAATAAATAGGACCATTGCAGGAGCAAGGGGCTGTGGAAGAATAGATAATGAAATAGTAGAGAAGACGTGACCTGAATGGGGAAATACAAAAGAAGGAGACTTTAATTATGGGGACAAGGGAAAAACAGTACAGTTGCAGGAGGGAAGAGAGTAAAATAACAGTAAGAATGTCTAGAAAACGTATAAGCAGTCTGATAGGGAAATGGGAAAAGGATGGCAGGCACATTAGGGATGGAAGACGTACGTAAATCCAGAATAAGGGGGTAAGTGTATAAAATAGCAATAAGGATGTCTAAAAAGCTGCAAAGACTCATACTAATAATATTTACTTAAGAACCCTTACGATACACTTAGTGTTCTTATGCAATATATTTTTAGTAAACTTTTATCATCTGGGCTGGTGTTCCTCCCTCCAAGACTAACACCATGTACAAAAACCGTAGTACCAGACATAGAAATCTTCCTTTAGAGTCGTTTGTCAGGGTTGTCCAAAAGGCTCCTAAAAGACACAGCCTACTGCTTTCAGCCTTGTTTCCCCTTGCTGAAGATATTTCCAGAACAGGGCCCAGAGACCCCTGCGCTGGAACTGACCTGAATGTTCTTTTCCTGAAGACTAGGTTTCATGATGCCAGAAGACATCATGTAAGCTTCTGAAGGATGGAGGCAACCAACAGCCTAACTTCCTATGACAACTATGAACCATACCAACCAGCAGGGCACAGTAATGCTAAGGTGGAGAAGTGGCACGCATAGCTTGATAGTAACATCTCTCTAAATTGAACTCAAGACTTTCTCAACAACAGGGAAGACATGCCTCTACCTGAAACCTATGTCAGAGCTAGTGAAGTCATAGTTATTGGAGGAGAATCTACAACCACTATTTCATAAACCAGCACAATCCCTAACATGAGTCTGTAAACATTTGCCTTCATATCTACAGGTAAGCAAGGAAAGTTTTCTTTGCAACAGATGTTGAACATTACGCAACAGACATACCAACATATAGAACAAGAGTGAGAGGCTACCCCTGGCACTATTAATGATATTATGCTACACATGCAGACAGGATCCCAGCATAACTGTCTTCTGAGAGGCCTTACCAAGCAGCTGATGGAAACAGATGTAGCCATCCACAGTCAAACATAAGGCAAAACTGAGGGAATCTTGTGGAAAAGAGGGAGGAAGGATTGAAGGAGCCAAGAGGTCAAGTATAGCACAAGAAAATCTACAGAATTAAACAACCTGGGCCCAAAGGGGCTCACAGAGACCGAGACTGAACCACCCACCAGAGAGCATTCATGGGATGGACCTAGGCACTCTACACATATGTAACAGATGCACAGATTGGTCTTCATGTGGGACCCGTAACAGCAGGAACAGAGGCTATCTTTGACTCTGTTGCCTGCCTTTGGATCCCTTACCTCTAACTGGGCTGCCTTGTCTAGCCTCAAGAGGAGAAAATCTGCCTAGTCTTATGGCAACTTGATAGGCTAAGGGGGTTGATATCCATGGGAGGCCTCCCATTCTTTGAGGAGAAAGGGAGGGACCTGGGGATGGGAGAAGGGAGAAGGAAGTAAGGAGAGGAGGGAGGGAAAGCAGTGATCAGGATACAAAGTAAAAACTAATAAAACTTAAAAATCTTTAAAAGCAAAGCAAACAAACAAAGCAAAACATCAAAACCCAAGAGAAAACTAAAAATGCTTAGATAGAAGAAGTGATCTGTCTCAGGGAAAGCACACCGACTGGGCACTCAATACCGAAGGGTCAGCCCTGAGAACATAGGAAAACTTTGTCATACAGACCAACCAGCTATATTTAACAACTTATATTATCAATATATACATGTAAAAACAATCAATGAAAAATAAGACCGTGTGTGTGTGTGTGTGTGTGTGTGTGTGTATGTGTGTTCATAAGTACAACCTGCTCAGTCTATAATATACTTGCATATGTGTTCTCAAGGCTGACCACAACTCCAGACAAACTCCAGGCAGCTTCATTTACTTGTTTTTCAAAAGAATTCTCAAAGACTATTTTTCCTATTATTTTTGATATTCAAAACGACAGCTGTGAGGGTTGTAACTTAATTACATGGGTGGAACCTTTAGAAAACAGTCCCACATATACTTGTTATGGGCTTGATTTCAGATAAGAATCATTGTGTTTTTTTTTTCTTTTTTAAATTTGAGGAATACATAGCCAGCCTTGATTGACAGTTGCACATCTCACATATCATTGGGTTCCTATAGCATGGATCACTGCAAGAGCTGAGATGACCGTTCCATGTGATAAAAGGCAGGTTTTGGAAGTAGGGGTGGAGAAGACACAATACCATGAGAACTGCCACTCAAACCTTCGTACATTGTGTTGTATCAGCACTGATTACTAATGGATGTGGGGATGAGTGAAAGAGACACGGAGAACCGTGCTGCAATATGACACCACGGTCTCTTCTTGACTTTCTCCTTCTACGTTCACAAGCAATTGGAGGAAAGGTGTTATTTTTCTACCTGTTCTGTTGGAAATGTGCTTCTCTGGACAAAACACACAAGAAAAACAGCAGACAGGCCTTTCTTCTTGTAGAACTTTCCAGAACCCTGGACCACAGCTCTGTGTACATACAGACTGAGGAGTCTGGGGGCAACACAGAAAAACTGGTCATAGCATCGCACATTACTTTGAAATATTTTGAAGCAAAAACAACTAAAATGCACATAACCTATGGAAATTGTACATATCTATATAGAACTGTGAGGTCGTTATATGGTAGTATAGAGTGTAGAATTGAAGTTAGCATACTTCCCAATGTTTAATGGTCAACATTACTTTAAGGTGAAAACATTGTAACTCACTTCTACTAGCCTTTGTAAAATGTGGAGAATATCTATATTTTCTCTGTAGAGGCAGTAAGCCAGGCTCTTTTCTTGTTGGAAGGATGGAATAGTTCAATTGTCAGATACAAACCCAGTCACTCTTGCCTCTTCCATTTCTACTTTTATATTGTCCATCTTGCAGTAACATACATCCACTCTAGTTCTGTTGCAAAGGGAAGTTTACTTTCCCATGAAAGAGGGTTTGGCTCTCGGTGGATGGTCACAGCTTTCCCTGAAATCATCACGTGTTGGTATTCCATAGGGACCACATTTTGATCCATTACTGTGGATTTCATCCGTGATTCCCCACGCTCAGAATAGTGCCATGTCTTTTCTTTCGAACGGTAGTGACACCATCACTTAGGATTTTCACCAATTACCTTCTTGGTTAATCACACTATTGTTCTAACTCACCTTTAGTTTGTTGATATTTTAGAGATTGTGTGTGGTAGGAAACATTTCCATCCTTCCCTTAGACCTCCTTCTTGCCGTGATTTGGACTCAGTTTCTGTCTCATAAACATCTCTATATTAACAGGTATATGGGAATGGAGAACTGGCTCAGAAGTTAAGAGAGCACACTGCTCTTGCAGAGAAATCTGAGTTCAGCTCCCAGAACATATATTAGGCAGCTCACAAATATTTGTTACAGAAATGACTTGTATCAAAATTCAGAACTTATTTCTTTTTTATACTACCTCGCAACTTTAAAAGGACTATGGATAGATGAATTGTGTAAAATGGAAGTATTCATTGAGCATCAGCATGTATTTATAATAAAAATATGTGCATGTATATACACATCTGTGTGCATGTGTGCGAGTGTATGCATAGAAACATACACACACACACACTTTTATATAGCCCTGAACACTCATTTATTCATTCACTGCAGCATGGATGAACACACACAAATTGGAATTCAATTCAAACTAATTCTATCTATAGGAAAAAAGCTAACAATCTGTGTGTGTGTTTGTGTGTGTATCAAAAGTCAATTTCTCAAAGACTGGTTTATTTCTGCATTACAAGAATCAAACAGAGCTAAAGAGATGGCCCTGTGTTTAGCATGCTTGCCACATAAGCATGAGCCCTGATTTGGTCATGCCTAAGGGATAGAAAAATGCTGTGTGCAGAAACCTATGGCTGGAATCCCAACTTGATGGTAATGGAGGGAAGGAGCCAGTATTGGGCATGCTGTGCAGTGAATACAGAAAAATCAGAAAGCAAATGGTTCAGAGAGAGAGAGATCTTGTTTTAAAATGAAGAGGAGAGCAGCTGAACAAGATAACCAGTGCTGACTGTGGCTTAGGCACATGGATTCACATGCATGAACATACGCTCACAAGCTCACAATGGAGCTAAGGTCTTAGAAGGTAGAAACCATTTTCAAATTTCAAAGAGATACCATGCAATCAATCAATTTTCATTAGTATTTTCAAATATTTCTTTACATGTTAAATGTTGAAATTTTGCCAGACCTGATTAAAGTTGCTTGGCCATTTAATCAGAGATTCATTGATGAACAAGCTTTGATCTTGTGGACTCCTGGAGACGAACTCTCCGACTTTGACTAGAAATGAATACTGCTTGGTATATTTCTCAACGTTTTGTATATCATACTTTTCCACATGCTTCTTATTCTCATCAAAACTTATTTGGTCCCCAGCAGCGTTTGTAACTTGGATTTTCTCAGAAATGGATGCAGCTGGAGAGAGACATCGTTTGGATATGAGTGGTGCATACAAATAACTGATTGATGACCCTGAAGAGCAATACTCTTTCTCTTTCCCTAATCTGGCTTTCTTTTGTAGAGCCTTTCTTTGAGTAATTTTCTCTCTATTTGTTCCAGTGAGATGAACTTTTCTCACCACGAAATTAACATAGGAGCTCCCAAACCCAAATAGAAATGTTGTCTAAGGGATGAAAAAACATATGGAGCGTATTGTTAGTGGGAACAAGACCCTGTTTCTTTGCCCAGCACAAGAAAAATGTTTCCAATTAGAAAACATAGATGTTTTGGAAACTGGAATAAAATGTAAGCCACAGTATGTTTGTGGTTTATAGTTATTAATATATTTACCTTCTTTATGCATCACAATGAATACATGTTTGTATAGTTAGTTAGATAAATAAGTATACATGTAGATATAGGGACCATCTTTATGTGATAATATTAGCAAGACTTTTTGCAAAGCTCTAAACTCATGAAAATCGCATACTATATATGTAGATATTTTTGTGTTACTTATACCTCATGAACTGAAGATACCCACTGTCTGTCTTGATTGTGTTTGGGTTACAACATTGCCTTTCAACTCTGATATGAACACTACGTGAAACAAAATTAAAATCCAAACGTGCTTAACTAGATTTCTAAAAAGATTCTTTTATTTTTGTAGATTAATTAATTTTGTTTTTGAGTATGAGGGCATTCCTGCATGGAGTTGTGTGCACTGCACATGTGCCTGGTGTTTGTAAAGGCCATAAGAAGGTGCTGGACCCCTGGAAGTGTAGTTACAGACAGCTGGAAGCTGCCATGTAGGTACTATGGACTGAACCTGGGTCTTCTCAAGAGCATGTACTTCTAACCACAGAACCATTCTGGTCCCTAGATTTTTGTTACTCTTATTTTTGTGTATTCCCTACATGTAGCTCTGCACCCAAAGTGCATACCTGATGTCTGCAGAGGGCAGAAGAGTGGGTTAGATTCCTCGGAACTGTAGTTACAGACAGTTGCGAGCCACCATATGTGTGCTAACAACCAAACTTGTGTCCTCTGCAAGAGCAGCAAGTGCCTCTAACTGCTCAGTCATCCCTCCAGCATGATTTAATCACACATTTAAATTATTACAGTGGTTTAATACTTCAACTTCTGAGATTCAATGTTGTGTTAAGTAAATAGCAACTCATGCTACAAAGAGTTGTTTAGATACTCAGTTATCTGTACAAAAGGGATTCAAATTTATCTAATATCACATCTTTGGAATCCATGTTCCCAAACTGTGTCAATCTCTATGTTAAATGTTACTGTTTTCCATAATACTAAAAATTACACAGTACACTAAACATTCAGAGTTCATTTTTCATCTCTTTATCATTGACTGAATAGAAGGTTCATTTGACTCGTTCAACAATTTTCTTGATGATAACCTATTTGAAGGTCATAATCAGGGCTCATGAGTGTAAAGGAGTCCTAAGTTTATATCTGGTTGGTTTCAAACCCAAACACATCTATTCCTAATATTTAAAATATGGCCTACACTCATGAGCACTGTTTGTGTTGTAACATTTCTGATGGAAGGGCAGTTTGGGGTTTCACCTTCATTTTACCTTATTAAGTGTAACTAATGTGTAAAAGCGATTATTTTCTCAGGTACTTTTGATTCTAGTACAGACAATTGTTATTTTTCACAGAAGGTTCTATTGTTTTAGGTTATTAAATATAGATTATATTAGATGTGGGATGGCTGCTGTGGGATACAATCACCATGTCTATAGCTTATGGCATCAGACTTATTACATGAAAATGTAAATTTTGATTATGGAACTTGCTATATTTTGACATTAATTATATTTGGATATCTTACAAATTTTCATCTCAAGCTAGGGAAACTATGTTCAAATTTAATATCTTGAAATAAAATCTATCCATTCTAAAATCATGCACCATAGTTACAAACACATACATACCCATTGTGAAAGAAGTCTCTTTCACTTTTCCTTATTCTTTTAGTTATAAGATGAAAATGTGTTATGTGCTTGACCTTAATAACTTACTAATAGTATAATTTCCCAAATGCTTCCCTTGCTTATGATGGAGGGTTACCTGCCAAGGAAGAAACCTGTCATGTTTGTTATCTTCATGAGATTCTATTTCTGTTTCTCTCAAAAGCATTTTATGGATGGCATGGGCCACTGCGTACACTGTATTCCATATGGAATAGCTGGTCTCCGAAGGACCCATTACATCATTTTCTTCTTCTTTAATCTTCAGAGTAATATTTAGTGGGCAGGGTTTATGACGTCCACATAGCAAAGCAGGTGGTGAGCAATCAAAATTGTCAATCCAGAATTTATAGAAGTAAAAATCTCCTGGGTAGTGGGAGGGTGTAAGTACTTCTAGAAAGTTCTTGAACCCAGGGATATTTCTCTTCTTGGAAAATAAGAAGCTTCCTCTGAAAATGTTTATCAAATCATTCCTCTTATAGAATATAGACTCTAAGTATACTAAATGGTGCTTTGCCATGATCCACACCTTCCTTCTGGTTAACACGAATTTATTTTGCATACAGAAATACAGCAAGTCATCTATATCACCATAGAATACCTTCACAGTTACTTGTGGATGCTGGTTCAAATTCACCAACGCAACCCCAAGTGTAAACTGTATCTTCCAATTTGTTATGAGGGTTTCTGTAAAAGCCACACAGATATCTTCTGATACCATCTCTGCTTTCAGGTGAGAGAGGAACTCCTTTCCCTTCAGATCATCAGACACAATAACCCCCACCCACTTCCAACCAAAGTGCAGCAGTAAAGAGATCACCCCTTGGGTTAGAGCTGTGTCCTTAGGAGACATCTGATAAAGGGATGGGAATGTATCTTTGTCACTGAGCATGGAATCAAAAGGTCCATATGTGACCTGAAGAAGCAAAGCAAAAACAGGTGATTCTGAGTTTCTAGCTATTTGGAGGATCAAGGGACTGAATATTGGTGAAGAGAATATCTTCTGTGAGATTAAATTCTCTCTCTCATTATGTAAAGGAATACAGTCTTTGTTAAGTACATGGGCAATAAGTTACTTAGAGACCTGAATAGGATAAGAAATAAACAATATTATGTTTAATGTGTTTGAGAGGCTTGTTAGATTTCTCTTGTTCCAATAGCAATGGAAGAGAGTACTGGGTGTAGACAAAGACTGAAGAAAGCATTACCAAGTGCATTTGCTCTGATCACATAACATCATATTTCCCAGAACTTTAGCTTTAGGAAAGAGAATGTGCAGAGAAAACAAATATTTGTGTGTGTGTGTATGTGTGTGTGTGTGTGTGTGTATACACACACACACATATATATGGCTTGCAGTTAGCAAAGAGATCTGGTGGTAACATCATCAGGTATTATTGTCTCTTTCTTTCCTCCCTAGTGAAAGATTTGAGAGAGTTATTACACAGCAACTAATGTAAAATACAAATCTCTGAGAAAGATGGAAATAATCATGCATTTAATTTTTGCTAACATTAGGATGCAAGGTAATTAGGATACATTTGTGAGTTGTTTAAATGAGTGATAAGAATCAATGTATAAAGATCTGGGTTTTTAATCTTGACTATTAGGTGAACTTTGGGGTCACCTAATATTTTCTCTTTGTGGTATTGCCTGATGATGGTTTCTTTGCTTCAGGAGGGGCTGGCAAGCGCGTACTGTGGAGGTATATTCAAGAGGATTTTCTCTGTGAGAAATATTCAGAGACCTACTTTTCTAGATGAGATCATAAACTCCTTGGATCATTTGCATTGGTGATGGCCTTGAGGATTGTCCCAATTTTAGTTACGTATTCTAGTCTTTCTGTTCTTCTACGACAATCATTGACCACTGGATGGACTATGAGCTATTTATACCGTAGCTTGGCTAATTAGTTATCAGTGTTGCAGATGTTGACTTATGAGCAATGTTTAGCCTGAACATCCACAGTGCCTCTTGCCAGTGTTTGAGGAAAGAATCATGAACACTACTCGGTGATTTGCTCAGAAATTCACAAAATTTACTGCTCATGCTTTTTGTCACACTCTTCCCATTGCTGATCATTGCTGTATCCATGTAACTCATTCACTTATATCTTAAATCTGTCTGCCGTAAACATAAACAACCTCTCTGCTGTTTTAAAAATGTAGTTGTGGACACCAAAACATTTCTAACTTACTTGTGGGACTTTGTAGCGCTCCAAAAGAGTTCCAATAGCAGCAGAAAATTCACTTCGAGTTCCTGAAATTATTCCAAGAGCTTTGTGTTGAGTTTCGCATTTGTAGTTAGGGATAAACTCACTCCTTCCAGACAGCCACATTAGAGGTCCCTCCAAAGTTCTTTGGTGAGAATTAAAAGCATTATAGATGTGGAAACCCAAGGTCATATTGGGAAGCAAGTCGGAGTCCTTATTGATCTCCTCAATGGCAAAGTATAAGGTCATCAAATATTGATAGTTTTTCCATGTTGGTCTAAATAGGGGCAGAATGATGAGAAAACTCAGTCCATTTTTCTCAGGAAATCTTAAGCAAATTCAGGAAATTAGAAGTTCTAAACCCCAATTTCTCCCATGACTTGTAAAGGTTGTATGAATGAGCCCCTACCAACTCAGGGACCTCATGGAATGGCCCTTAAAGTCTCAGAAATTTAACTATATTCCAGTAATTCATTTTTTGTACTATATTATGTAGATTGACGTGTCACCTCTCTGTGTCCTATGATTATTGAATATGAAGATTCTTATAATGTTTCTATTCGTGAAGTATCAGATAATGCAAGAGTCACTAAGGTGTGACTAAGAGTCACTACGGATGTGAACAAGAGCTTCATATCCTTTTATTTTGGAATGATCCAGTTTCATATTCACTTAAAAAGTTTTAGCTTTCATACTTAAAAATTGTACCAAGTTTGCTTGCATTCATTCCTAGTATTAAAGTGCTTCTTTAGGGGATAGAAAGATGGCCAGGCAGCTAGGCACACTGAATCCTCTTGAAGGAAACCTGGGATCAGTTCCCTGTGCCCACAGGGTAGCTCAGAACCATCTGTAGCTCCAGGTCATGCAGTAATCTTCTGGCATCTGTAGGCACCAGGCACACATGTGGCATACACTCATATACAAGAAGGTAAGCACTCAAACATATGAAAAAAAAAAACCTGTATAAAATAGTGTTTCTGGTGCTTGAGAAATGACTGAGATGTTATAAGTAACTGCTGCTTTTGTGGAGGACCCTGATTCAGATTACGTTTTGTGTCACAATAGTATGTAACACCGGTTCTAGGGCATCCTCTTGTGGGCTTTGCAGGCACAAGGCACACACATATGTGGTACACAAGCAAACGTGCATGTAGGCAAAACATTCACAGACATAAAATAAAAGTAAAGACATCTTTTAAATCTTTAAGAAAAAAAAATTAAAAGTAATAGAGGAAATGCATTTCTCTAAGTTTGTGAATTGAATGAATGAGTAATGATGTCTTGCGTAAATCAATGAGAGTATGTAAAAATAGAACATGAGGAAAAGATATAGCTCATAAGCCCACGAAGGCATTAAAAAAGTGCTCACAGTGGAAGGAAATGTAACTTTGGAAAGAGGTATGTGGGCTGTACCCTCTTACTCTTGGAATTTGGTAGTTGGGAGCAGGGATCCTTGGAAGCTACTTTCTTTTTTTTTCTTTTTTCTTTTTTCCCCCTCCCTTCTCCCTCACTCCAGCCCCACTTCCAGCCCGAAGGTTTATTTATATAATGTAAGTACACTGTGGCTGTCTTCAAACACCCCATAAGAGGGCATCAGATCTCACTACAGATGGTTGTGAGCCACCATGTGGTTGCCGGGATTTGAACTCAGGACCTCCAGAAGAGCAGTCAGTGCTCTTAACCACTGAGCTGCCTCTGCGACCCTAAATTTATTAAATTTTTATTTATTTATTTTGCATGTATGTTTATATGCATATATGTATATGCATGTGTGCACACAAATAAGAGCACAGGGGACAGTCAGTGGTTGGCTCTCTCCATTTACCATATAGATCCTGGGGAGTGAATGCAGATTTTTTTTTTTTTTTTTTTTTTTGCTTTTTTGAGACAGGGTTTCTCTGTCTAGTCCTGGCTGTTCTGGAACTCACTCTGTAGACCAGGCTGGCCTTGAACTCAGAAATCGGCCTGCCTCTTCCTCCCAAGTGCTGGGATTAAAGGCGTGAATGCAGATCTTTAGGCTCAGCAGCAAGCTGATGACCAGTTGCAGGTCTAAGTATTAATCACATCTACTGGAATAGGAAGCTTCTCTGAAAAGGTATGAAGGAAGTATCATTGAAATCCTCATATAATGGTAAGAATTGAAGAAGCAGGTAAAATATTTGCTTATTTGTCACAGTAGTAGTAGAGGTTGCTCATTTAGGACCAATGGCACAATCGCCATAGTTTCACAGGCCAGTTAATGGAATGAAACAAGAGACCTACCTCATGGAGCTGGATTTAGACCTGATAAAAAAATATTGCAGGCTACCCCAAGAATATATATGCCACTATAAAGTTATACCACCCGTAGGCATATCTTTCCCTGACAGACATAATTGTAGGTTTCTGAAGTCACCATTTTCCTTTATTGATGGACATAAAACTTTTCAGTCCTGTGGATTCTATGGACTAAAGATGCCATGTCAGCCCCAGCTTTATTTCTCCATGTCCTATGACTCAAGTGTGTGATGTCCTCATCACAAGGGTCCTACTATCAAATTATGGAGGGCAACCAAGAGCAACAGAAATAGCTTATGAACTTTAGGTGTATATGGACAGCATCTACAAAATGTAAAATTGATAACCCTTACCTGGTAGTGGGCTTTTTGTTGCTCATGATATCTGGCAGTGGCAATAACCCCCAGCCATAGGATAATCTCATTTAAGGTTATCTATCTATCTATCTATCTATCTATCTATCTATCTATCTATCTTTCTTTCTTTCTTTCTTTCTATCTATCTATCTATCTATCTATCTATCTATCTATCTATCTATCTTTCTATCTATCTATCTATCTATCTTTCTATCTATCTATCTATCTAAACACTATATATCATATACATTTATATTGTATAAATATCATATAGATTTCCATATAGTTTTCCCAAAGGTCTCAGTGTTAGTTATTCTTACACACACTCCCTCTGCTACTCCAATCTCCCAGTATTCACCACTTAACCCTTTCTGCTCCAGTATTTCCATTTCCCTCTTCATATTGCACATGTTCTATTTCCCCACCAGTAAAATGTCCTCTATACTGCACATTACTATTTTCCTTATTTATATGGTTGCTCTAGTTAAGTAGAGACATTTAAAGATTCAAAATTAGCATCTGAATATGAGAGAAAGCATTTGGCTTTCTCTTATTGTATCTGCGTTATCTCCTTCAGAATGGAAATTTCCAGCTCCATCCATTACATGTGTGGAGTTCACAATTATATTTGTTTTTGGAGTTGAATAAATCTCAATTGGGTACCTATCCCACAGGTTCAATACCTATTTATTAGTTGATGAGTGGCCACTTCTGTTTCTAGGCTATTGTGAACAGAGTGACAATGAACATGGATGGTCAAGAATTCCTCTAGTCGGATATGCAGTCCTTTGGGTATATGCCCAGGACTGATGAACATGGTCAACATTGTAGTTCTCTCTGTACATTTTTAAGGATCTTCCACACGATTTTCCATAAAGTGTACATCAGTTTTCAGTCCCCTTAATCCATATAAATGCCAGAAATTGTTGTAAATTACATTTTTGTGTAAGATTAGATCTTACAATGACTTAATTACATTGATTATTAAGGAGACTGAATACCTTTGTAATTTTTCCCAGTTGTTTTTACTTCATCTTTTCTGAACTCTCAGTTTATTTCCATGTATTTTAAATTGGGTTGTTTGTTTCATGTAGAGTTAAGTCGACTTCTATTGGTTGGGCATTCTGACCTGATTTCCTTTTATTTCACTTTTCTGGTTTTGGATCAGGTGAGAATTTTTGAGATACAGTATTGAGAGGCCACTCAGTGTTGATGTGTGGATGGTTGTCTAGAGTGTTTGTAGCTCAGTAAGAGTTTGGTACAGCTTCTAAAGTAAAGAATACACCCTCTCACAAGGTGGCCCTTGTTGCCCAACCTCAGAATTTTGATAAAAGCCTTGGAGAGATCAGGGACACAAAGAACATACCTAAACCCTAATAAAGGCAACTTACAGAAAGCCAATAGCCAACATCACATTAAATTGGCAGAAACTCAAAGCAGTTCCAATAAAGTCAGGAACAAGATAAGGCTAGTCACCCTCTCTATATCTATTCAACATTGTATCAACAGTTTTAGCTAGAGCAGTAAGACAACTAAAAGAGATCAACAGAATGCAAATTGGAAAAAGAAGTCAAAGTATCGATATTTGCAGATGATATGATATACATACATGACCAAAAAAATCTACCTGGGAACTCCTACAGCTGATAAAACTGCTTCTAGGCAGTGGCTGGATACAATTTTAGAATTTTTTTTTAAAAAACAGTAACTCTCCTATATACAAATGATAAACAGGCTGAGAAAAAAATAGTTAAAGAAGATGCTTCACAATAGCCACAAATAATACAAAAATACAAGAACTTCAAATCTTTGAAGAAAGAAAATGAAGAAGCTATGAGAATGTGGAAAGATCTCCCATGCTCATGGATTACCATAGTCAAAATAGCCATCTTAATAAAAGTAATCTCTAGATTCTGTGAAATCTCCATCAAAATTCCAACACAATTCTTTACAGAACTTGAAAAAAAAAAACACTTAACTTCACATGGAACCCCCCCCCCAAATCCCAGGGACATAAAAATAATCCTATGTAATAAAAAAAACTTCTGAAGGACTCATACCCCTGATTTCAAACTGTACTACAGAACTATAGTTAATAAAACCACATGGTGCTGGCCTAAAAACAGACATGTTGAACAATAAAATTGAATGAAAGACCCATATGTAATTCCACAAACCTGTGGACATCTGGTTTTTGATAAAGGATTCAGAAATATATCATGGGAAAGAAAGAAAACATCTTCTAAAATGGTGCTGATCTAACTGGAAGTCATTATATAGAAAAATGCAAATAGATCCATAGCTATCACCCTGCAAAAACCTCAAGTCCAAGAGGATCAAAGACCTCAACACATAATCAGATACATTGAACCAGATAGAAGAGAAAGTGTTTATTAGTCTTGAACTCATTGGCACAGGAGACACCTTCCTGACAGGACAATATAGTGCAGTCACTAAGATCAACAGTTGATAAATAACACCTTGTGAAACTGAAAAGCCTTGTAAGGCAAAGATTACCATCAGTAGTATAAAAAAGCTACCTACAAAATGGGAAAAAATTTTCACTGACTCCACATCTGACAGAGGGCTAATATCCAAAATACATAAAAATCTCGGGCCTGTTGAGTCCACTTGTGGCACAGCCAGCAGAGAGAGATGAGTAACATGTGGTCCCCTGACCTCTGTCATCTGGCTCATGGTTCTCTCCGCTGTCCTGGGGAGCCTTGTGGGTCTCCAGAAGAGTTCTGCTTCCCCAATGAGGCCTGTGGAGGCCCCATGTACAACCAGTTTAGATGCCTGTACCAACATTCTCCCACCAGTTGGGTTCAAGTGGAATACAGCTAGCAGAGGTGAGTTGTATATGATACTCTGAGCTCTATCATCTGGGTCACAGATCTCCCTGTCCTCCTGATGAGCCTTAGGTGATCCCAGGAATATTCTGCTGCCCTGAGGAGGCCTGTGGGGGTCCTAAGAACAACCAGATTAGATTGCTCACTCATCATTCCCCAACCAGTCTGGTCCACTTGGGGCACAGTCAGTAGAGATGAATTGCATGCTGCTACCAGACCTCCATTGTCAGGGACATGGCTTACTATGTCATTCCAAGGAACCCTTTGTGGCCCCAGGAACATCTAGCTAAGGCACATCCCCAAACGGTCTATGTGCTGGGTCCACCTGGGGCATAGCCAGCAGAGGTGAATAGTGTTCTGATCCCACAGATCCACTGTTAGACTCTGCCTGCTGTGCAGAAAAGGCTCACAGGCATCAGGATCAACAACAGGGACAAGTAGATGGGTAAAGGACAGTGTATGAACACAATTACCAAGAGCCAGGGCAACATGGCACCACCAGAGCCCAACTATCTTCCAAGAGAAAGCCTTGGATATTCTCACATAGCTGAAGCACAAGAAGATGACCTTAAGACCAATCCTACAAAGACAATAGAAGCCTTTAAAAATAAATGGATAAATCCCATAAAGAAATACAGGAAAATATAATCAAAGAGGTGAAGGAAATGAATAAAATTGTCAAAGAACAGAAAATGGAAATAGACGTAATAAAGAAAATGCGGACTGAGGCAATCCTGGAGATGAAAACATAGGGAAGAGAACAGGAACTACGGATGCAAGCATTGCCAACAGAATTCAAGAAATGGAAGAGAGAATTTCAGGCATAGAATATACATTTGAAGAAATTGATCAGTTGAACAAAATGCTAAATCTAAAAAGTTCATGACACAAAACATCCGAGAAATCTGGGATACTATAAAAAAAAATACAAAACTGAAGAATAATAAGAATAAAAGAAGGGGATAATTCACAGCTATAAGGCTCAGAAAATATTTTCAACAAAATTATAGAAGAAAAATTCTCCACCTAGAGAAAGAGAAGTGTATATATACATATGAAAAGCTTACAGAACACCAAATAGATTAAACCAGAAAAAAATTCCCCATCACATAATAATCAAAGCACTAAATGTACAGAATAAGGAAAGAATTTTAAAAAGTACAAAGAAAAAAGGCCAAGTAACATATAAAGATAAATCTACCAGAATTACACCTGCCTTCTCAACACAGACTCTAAAAGACAGAAGGGCCTGGGCAGATTATCTTTCAGTCTCAAAGAAACCACAGATATAGCCTAGACTACTAAACCTAGCATTGTCTTTCACAGACAGGCTTAGCAACTAAAAAGATAATCTCAAAAAGTAGATTTAAATGAAAATGAAACTGAAGCTATCATGCTACTAATAACTAAACATTTACATTTAACCATTCCTTTATTCAAAACAACTTGCTTTTCAATCACTACTTCCATTAATAAACCATCTATGTCTCCCAGTAAATGATTGGACGGGGGAAAAAAAAAAACCTTTAAATTTGGTGTAAGTTTTGAGGATTTAAGGAAGTGATTAAGGTATGTAAATTCAACTTGTAAAGGTCTGAAGAGGTGGTTTAAAGTATGTAAAATAAGATTTAATGATGTTAAAAGTTCAGAGTGTTAAAAGATTAATCAGATGAGTTTTGATATACTATTTAGTTTATCCTGGTAAATCATTTGATGCTATTATCATAGTCACAGACACAAATTTTTTAATTTTTAAGTTCCCTCTGTTGTGCTTTAAAAATAGATTTCAGTGAAATCCTCATTGTGCTGAAGAAAGTCTCTGTCATGTATACATGTCCATATGGGAAAGGACGGAGGGCAGAGTGTTCGTGTGTTTAATCTAGAAACATCCTTTTGGGTGCCTACGCTTCCGCTACAGCTCTAAAGCATGAGTCTACTCCCACTTTTTACAGACACTCATTAGCTACTTTTTCTACAGTGAGGGTTTCAGTACAGATTACATACAGTGGTCATGCTAATATATTTAAAACTTTTATCTTCTTTTGTTAACTTAAGAAAAATAATGTAAGCTCCAAGGCATTGAGATACTCTCCATCCGTTACAGACTCAGATGAGCACTCCTGTGAATTAACAGCTGAAGCTTTCCCACTTACAGCCTATCTCTGAGGATGGACTCTGTCATTCTCCTAGTCTCAAGAATCCTTCCACTTCTTGCCGTAGTAGGCCACTGAGCTATAATTTTTCCATCTTGTAAAAACATTCCTAAGAATACTTTACTTGCAAAATAAATCAGGCATCTCTGGCATTTTTCTTCACGTACTCCATAACACCACAATGCTCAGGACCATAGGCCTGAAGATTCTTTCCTACTAACAGAGCAGAGCACGGATTGAGCCTTCAAAAAGATATTTCTAAGTAAAGAGCCATCCTAGTCCAGAACTGGTGTTCAAATGGACAAATGTAAAACTATAACCACAGCTGAAAAACAGAAAATATGAAAAAGCAAGGCCAAAAGACCCCTCCACAATGTCATAGCTAACAAATAAACGAACCAAAACATATTAAATAGAGTACTAGTTAAATACTTCAAAAAGTGAAAAGATAAATGACATAAAAAGATAGAAACAAGCAAGTAACTTCAAATGGGCTTTGAGACAAGATGCAGCAGTATACAGGAGAACTTGGATGAAGGATGAAAAAAAAACAGCAGTACACATGAAAAGGTCAGTACTGAGTCAGATTCTGAAGGAGGACAAGGACAGACAGAAATGTTGGAAATTAAAAACACAAAACTTGCAATAAATCTTAGGATACAGTGTCCCCAGCAGACCTGATTGACTAGGAGGTAGAATATCAGTCATTAGGGATGTGATTTTCCAAGCACTGCCTTAAAATATCAATGGAAAATAAATAAGTCATAACTATGACCACAGTGTTCAAACTCTGAGATGCTTTAAAGAGACCAAAGAAACATGTGGGGCAAAAGATGCTAAGAAATGTGGTAAAACCACGGAGACATTCAACTTCATTTTAGCAGTAAATCTTTCACTGTGTAGTAAGAAGCAGACATTCAAACATAAGGCCCAATTGACATGAGCAGAGCGGACCCTCTCCTTGACAGTTGAGTCAATGTCTCAAAAAATATATATAAGCCTGTCCATGGAATCCTAGCATGGTGCTGACACAAGAGTTGCTGGTTTCCTTCTTTGATCTCTACGTGATGTAAATATATAAAAGAGGAATGCAAATCTCTATAGATGCCCATGAAAGAGGCAAGTTTGACATTCAGTATCACATTTCTGTGTATGGTTTCATTTTCCACAAAGGAATTACACGTGCATCGCTGAGTATGCGCTGTCATGTAGCCAGAACACCCTTAGCACGCTCACACAAATACTTACAGAATGCTTCCCAATAGTATACTTGGATCGATCCAAATCATTTCCTGGATTTCTTTGGGTCTTCTAGTGTGATGAAAAAGGGGATAAATGCACCTAGGTTTATGTCCCCTTCATGTAGGTGCTTGGCTTCCAGTACTCCAAACAGCTCTTGCGAGTCATCTCTACTGATGTAAACAAAGATTGCAGGAGCAGGAAGAGACAGTTCAAAAGAAAGGACATATTAGAGTCTTTACAACACAGAGACAATGCCCTGTATCTAAGCTGAGCCAAGGCGGTTATTGTCTTAGGTCATGGAACAGGCTCAGACCACAACAATGGCAGAGAAGACTTTGTATGCTCCATCTGCTTTCTACTGTTGTCTCAGGCCTTCAGTCTGCGCATCGCCTGTGGTTCTCGTGATAGACAAGGACACAGGCAGAAGCAAAGTCCAGACAACCGAGAGTAAGTCACACTGCTGAGATTGTCCTGTAAATGTAACCAGAGTGGCCCTGAATATGCTGGCTTTTGTGATTTTATTTTCCTCTCATACAGGTGCTCTGGGGGATTCCATAACCCTGGGATTCTGCACCTGCATCCTCTATGCTGGTGAAAAACATGTTTGGTCCTTCCTTATTCCCCTACCTTTACAATCTCTTAATGGTCCACAGTGACTTTGGAGAGCACCGTTGCCCGAGAGAGCACTGTAGGTCATAACAAGTCAGCTTACTTGTTTTGGATTGCTGTGCTGAAAGATAGTTGGAACAGGTGATTTTTAAAAAGCCACGCATGGACTCCTCAAAGCTTGCACTTTCAATATTCATACAAGCTTTCCTAAGAGGTTAAGGTTGTAATGCCAGTTCCTAGTTCCTGCCCTCGAAGCAATTAATCTTGTATCTATCTCGACTCCCTGGTCTGTTCTTTTCTCCTTGTAGCAGTAATCTATAAAGATGTAAAAATGAGTAAAGACATACCAGACCAGTCCTCTATCATAGAATTCAGGTTCTAAGCTTCAATTCATCATCTGGGTTCTGCTATTAGTTCACCCTGGTCCAGCCAGTCCCCAATTACACTCTGTAATAAATCACAACTAAATAGAATAATACTTTATTTTTACCTTTCTTTTTCCTGTAATGCCACTTATCAGAAGCATTCTTGATAAAATTTTATGGTGTTATTCTATATTACAGATAATTATAACATAGTTTAATATACATCAAATATATACATAACATATGTGACAAAAATTTATGAAAAAGGAGGCAATGACTTTTCAAAATAGCAAAGAAGGGTAGGTAGGCAGGAAAGGGGAGGAGAAAGTGATGTAATTATAATCCCAAATAAATAAATACATGAATAAATAGATGTCTCCTGGGTATTACCTTACAAAATTTTGGTTATTGGAATCCTTAAAATATACACACAGTACTTTTTCAAGTTAACAGTATTTGTTACTATTAATAGCTCTTTTGCACACAGCCTGAAGTATTTCTTTATATTATCTTTATGATGTCTAGCGTCCCACACTGACCATTCAAATTTTATTTCAGGGGAGCGACTGCTGCTGATTCAATTATTAATGAGGTGATATAGGGTTTGTCTCCTGTGCCTACTTCAGGTCACTGATGACAGTTTCTACATTCATATGCATATGTGCACGGTGTATATAATAATAGTTACTGACACACTCCTTGAAATTGAAGAGCCGAAGGACACCTGTATGGTAGGGTTTGGTGGGAGAAAGAGAAATATGATTATATTACAATCTTAAAAAACAAAAAAAAATGTTTCCCTGAGTAAAATATTGTGTAATAATATCTTGCATTCACATGTGCAGGAGTATCTCTCAGTTCTAATTGTGTCACTCTAAACTCTGCTTCATACATGTAGATATGTGGTAGACCAGCTCATACCACGTGTTATTTTCATATGTACAGTTGTGAAATTACTCAACAATTGCAGACTCTATTTATATCAAGGAATTTTTGTATTATTTTCCCTATGTAATGTGCAGTATTAAATTCCTTCTGAACTTTTTCTTGGTCCACAATTTTGCCATGTTTTCTTCCATCTGTTCACCACCAGGTGATATCTATCTTTGGTGGTAAAGAGTGTTTAATAGAAGCAGTAGCAGGATAGATTTTTTTTTCTTACCCATTCTGTTAATCTGTCTCTTTTTATTGGGGAATTAATAGCATTGACGTTGACAGTTTTTAATGAGCAACTTTGTTGTTTTCTGTTATTTCGCTATTACTGTGTGGGTTTTTCACCCTCTTTTGGTTTGCCACTCTGGGGTTCATTCATTGTATTGCATGTGGTTAACTTTTTTTTTTGGTTAAATTTTTTAGATTGACATTTTCCTAGTTATTGCCTTCTACAGAGGTGGAATTGTAGATAGATACTGACTAAATGTGGTCTTATCCTAGAATGTTTTTCTTTCTCCATCTTTTTTGATTGCCCATTTTTGCTGGGCATCCCAGTAACTGTAATGGTACCTTATTAGATTTCTGTACTACCACCGACATGGTTCTGAATTTTAGCTCTCTCCTCATACTGCCTTTCTCATTGTCCTCTTCCTTTGCTAGTCACACTTGATTTTCCATTTCTAGCACACCTTCCACATAATTCATTTCTTTTTCCTATCTAGATATACCTGTTTCCCCACCTCTAGCTCCAAGATGCTTACTCTTTATTCATCCTCTGTGGTTTTATGTACTGTAACTTGCTTATCAACAATATTTGCATATAAGTAAATACATACCATATTCGTCTTTTTGTTTCTGGGTTATATCAATCAGAATGATTTTTCTAGTTTACCTGAGAATATCCATTTACATTCAAATTTCATAATTAAATGACTGTGTTGTGGAAATGTATCACATTTTTTTCATATTTTTATTGGTTATTTTATTTGTTTACATTTCAAATGTCACCCCCTTCCCAGTTTTCCCTCCACAAACCCTCGATCCCCTCCCCCACCCCCTGCCTCTATGAGGGTGCTCCCCCACCCGCTCACCCACTCTCGCGACAGCGCCCTAGCATTCCCCTATATTGGGTCATCAAGCCTCCACAGGACTAATGGGAGGCTCCCCTCCCATTGATGCAAGATAAGGAAATCCTCTGCTACATATGTAGATGGAACCATGGAATCCTCCATGTATGTACACTCTTTGGTTGGTGGTTTAGTCCCTGGGAGCTCTGAGGGGTCTGGTTAGTTGATACTGTGTTTCTTTCTATGGGGTTGCAAACCCCTTCAGCTCCTTCAGTCCTTGCCCTAACTCCTTCATTGGGGTCCCGCGCTCAGTCCGATGTTTGGCTGCATGCATCTGATCTGATTGATCAGGCTCTAGAAGAGCCTCTCAGAGGACAGCTATACCAGGCTCCTGTCAGGAAGCTCTTCTTGGCATCAACAATGTTTGGGTTTGGTGTCTGCAGATGGGATGGATCCCTAGGTGGGGCAGTCTCCAGATGGCCTTTCCTTCAGACTCTGTTCCACTCCTTGTCCTTGCATTTCCTTTTGACAGGAGGAATTCTGGATTATTATTTTTGAGGTGGGTGGGTGGACCCATCCCTCAACTTGGGGGCCTGCCTATCCACTGGATATGGTCTCTACCCATAAGTTAGAGGTTCTATCTCACCTTTGTTGGGTATTTCGACTAATGTCCTCTCTGTTGGGTTCTGGGAACCTCTTGGATCCCTGGCATATGGGGCTTTCTAATGGCTATCCCCACTTCCCCTCTCCCACTGCTACACACATCCTTTCAAGTTCCTGACCCTTTGTACATCTCTCCCATCTCCTCCCATATCTGAACCGCCCCCCAATCTCTCTACTTCACAGATCTCTCTCTCCCTCTACCTCTGGACATAATTTTCTTCCCCCTTCTGAGTATCTTCTGTAGCATCCACACATTGGTGTGGTCTTCCTTCTTCTTGAGTTTCATATGGTCTATGAGCTTTTTGTTTGTTTGTTTGTTTTTGTTTTTTAGCTAATATTCACTTATCAGTGAGTGCACACCATGTGTGTTCTTTTGTGATGGGGTTACCTCACTCAGGATATTTTGAAAGTTCCATCCATTTGCCTGCAAATTTCATGAAGTCATTGTTTTTAATAGCTGAGTAGTGTTCCATTGTGTAAATGTACCACATTTTCTGTATGCATTTCTCTGTTGAGGGACATCTGGATTGTTAACAGCTTCCGGCTATTATAAATAAAGCTGCTATGAACACAGGGCAGCATGTGTCCTTGTTATTGTGGAACATCTTTGGATATATGCCCAGAGGTGGCACAGCTGGGTCCTCAGGTAGAACTATTTCCAATTGTCTGAGGAACTGCCAGACTGATTTCCATAGTGGTTATACCAGTCTGTAATCACACCAGCAATTGAGGAGTGTTCCTCTTTCTCCACATCCTCACCAGCATTGTTGTCATGTGAGTTTTCGATCTTAGTCATTCTGACTGGTGTGAGGTGAAATCTCAGGGTTGTTTTGATTTGCATTTCTCTGATGACTAAGGATGTTGAACATTTCTTTAAGTGCTTCTCAGCTATTTGAGATTTCTCAGTTGAGAATTCTTTGTTTAGATCTGTACCCCATTTTTAATAGGGTTATTTGGTTCTCTGGGGTCTAACTCTTGAGTTCTAAGTATATTTGGATATTAGCCCTCTATCAGATGTAGGGTTGGTAAAGATCTTTTCCCAATCTGTGGATTGCAGTTTTGTCCTATTGACAGTGTCATTTGCCTTACAGAAGCTTTTCAATTTTATGAGATCCCATTTGTAATTGTTGATCTTAAGCATGAGCCATTGGTGTTCTGTTCAGGAAATTTTACCCTGTGGCAATGTATTCAAGGCTCTTCCCCACTTTCTCTTCTATTAGATTCAGCATATCTGTTTTTATGTGGAGGTCCTTGAGCCACTTGTACTTGAGCTTTGTACAAGGAGATAAAGAAATGGATCAATTTGAATTCTTCTATATTCTGACTGCCAGTTGAACCAGCACTATTTGTTGAAAATGTTGTCCTTTTTTTCCCACTGGATGGTTTTGGCTTCTTTGTCAAGGATCAAGTGGCCATAGGTGTGTGGGTTCATTTCTGGGTCTTCAATTCTATTCCATTGATCTACCTGCCTGTCACTGTACCAATACCATGCAGTTTTTATCACTATTGCTTTGTAGTACAGCTTGAGGTCAGGGATGGTTATTCCCTCAGAAGTTCTGTTATTGTTGAGAATGGTTTTTTGCTATCTTGGAGTTTTGTTACCCAGATAAATTTGAGAATTGATTTTTCCATGTCTTGGAAGAATTGTGTTGGAATTTTGATGGGGATAGCATTGAATCTGTAGATTGCTTTTGGTAAGATGGCCATTTTTACTATGTTAATCCTGCTGATCCATGAGCATGGGAGAGCTTTCCATCTTCTTTGATTTCTTTCTTCAGAGACTTGAAGTTCTTGTCCTACAGATCTTTCACTTGCTTGGTTAGAGTCACACCAAGGTATTTTATATTGTTTGTGAGTATTGTGAAGGGTGTCTTTTCCCTAATTTCTTTCTCAGCCTGTTGATCCTTTGAGTAGAGGAAGGCTACTGATTTGTTTGAGTTAATTTTATATCCAGCCACTTTGATGAATTGTTTATCAGGTTTAGGAGTTCTCTGTTGGATTTTTTGGGGTCATTTATGGATACAATCATATCATCCACAATAGTGACATCTTCACTTCCTCCTTTCCAATTTGTATCCCTATGATCTCCTTTTGTTGCCTAATTCCTCTGGCTAGAAATTCAAATACTATATTGATTAGAAAGGATGAGAAGGGCAGCCTTGTCTTGTCTCTGATTTTAGTGGGATTGTTTCAAGTTTCCCTCCATTTAGTTTGATCTTGGCTATTGGTTTGCTGTATATTACTTTTATTATGTTTAGGTACGGACCTTGAATTCCTGATCTCTCCAATACTTTTAATATGAAGAGGTGTTGTATTTGTCAAAGGCTTTTTCATCATCTAATGAGATGATCATGTGTATTTTTTCTTTGCATTTGTTTATATAGTGGATTACATTGATGGATTTCCATATTTGATCCATCCCTGCATCCCTGGGATGAAGCCTACTTGATCATGGTGAATAATCATTTGATGTCTTCTTGGATTTGGTTTACAAGAATTTTATTGATCATTTTTGCATCAGTACTTATGAGGGAACTTGGTCTGAAGTTCTCTTTCTTTGTTGGGTCTTTGTGTGGTTTAGGTATCAGTGTAATTGTGGCTTCATAGAATGTATTGAGTCTTGTTCCTTCTGTTTCTATTTTATGGAATATTTTGAGAAGTATTGATACTAGGTTTTCTTTGAAGTCTGATAGAATTCTGCACTAATACCATCTGGTCCTGGCATTTTTTGGTTGGGAGACTTTTAATGACTGCTTCTATTTCACTAGGGGTTATGGGACTGTTTAGATAATTTATCTGATCCTGATTTAACTTTGGTACCTGGTATCTGTCTAGAAAATTATCCATTTCATCTAGATTTTCAAGTTTTGTTGAGTATAGACTTTTGTAGTAGGATCTGATAATTTTTAAAATTTCTTCAGTTTCTGTTATGCATCCCTTTTTATATCTGATTTTGTTAATTTGGATACTGTCCTTGGCCCTTTGGTTAGTCTGTCTAAGTGTTCATCTATCTTCTTGATTTTCTCAAAGAACCAGCTCCTGGCTTTGTTGATTCTTTGTATAGTTCTCATTGTTTCTACTTGGTTGATTTTAGCCCTGAGTTTGATTATTTCCTGCCATCTACTCCTCTTGGGTGTATTTGCTTTTTTGTTCTAGAGCTTTCAGATGTGTTGATAAGTTGCTAGTGTATGCTTTTTCCAATTTCTTTATGGAGGTACTCAAAGCTATGAGTTTTCTTCTTAGCACTGCTTTCATCATTATGTCTCTAAGTTTTGGTATGTTGTGTCTTCATTTTCATTAAATTCTAAAAAGTCTTTAATTTCTTTATTTCTTCCATGACCAAGTAATCATTGAGTAGAGAGTCATTCAACTTCCATGTATTTGGGCTTTCTGTTGAAGACTGGCCTTAGTTCATGGTGATCTGATAGGATGCACGGGATTATTTCAATCTTCTTGTATCTTTGAGGCTTGTTTTGTGTCTAATTATATGGTCAGTTTTGGAGAAGGTACCATGAGGTGCTGAGAGGAAGGTATATTTTGTTTTAGGGTGAACTGTTCTGTAGATATGTATTAAATCCATTTAGTTCATAACTTCTGTTAATTTCACTGTGTCTCTGTTTAGTTTCTGTTTCATGATCTGTTGGTGAGAGTAGGGTGTTGAAATCTCTTACTATTATTGTGTGAGGTTCAATGTGTGCTTTGAGCTTCAGTAATGTTTCTTTTACAAATATCAGTTCCCTTGCATTTGGGGATAGATGGTCAGGATTGAGAGTTTCTTTTGGTGGAGTTATCCTTTAATGAATATGTAGTGTCCTTCTCCATCTTTTTTGATAACTTTTGGTTGAAAGTCTATTTTTTTTTTTTTTTTTTTTTTTTTTTTGATACTAGAATTGCTATTCAGCTTGTTTCTTGGGCTTGGAAATTTTTTACCAGCCTTTTACTTTGAGGTAGTGTCTGTCTCTGTCACTGAGGTGGTTTTCTGTATGCAGCAAAATGTTTACGTATCCAGCCTGTTATATCTTTTAATTGAGTCCATTGATGTTAAGAGATATTAAGGACCATTGATGGTTGCTTCCTATTATTTTTGTTGTTAGAGGTGGAATTATGTTTGTGTGGTTCTCTTCCTTTGGTTTCATTGTGAGAAGATTAGTTTCTTGCTTTTTTTGGGTGTAGTTTCCCTCATTGTGTTGGAGTTTTCCTTCTATTATCCTCTGTAGGGCTGGATTGGTGTAAAGATATTTTTTAAATTTGGTTTTGTCATGGAATCTTGGTTTCTCCCTCTATGGTAATTGAGAGTTTTTGCTGAGTATAGTAGTCTGGGCTGGCACTTTTTTTCTCTTGTGATCTGTATGACATCTGGCTTATGACCTAAGATCTTCTGGCTTTTAGAGTGTCTGTTGAGAAGTCTGGTGTAATAGGTCTGATAGGTCTCCCTTTATATGTTACTTGACCTTTCCCCCTTACCACTTTTAATATTCTTTCTTTGTTCTCTGTATTTGGTGTTTTAATTATTATGTGACCAGAGGAATTTCTTTTCTGATCCAATATGTTTGGTGTTCTGTAAACTTCTTGCATGCTTATGGGCATCTCTTTCTTTAGGTTAGGGAAGTTTTCTTCTATAATTTTGTTGAAGATGTTTACTGGCCCTTTGAGTTGGGAGTCTTCACTCTCTTCTATACCTCTTTTTCTTAGGTTTGGTCTTTTCATTGTGCCCTGGATTTCTTGAAGGTTTTGAGTTAGGAGCTTTTTGTTTTTTGTATTTTCTTTGACTGCTGTGTTAATGTCTTCTATGATATCTTTTATGCCTGAAATTTTCTCTTCTATCTCTTGTATTTTGTTGGTGATGTTTGTGTTCATGACTCCTGTCTGTTTGCTAGGTTTCTATCTCCAGGGTTGTCTCCCTTTGTGTTTTCTTTAATGTTTCTATTTCCATTTTTATATTCTGAACAGTTTTGTTCAATTCCTTCACCTGTTTGATTGTCTTTTCCTATATTTCTTTAAGAGATTTATTTGTTTCCTCTTTAAGGTCTTCTACTTATTTACTTATGTTCTCCTGTATTTCTTTAAGGGAGTTATTTATGTTCTTCTTATCCTCTATCATATTTATGAGATGGGACTTTAGATCTGAATATTGCTTTTCATGTGTGTTGAGGTACCCAGGGCTTGGTGTGGTGGGAGGACTGGGTCCTGATGTTGTCAAGTAGCATTGGTTTCTGTTGCTTATGGTCTTGTGCTTGCCTCTCACCATCTGTTATCTCTAGTGCTAACTGCTCTTGCTGTCTCTGATTAGATCTGTTCCTCCTGTGAGCCTGATTGTGTCAGAACTCCTGAGAGTCCAGCTCTTTCTGTGATCCGTATCTGTGATTCTGTGATCCTGTGATTCTGAGATCTTGTGATCCTTAGTGTGTCAGATCTCCTTGGAGTCCATCTTCTCTGAGTGTTGTAGGAGTGTGTGGGAAGCCAATGCCCTGGGTCCGCCACAGGCACAGGTGCAAACTGGAAGGAACCCGTACCTCTGACTGGGCAGGGGTTCCTACATCCTTGGATCCTGGGGTTTTGGTTACTCCTGGTGTAGGGGCAGATGTTGTAGCCTCACCTGTGATCCTGGGTGCATCAGAGCTCTGATTCTGGGTGTGTCAGATCCTCTGGAAGTCGAGGCTTCCTCTGGGTGTTGTAGGAGTAGATGGGGAGCCAAAGCCCCAGTCCACTCCTAGCACAGGTGCAAAAGGGAAGGCTGTATGACATTTTTTAATCCATTCCTTGTAGTAGAATAAAATGTCCTTTGAATATACACCTTTCTTTGTTAGGGTTTTGTGCTGTGAAGAGACATCATGATCATGGCAACTCTTATAAAGGAAAACATTTAATTTGGGTGGTTGACAATTTCAGAGGTTAAGCATGGCAGAATTCATGCAGGTATGGTGCTACAGAAGAAGCTGAGAGCTCTACATCTTTGTCCACATGCCCAAAAGGGGACTTTATCACTCTGAGCATAGGCAAAACATAGAAGACCTCAATCCTACCCCTACATGATTTTGAGGTTTTGTCTTTTGAGTGTAGTGTAATGTTAAGTTCAGGCCACCAAGACTGGGTGCCCCAGAGAGAAGAAAGTCTTCACACAGACCCAAGTGAACTATGTGATCTTGCCCCAAGTTACTTTTGATTGGTGAATAAAGATGCCAATAGCCAATAGGGAAGAAGAGACATAGGTGGGTTTTAAGAGTTCCTGGGCCTGGAGGGTGGGCAGAGGATAACCATGAGAAAAAGAAGCTGAGGAGGAAGAGAAAGTCACCATGGGTTAGGAGTCAAGAAAACATGGCCCCAAGGGCTGGTCAATTGGAGTTAAGAGGAGCCCATATGAAACATAGTAATAACTCAGGGTTATTGATAGGAAATATATTTCAATAACAATACATATCTGCCAAGCTCCAGTGCTGATTGAGGCTTATTAAATATAAAGGTTGTGCATGTCTTTTATCCAGGAACTTAATGGTCAAATGTGGAGATTAGATAATTTCAACAACAGAAATACACACTGGAAAAAAAGACAGCATCTTCAATAAGTGATACTAGTCAAATTGTATTTCTGTATTTAGAATAATGCAAATAGACCATATTTGTCACCCTGCACAAAACTCAATTCCAAATGGATTGAAACCTCAGCAAAATACATAGTGAGTCTGATGAAGGAGAAAGTGAGAAGCAGCCTGGAACTCATTCCCCAAGAAAAAGACTTTCTGAATAGAATAGCATTTATTCTCGACTTGAGATTTCTTATTCTATGTCTTGGACTAATTTGGTGAGACTTACCTCTGAGGTTTTTGTTTGACTTCTTACAATTTTCATTTCTAGTTTTATTTCAGTTTACATTTTAGTCCTGTTTCAACTATGATGTCTTGAACTGTTTTTTTTTTTAATCATTTTATTCTACTTGTTTGTGTTTTCACAGGTTTCATTCAGATTTTATTCATGTCCCTTTTAAAGTCCTTGACCATATTTATGTTTTGAAGTCCTTCTCTTGTGTTTTGGCTATATTCTATTTCTCATGGTCTACTCTACTAGGGTTGCTGAATTTTGTTGGAGAAATATTGGGTGTTAATGATTTTGACTTTGTACTTGTACCTAAGTATCTGGGTTTGTGATGATTGTGATTTCAGGTGTTGTCTTTGTTGGTTTGTTGTATTTCATTTCTTGGTTTCTGTTGCTCTCTCTGGATCCTAGAAAAGTGGTTGGCTTTGGGTCATTTTGTAGGGAATGCATCTGAGTCTCTTTCAGGTGTGCTAGGTGTGGATTTTGGGTAGAATCTGTTTCTTGGTATTAGGAATGACACTAAGTAATAGGAATGGTCTATAAGGGGAGAGTGAGAGGGTGATCAGAAAGAACTAAGAGTCCCCTACTGATATGGCAGAGTTCCAATTGTCCAGAGATAGAGTAGAAGAACAGAGTCCTGAAAGGGATGCACTGAAGTGCTGTGGATGAGAATGAAAAGATTGCACTGAAGTACAAGAAAGACAGTGAAAATCACTTACCTGTTCCCAGCTTCAATGTGGCTATTTAGGATCCTATGTAGAGAGTGTTTTGGCTTATTGGTCATTGATTCAAAGGAATGGAGTAGCATAAAGAAGCTGTGGTGGTTTGAATAGGAATATTCCCCATAAGCTCATTTTTTCAGTACTTGGTATTAGGGAGTAGTCCCATTTGACAGGGATTAGGAGGTATGGAGCAGTGTGGCCTATTGGAGGAAGTGTGTCACTAGGGGTAGGTAGGTTCTGTGGTTTCAGAAGTTCAAGCCTGGGCACATGCTCTCCCTCCCCCGACCCCTTTCTGCCTTCTGATGACTTGGGATCTGGGTGTAGAATTGTCATCACCTTCTCCAGGACCATGTCTGAATGCATGCTACCATACTCGTTACCATGATGATAATAGACTAAACTTCTGAAACTGCAAGCCAGCCCCATTGACTGTTTTTTTCTTTATAAGTATTTCCATGATCATGGTTATCTCTAAACCTTGATGAAACAGTGATTTAGATAGCAAAATACAATAAGTTGCCTCTTCCTTTTTAAGAAATCAGTTTACTATGTTATATTCTTTTTGTTTTTCTTTTTGATTTTTATTATTAATTATTTTATTTATTTACATTTCAAATGTTGTCCCCCTTCCTGGTCTCCACTCCACAAAACCTCCACCCCATACCTCCTCCCCTTTGCCACTAAGAGGGTGCTCCCCCACCCACACACCCACTCCTGTCTCACCCCTCTAGCAACCTCCTTTTTGGGGGCAAAAAGCTTCCACATGATCAATCACCTCCCATCCCATTGATGTCAGATAAATAAGTCCTCTGCTACATATGTAGCAAGAGCCATGGGCCGACTCACGTATACTCTTTGGTTGGTGGATTAGTCTCTGGGAGCTCTGAGTGGTCTGGTTAGTTGATATTGTTTTCTATGTGGTTACAATCCCCTCCATCTCCTTCAGTCCTTACTATTCCATTGGGGTGCCCAGGTTCAGTAAAATGGTCATCTGTGAGTATCTGCATCTGTCTTACTAGGTGCTGGCAAATCTCTCAGAAGACAGCTATACCAAGCTCCTGTCTGCAAGTACTTCTTGGCATCAGCAATAGAGTTGGGATTTGGTATCTGCAGATGGATGTATTCCAGGTGGTCAGTCTCTGAATGGCCTTTCCTTCAGTCTCTGCTCCATTTTTTGTCCCTGTGTTTCCTTTAGATGGAACAATTCTGGGATAAAGATTTTGTGATAGGTGAATGGCTCCATGCCTTAACTGGGGGCCATGTCTATCTACTGGAGGTGGTTTCTTAGGTCCTAGCTCCCTGATGTTGGGTAATTTTGGCTACTGTCATCCCCATTTGGTCCTGGGAGCATCTCACATCCCTGTCATCTGGACATATTTCTATTCATCCTCCTGACCCTCTGGAATTCTCTCCTGTCTCTTCCCATATCTGATCCTTCCTGCCTCCTTTTCACTCCTTCCCCCACCCAGATCCCTCCCTCTCTCTGCTTCCAAGATTGTTTTGTTCCTCCTTCTAACTGTGATTGAAGCATCCATACTTTGGCTTTCCTTCTTGTTAAGCTTCATGTGGTCTGTGAGTTGTATTGTGGGTATTCCGAGATTTTTGAGCTAATATGCACTTATCAGTGAATAAAGTTATCTCACTCAGGATGATATTTTCTAGTTTCATCCATGTGCCTGCAAAATTTGTGAAGTCATTATTTTTTTAATAGCTGAGTAGTATTCCATTGTGTGAATGTACCACATTTTTCTGTATCCATTTCTTCTTCTTCTTCTTCTTCTTCTTCTTTTTTTTTTTTTTTTTTTTGTTTTGTTTTGTTTTGTTTTTTCGAGACAGGGTTTCTTTGTGTAGCCCTGGCTGTCCTGGAACTCACTCTGTAGACCAGGCTGGCCTCGAACTCAGAAATCTGCCTGCCTCTGCCTCCCAAGTGCTGGGATTAAAGGCGTCTGTCACCACCGCCTGGCCTCCATTCTTCTTTTGAAGGACATCTGTGTTGTTTTCAGCTTCTGACTATTATAAATAAAGCTGCTATGATCATAGTGGAGCATGTGTACTTGATATATGTTGGAGTATCTTCTGGGCATATGCCCAGTAGCTGATCTTCAGGTAGAACTATTTCCAATATTCTGAGGAACTGCCTGATTAATTTCCAGAGGGGTGTACCAGTTTCCAAAACCACCAGCAACGGAGTGTTCTTCTTTCTACACATTCTCACCAGCATGTGATGTCACTTGAATTTTTGATCTTACTCCTTCTGATTGGTGTAAGGTGGAATCTCAGGGTTGTTTTGATTTGCATTTCCCTGATAACTAAGGATGTTTAATAGTTAAGTGTTTCTTGGATATTTGAGATTCTTCTATTGAGAATTCTCTGTATAGCTCTGTACCCCATTTTTAAATTGGGTTATTTAGTTTTTTGCAGTCTAACTTCTTGAGTTCTTTGTATATTTTGGATATTAACCCTCTACTGGATGTAGAGTTACTGAAGATCTTTATCCAATATGTAGATTGCAGTTTTGTCCAATTGACAGTGTCATTTGCCCTACAGAAGCTTTTCAGGTTCATGAGGTCCCATTTGACAATTGTTGATCTTAGCGCCTGAGTCATTGGTGTTTTGATTGGGAATATTTCCCCTGTGCCTATGTGTTTGAGGCTATTTCCCACTTTCTCTTCTATTAGATTCAGTGTATCTGATTTTATGTTAAAGTCCTTAATTCACTTGGACTTGAGTAAGGTGATTAATACAGATCAATTAGCATTGTTCTACATGCAGACTGCCAGTTAGACCAGCACCATTTGTTGAAGATGATTTCTTTTTTCCACTCTATGGGTTTTGCTTCTTTGTCAAAAATCATAAACATGTGGGTTTATTTTTTGATCTTCAATTCTATTCCACTGATCTGTCTGTCTTTGTACCAGTAGCATGTAGTTTTTATCACTATTTCCCTATAGTAGTACAGCTTGAGGTCAGAGATGGTGATTCCCCCAGAGGTTCTTTTATTGTTGAGAATATTTTTTTTCCTATCATGTTTGTTTTTAATCATATGAAGTTGAGAATTGCTCTTTCCATGTCTTAGAAGAATTGTGTTGGAATTTTGATGAGTATTGGATTGAATCTGTAGATTGCTTTTGGTAAGATGTGCATTTTTACTATGTTAATCCATGGATTCATGAGCATGGGAGATTTTTTCATCTTCTGAGGTCGTATTCAGTTTCTTTCTTCAGGAACTTGAAGTTCTTGTCATACACATCTTTCACTTGCTTGGTTAGAGTTACACCAAGATATCTGACATTATTTGCAGGTATTGTAAAGGGTGTTGTTTCCCTAATTTTTTTCTCAGCTCAATTATTATTTGTACAAAGGAAGGCTACTAATTTGTTTGACATAATTTTACTTACAGCCACTTTGCTGAAGTTGTTAATCAGCTGTAGGAGTTGTCTTGTAAAATTTTGGGGGTTGCTTATGTATTCTATGATATCATCTGAAAATAGTGATATCTTGATTTCTTCCCTTCCAATTTGTATCCCCTTGATCTCCTTTTCTTGTCTAATTGCTTTAGCTAGAACTTCAAGCACTATATTGAATAGATAGGCAGAGAGCAGGCAGCCTCTTCTTATTCCTGATCTTAATGGGATTGCTTCAAGTTTTCACCATTTAATTTGATGTTGGTTGTTGGTTTGCTATATATTGCTTTTATTATGTTTAGGCATGTGCCATGAATTCCTGATCTGTCCAAGACTTTTAACATGAAGAGGTGTTGTATTTTATCAAATGCTTTTTCAGCATCTAATGAGATGATCATGTGATTTTTTTCCCTTTGTTTATATAGTGGATTCTGTCAATGGATTTTCATACATTGAATGATTCTTGCACCTCTGGGATTAAGCCTACTTGCTCACGGTGATTGATGGTTTTGATGTGTTCTTGGATTCAGGTTGTGAGAATTTTATTGAGTATTTTTGCATTGATATTCATAAGGTAAACTGGTCTGAACATTTTTATGGTTGGGTTTTTCTTTGGTTTAGGTATCAGAGTAACTGTGGCTTCATAGATTGAATTAGGTAGTGTTCCTTCTGTTTCTATTTTGTAGAATATTTTGAAGAGTATTGGTACTAGCTCTTTTTTTGAAGGTCTGGTAGAATTCTGCTATAAAACCATCCGACCTGGGATTTCTTTTTTTATTTATTTTCTTTTTCTTGGGAGGTTTTAATGACTGTTTCTATTTCCTTATGTGTTATGGGACTGTTTAGACAGTTTACTTGATCTTGGTTTAACTTAGGCATGTAGTATCAGTCTAGAAAATTATCCATTTCGACTAGGTTTTCAGTTTTGTTGAGTACAGGCTTTTGTAGTAAGATCTGAGGAGTTTTTTAAAATTTCCTGTTTCTGTTATGTCTCCCTTTTCATTTCTGATTTTGTTAATTTTGATATTGTCTCTGTACCTTTTAGTAAGTTTGCCTAAGGCTTTATTTACATTGCTTAGTTTCTCAAAGAACTACCTCTTGTTTCTGCTGATTCTTTGTATAATTTTGTTTCTAACTGGTTGATTTCAGCCTGAATTGAATATTTCCTGTCATCTACTCCTCTTGGGTGAGTTTGCTTCCATTTTCTAGAGCTTTTATGTGTGCTGCTACATTACTAATGTAGGATCTCTCCACTTTCTTTATGAAGGGACTTAGTCCTATGAATTTTCCTCTTAGCACTGCTATCATTTTGTCCCATAAGTCTGGGAATGCTGTGCCTTTGTTTTCATTGAATTCTAGAAAGTCTTTCATTTCTTTATTTCTTCCATGACCAAGTTATCACTGCATAGAGATGTTCAGTTCCATGAGTATTTGGGCTTTCTGTTGTTTTTGTTGTTATTCATATCTAGCCTTAGTCCATGATGATCTGATAGAATGCATAGGATTATTTCAATCTTCTTGTATCTGTTGAGGCTTCTTTTGTGTCTGATTATATATCCAATTTTGGAGAAGGTATGATGAGGTGCTGAGAAGAAGGTACATTCTTTTGTTTTAGGGTGAAATGTTCTGTAGATACCTGTTAAATCCATTTGGTTCATAACCTCTTTTAGTTTCACTGTGTTTCTGTTTAATTTCTGTTTTAATGACCTGTCCATTGGTAAGAGTGGGGTGTTGAAGTCTCCCACTATAGTAAAGTTTCTTTTATGAATGTGGATGCCCTTGCATTTGGGGCATAGATGTTCAGAATTGGGACTTCATGTTGGTGGATTTTCCTTTGATGCATATGTAGAGCCCTTACCCATGACTTTGATAACTTTTGATTTAAAGCTTGTTTCTTGGGACCATTTGGAAAACTTTTTCCATCCTTTCCTCTGAGGTACTGTCTGTTTCTGTCACTGAAGTGTGTTTCTTGCATGCAGTAAAATGCTGCATCCTGTTTCTGTATCTAGTCTGTTAGCCTATGTCTTTTTATTGGGGAATTGAGTCCATAGATGTTGAGAGATATTAGAGACCAATGATTTTATTTTGTTGTTGGAACTGGTGTGTGTGTGTGTGTGAGAGAGAGAGAGATAGACAGAGAGAGATAGAGAGAGATATTCTCTTTGTTTGGATTGTGAGAGGATTACTTTTTGCACTAGTTACCTCCTTGTGTTGAAGTTCTCTTTTTAGTACTCTCCATAGGGTTGGACTCTCTGGGGGCCCAGATGACATGGGTCTTGGGGCAGGGCTCTCACCTATGTCCCTTGTCATGACAGACCTCCTGGGAGACAGGCAGACCACAGGGTGTGGGAAAGGGCCTGGGATGCCTATCTGCCCAGGCTGCAGGTGCAGACTGGAAGCTTATCTCAAGATTTCTAAGACTATTTTGAAAACACAAACGTAACTATAAAACCTTACAACTATGATAGCCTCCTATCTGCAAGATAGTAGTTAACTCTGTTGGTCTTTTGTGGAGCCCCTATCCTATTTGAGTCCTCCCATTCTTCTTCTAAATCTTCCACAAGACTCCCTAAGCTCCATCTAATGTTAGGCTGTGGGTCTCTGCATCTCTTTCAGTCAGATGCTGTGTAAAGTCTCTCAGAGGACAGTTATGCCAAGATTGTATCTGGAAGCATACTGTCAGAGATTGGTTCTTGCCTATGGGATGGTCTCAATATGGGCCAGTCATTGATTGGCCTTTCCTCCATCTGTGTGTTCTCTCTCTCTCTCTCTCTTCTCTCTCTCTCTCTCTCTCCTCTCTCTCTCTCTCTCTGTCCTAGTACTTTCTATTTCTTCTCACTCCCCTCTGTCTCCCTCCTCATAGTGACTTGCCTTGTCTCATTCTTTTGGACCTGTGAACTCACCCAAGAGCTACTTCTCAATAAACCTGCCTTTACATACTTTAATCCGGCTTGAATTGGCTCATTTCACTGGTGGAGAAATAATCTATCAGTTACCCTTAATAGTAGTTTGTTTCAATAATGAGTATGTTGGAGAAAACTAAATTTTCATTTGCAACTGCTTACTAACAATAGCATTAGAAATGGGGGCAGGTGTGCACTTCCTATTTTAGCTCTAGGACTCCATCTGCTGCAGAACTTAATAGGCCCTGTGCATGCTGCCTCAGTCTCTGTCAGTTCATACGTGCTTCAGTCCTGTAGACTTAGAGTGCTCTGTCCTTTAGTGTCCTCTGTCCCCTCTGGCTCCTACACATTTCTGGTTCAATTACTGTAGAGTTCCCTGAGGCTGGAGGGAAATGATTTGTGGAGATGTCCCATTTCTGCTTCATTATGCTCAAGTCTCTCACTGCTTCCATATTCTGTCTGTGGGACTCTGTATTTGTTTACATCTGTCATAGGAGGAAGCTTATTTCATGATGGCTGAACAAGGCACAGACTGATGAGTGCAGCACAATGCCAACAGGCATCATTTTATTGCTATATTCTTTTAGTACAATAGGATAATTTGCTTTTTCCCTAGGTCCCTGTGCTATCTAGTTTCATGTTCTTGGTCACCAAAGCAGTGTCAGATATGATTCCAATTCATGGAGTGGGACTTAAGTCAAACCAGATATTGGTTGGTTACTCCCACAATCACTACACTCACATATCTTGCAGATAGGAGGTCATCATAGTTCAACGGTTTTGTACGTAGGTTTGTGTTTCTATTCCTCATTGGTAGTATGCACAGTACTTCCTGTAGCAAAGCTTCCAATATGTAGGGATGAAAGTTCTCTGTAAGCACCAATCTGATTTATCTATGTTCAATGTGCTATATAGGTGTTGTCTTCAGCAATAGGACATACACATATAGTCTTGGTAAAAGCCTTTCTTGTCTGGGCATTTCAGTCACATTCCTTTGGAAAACACCTAAATTAGATGTAACCTATTCCCAATACTGGAAGCATCATTTGGTGACAGAGATATCCATTTCAGATTCTTTCATTATGTATTGATTTCATTTAGATCATCTATCTATACTATACATAAATATATAATATATATATATATATATATCTTATACATACACACATTTTAGGAAGCATTAATGTATTTATTAAGTTTCCATAGTAACACTCAATTGACCTTTAATTTTAACTGTCTCTCATATTATCTACTTCATTGCCCTCTACACTCCACACTCCCTCTTGAGTCTTCTTTTTTACCACATCTTCCTAATTTTTTTTTGACCTTTCTTAAGGGGAATCTACCTGCCCCGGCCCCCATCCTCCATTCCTAGTCTATATGTATTCTCTGTTTTATGTACTGTAGCTTACTTACTCACCTTACAAATAATATTCAAATATAACCCAATACATACCCTATTTGTCTTTTTGGGTCTGGGTTACCTCATCCAGAATTATGTTTTCTAGTTTACTTTAGAATATCCATTTATCTTAAAATTTTATGATTTCAGTTTTTAAATGGCTAAATAATATTCCATTGTGTAAATGTACCACATTTTCTTTATCTATTCTTCTGTTGATGGGCATGTAGGTTGGTTCCGATTTCTGTCTCTGATGGTTAGATCAGCAATAAGCACATTTGAACAAATGTCTCTGAGGTAGGATAAAGTGTCCTTTGGGTATATGCTGAAGAATGGTAAAGCTAGATCTTGAGGTAGGTCAATTCCCATTCTGCTGAGAACAAACACAAAGACATGGTAGCTGCACTCTTACCAGCATTGTATGATGTGCTCTTATTCCGTATTCTTGCTAGCATTAACTGCAATTTGTTTTATTGATCTTACCTATCCTGACTGTTGTTGGTGAAATCTCATTTCTCTGATTACTAAGGATCTTGAATATTTACAAAAATGTTTCTTACCATTTGAAATTCTTCTTTTGAGATTTTTCCATTTTGATCTGTATCTGAGTTTATTTGAGTTATATGATTTCATTGTATCTGTGTGTTTGTTTTACTTCTTTATACATTTGGACATTAGCCTTCTATTGCATGTGTACTTGGTAAAAGACTATTCCCATTCTGCAGTCTGACACTTTGTCACAATGATGGTGTCCTTTTTTTTACAGAAGATTTCCAGTTTTATGTGCCCCTTTTCTTAATTATTGTTCTTGATGACTGGGTGAAAGTTGGAAAGATTTCCCATTCTCATGGTTCTGTAGGGTTAATGAAGTCATACTGGAGACTCTAACAAAATGAATCAGCAGATTCAGTGCAGTCTTCATTAATAGTCTAACACAATTCTTCACAGACTTTGAAAAGACAATTTCAGTTTCAAATGGATATACAAAAATCAATCCTGTGTAATAACTGCTTGAGGTATTCACCATTCGCAGCCTCACATTGAACTACAGAAGTATAGTAAGCCTTCTGAACCACTTCTCCACCTGGGCTAGATCAATGGGCTCAATACTCTCCCACACCCTACAGCCAGTGTACCTCCCAGGTGGTCCACAGTAAACAGGACATAGGTAAGAATCGCACCCAAATATCCATGCCAGCTGGGACACTCACAGATCCCAGCTGGCACAGGACCTCCCTGCCCTCCCAAGCTCCACCTTGCTTTTGGTCTGATTCTCCACCCTGGGCTAGATCAGTGGGCCCAATCCCCTCTCACACCCTACAGCCTGTCTGCCTTTCCAGAGGTCCAAAGTAACAAGGCACAAAGCCTGCCTGCCTCCCAGGAGGTTTGCAGTTACCAGGGACACAATAGGCCAGTTCTAACTAGAGACACAGGAGGCACACCCTAACCAGAGAGAGCACTGTCTACCTCCCAGGAGACCAGCTCTAACCAACATCACAAAGCTCTACTTGCCTCCAAGGAGGCCAGCTCCAGTCTGAGACATTTAGGCTAGATAACACCAGAGATAACCAGATGGCAAAAGGCAAATGCAAGATCAAAAGCAACAGAACCCAATGCAATTCAGCATCATCTGAACCCAGTTCTACCACAGCAAGCACTGGATACCCTAACATATCATAAAAGCAAGATAATGACCTAAAATCCAATCTCATATAGATGATAGAGGCATTTAAGGAGAATATAAATAACTTCTTCAAAGAAATACAGACAAACACAGGCAAAAGAGGTAGAAGCCCTCAAGGAGGAAACAAATCTCTCAAAGAAATATAAGAAAATACAATTAAGGAATTGAAGAAAATGGTACAAGAACTAAAAATGGAACTAGAAACAATAAAGAAAACGCAAATGGAAGCAACACTGGAGATGGACAACTTAGGAAAGAGATCAGGAGCTGCAGATACAAGCATCACCAACAGAATACAA
Organism: Mastomys natalensis; assembly: GCA_021653895.1. NCBI lineage: Eukaryota > Metazoa > Chordata > Mammalia > Rodentia > Muridae > Mastomys > Mastomys natalensis. The sequence continues at coordinate 22,972 of JAJTUV010001014.1, read as the reverse complement.
GAGATAGAAGAGAAAATCTCAGGTGTAGAAGATACCATAGAAGATACTGACACATCAGTCAAAGAAAATACAAAGTGTAAAAAAGTCCTAACCCAAAATATCCAGGAAATTTGGGACACAATGAAAAGACCAAACAGAAAAATAATAGGTATAGAAGAGGTGAAGAATCCCAGATTAAGGGCCCAGAAAACATCTTCAACAAAATTATAGAAGAAAACTTACCTAACCTAAAGAAAGGGATGACTATAAATGCACAAGAAGCCTACAGAACACCAAATAGATTGGACTAGAAAAGAAAACCCTTCCGTACAGAACAAAGAAAGAATATTAAAAGCAGTAAGGAAAAAGGGCCAACTAACATATAAAGGCAGAGCTATCAGAATTACATCAGACTTCTCAACAGAGACTTTTAAAGCCAGAAGATCTTCTAGACCCTAAGAAACATAAGTTCCAGCCCAGGATACTATACCCAGCAAAACTGTCAATCACCACAGATGGAGAAACCAAGGTATTCCATGTCAATACTAAATTTAAACTATATCTTTCTACTAATCCAGCCCTAGAGAGGATACTAGAAGGAAATCTCCAACACAAGGAGGGTAACTACACCTGAGAAAATACAAGAAATCAAACATTTCACAACAAAACCAAAAGAAGAGAATCATACCTCCAAGCAACAAAACTAACAGGAACTAACAATCATCTGTCTTGAATATTTCTCAACATCAATGGACTCAATTCCCCAACTAAAAGAAAGACATAGGCTAACAGACTGGATATGTAAACAGTATCCAGCATTTTGTTGCATAAAAGAAACACACCTCAGTGACAAAAGCAGAAAGTACCTCAGGGTATAAGGCTGGAAAAAAAGTTTTCCAAGCAAATGATCCCAAGAAACAAGCAGAAGTTGCCATTCTAATATCTGATGAAATAGTCTTTCAATTAAAAGTTTTCAAACAAGATGGGAAGGATACCATATTCATCAAAGGAAAAAATCCACAAAGATGAAGCCTCAATTCTGAACACCTATGCCCCAAATGCAAGGACACCCACATTCATAGAAGAAACTTTACTAAAACTCAAAACAGCAGGGACTATCCCAAAAGTTGTTCCCTGTATGTGGGATATGTTCCAGCTAGGCTGCCTTATCTAGACTCAATGGCAGAAGCACTAGCCTCTCAAACATTTGAAGTACCAGGTTGGAGGGGGGATACCCAGGAGGGGCCCCACCCACTTAGAGAAAGGGATGGGGTAAGTTTGTGGGGGAGTGACCTAGAGGGGGCAGCAGAAAGGATGTAAAGTGAATAAGTAAAAAAAAAAAATTAATTAAAAAAAGAAAGATGTCCTCATGACCTCACTCACTGGCAAGAAATATTGTTACTTAACTGCTATCAACATTTTAAAGAAAATTCAGCGGGAATTTCTCTTGAGATGAGAGCGTGTAAGATGAGTTATTTGGAAAAAGATATGAAGCCCTCTTTTGTCTGTGTTTTCTTCAAAATGAAGGTCTTCCTGGGTCACTACTATTACCCACAATCACAGTTAAGTGACAAAGAACAAAGGAAATTTAATATTTGACATTAAAGTAGTAAGTGATAACTAAGCAGAATCTGAGTCACTGACTGTCAGGCAAGTTCAGAATCCATATTAATACTCAGAATATTGTACAATATTACAAAAACCTCTTAAACAATTTCCCTATGTACACCCATATTTGGTATGAGTTTACATACATAAAATGCTCACTCTTCCTGTTCAAGACGCACTATACTAACACACTCAGGGAATAAGTGTGTTATTTCTTCACAGTGGTTCAGCCTTCAATGAACCAGTCACATGTACATAAGATAGAGAAATATACACTTATGGCCATATTTGCAAAATATTTAAAGGGTAATAAATCTTAACTACACTGGCCTGCTTTAGAATCCCCAGACCATGCGACCCAGCTTCCTACCCTAGGGTGCTCCTCCATACTTTTCCAAGAAAACCCCTGCTTCTTGAAGTCCACCTGCTGCCTGTCACTCCCAACAAATGAGATCAACCTATTAAGTAACTCTGACACTGATGCCAAAGAGAGATTGTGCAACTTTTCAACCTATAACCCACAAATAGGCACCTTGATCCAGGAAACCAAGTTGAGCTAATTAAGCACTCAGCTGACCAGTGTGAGCCTTCTTGTGTGTTTCACAACCTTAAGTTGTATTTAACTTATCTGACCTCAACAACTATTTAGGTATAAAAGTTTGTCCTATCTAACCTCCACTAGACCATCAAAACTTTAACTCACATATGGTGACAACCCAGGGAAGGGACTCAGAAATGTCTCTGCAATGTTAATATTCAGCAATATAGTAAAACATTGCCTGGAAAAGGGTTTAAAGACATAGTCCTTGAAACTATGTATAATTTAACCTATTCATGTTTTCCAAGGTACAGTTTATCATGAGCATTGAATTCTAAGAGCCAACAAAAATACACAAGAAAGATGATCTAAAACGCAGCTGTGATAAAGCAAATAATAAGATAAATAAACTAGGTCCTGAGAGATGACACAGCAGATAAGAGCACTTAGTGATTTTATAGGGGATTTGAGTTTAGTTTCTAAGACCAGCTCGAAACTGCCTGTGACCCCAGGTCCAGGGCATCTGATACGTTCTTCTAGGCCCCACAGATACCTGCATTCACACATCCACACATATACATACAGACACACAGAGAAATACATAATTAGAAAATAAAATAAATTAAATCTTTACCCTCATAGAGGCAAAGGGGGAGATGGGATAGGAGGTTTTTGGAGGGGATACTGGGAAGGAGGATATCATTTGAAATGTAAATGAATAAAATGATTAATAAAAGCTCAAGAAGAAGGAGGAGCAAAGTGTAGATGCTTTAGTCCTTCTTAGAAGGAGGACCAAAATACTCACAGGAGGACATACAGAGATAAAGTATGGAGCGGAGACTAAAGAAAAGGCCATCCAGAGACTGCCCCACCTGGACAGCCATCCCATATACAGCCACCAAACCCAGACACTATTGCAGATCCCAAGAAGTGCTTGCTGACAGGCGCTTGATATAGCTGTCTCCTGAGAGGTTCTGCCAGAGCCTGACTAATACAGAGGCAGATGCTCGCAGCCAACCATTGGACTGAGCACGGGGTCTGCAATGGAGGAGTCAGATAAAGAACTGAAGGAGCTAAAGGGGTTTGCAACCCCATAGGAAAAACAACAATATCAACCAACCAGACCCCCCCAGAGTTCCCAGGGACTAAACCACTAACCAAAGAGTACATATGGAGTGACCCATGACTCCTGCCAAATATGTAGCAGAGGATGGCCTTGTCAGCCATCAATAGGAGGAGAGGCCCTTTGTCCTGAGATGGCTTGATGTCCCAGTGTAGGGTAATGCCAGGGTGGGGAGGTAGGAGTGGGTGGGTGGGAGAGCACCCTCATAGAAGCAGGGGGAAGGGGATAGGATAGGAGGTTTCTGGAAGGGAAATCAGAAAAGGTGATAACATTTGAAATGTAAATAAATAAAATATCCAGTTAAAAAATTGGAAGATGAAAAAAAAGATATTAAGAGTTTTTACCTGGTTAAGTAGTTATTTCATAAAGGCTAGCAGAAGTGAGTCATTTTGGTCACCACAAAGATGTGTTGAACATCTAGCAGTGGAAAGTAGAATAACTTCAATTCTATACTCTACTCTCCCATAGAAAGACCTCACAGTTCCTCACAGATATGTACAATTTTCATAGGCTATGTGAACTTCAGTTGTACAGCTTAAAAATATTTTAAACTAATGTGCAATGTTATGACCAGTTTTTTTGTGCTGCCCTCAATTTGTATGTACACAGAGTTGTGGCCCAGGGTTCTGGAAATTTCTACAACAAGAAAGACCTATCTGCTGTTTTTCTTGTATGTTTTGTCCAGAGAAGCCCATTTCCCACCAAACAGGTAGAAAAATAATCCCTTTCCTCCATTGCTTGTGAAATGCAGGAGAAACCTACGAAGTGTCCATGGTGTCAGAATGCAGCACTCTTCTCCATCTCTCACTCACTCATCCACACCGGCTCCCAATCTCCATGGTCAGTGAGTTGTATAGGTGTTGTTCTCAGCAATAAGGTCTTAGCATCAGGTTGTGGAGAACAACTAATAGCCTTGGAAGTAGCCTGGGTTGTTTGGGGGTTCCCATGGGACCCCTTTAGCCAACACACAAATTAAATTTCACCCATTTTCCGCACTGGAGCTTCATTAGATGACGAGGGATGTCTAGTTGGGACTCTGTTGCCGGGTTCAGCATGGCTGTACAGTAGGTGTGACATAGTTCCTGCCTCTGGATCATCACCAGGGCCTCGATCCTCACATGTGCTGATGGTTGCTGTTGCCCTGAAACTGACTTTCTGTCTGTTCTATTTTACTTTCAATATCTCTCTCTGGGGAATACACTTTATCCATTACTCAGAGCTAATCATATCATAATAAATGAAACATGTGGTTCTCAGGAATGAGGAATGGAAGTGGTCATGAGGCTGCGAAGGGTGAGGTAGAGGTATTCCTCTTGGCCTTAAGGCCATGGGAAAGGATGCTTACTTAGAACCTTCACCCCTATGGACTAGTGGAAGGTACTCTGCATGCTACTAGAAGAGAAAGGTAAAATTACCAACCCAGCTATACACCCTTCACTCTACAGTGGTAACAAGCCTACAAGATTTGCTGGTGCAGTAGGGGCAAAAAAGTTGTGGAAGTGACCTGTGAATATATTGGATGTAATGCTCATTCCATGAGAAGGAACCTATAGCAGTACTGCTTGGTTGGCCAAGAAACTAGAATAGGCCAGGGAAACATGAGAAAACTAAATACTAGCTTTGCTAAAGAAACACAGCAATAAAATGACTTTCTTCTATACTATTCTACATATACATAAGGACATTCTTCTATACTTACAGATCAATGCCTTCCTTAGCTATAATAAGAGAAAGTTCCTCCTGCTAAAGACGGGAACAAATACAGAGACCCATATCCAAAACATATGCAGAGTAAGAGACCTAAGAACATTCTACCTTACATGAGATGTCTCCAGCAAATCCTCCCACTTAAAGCTCAGGAAACCCTGTGGCAGAGAGTGGAATAGCCAGATGGGATGGACAAGAAAAAAGCCCTTCTAAACATAGCAGGATCACATATGAATGCATAGATATTGAGGAAGAAGCATGCATAGGCCCTAAAGGGATTCGATGTGATCCAGATGTGATCCTACAACTGAGAGACATGTACACATGCTCCATCACTAACCCAGAAGTGATAATTATAATTATCACTTAATTACAATTATCCAACTGAGAATCACTTAAAAATAGAACCTGGTAGGCCCCAGTCCCAGCAATAGATGGCTAACAGAAAACAAAGTCAAACTCAAAGGCATCTTTGGAGGCTCTGTGTGTCATGTTGTTGGGCTTTTTTTTTTTTTTTTTTTTTTTTTTTGTATTATTCTTTCGTGTATTATGGCTTCTTGTTTCATGTTTTTACAGAATTTCAGCGTGTGTGAACCTGTATCTCTGTGTCCATATGTACTCATGGTTTTTCTTCAATCTTTTATTAATAATAGTTGACATTCCGATCACTTTATTAATAACAGCCATTTCTTGAACATTAAAGCCTGACAGTTTCTTCTTTATCTTTTTTTTGTTTTGTTTTTCGAGACAGGGTTTCTCTGTGTAGCCCTGGCTGTCCTGGAACTCACTCTGTAGACCAGGCTGGCCTCAAACTCAGAAATCCACCTGCCTCTACCTCCCAAGTGCTGGGACTAAAAGCGTGCACCACCACCGCCCGGCTTCTTCTTTATCAATAAGTGTATATCCAGTCCCCAATTCAAGAGTACCTCAACAGTGGGATAGACCCATCTCCCCAAACCAGTGATCTGTCTCACCTCTGAGGATCCTCTGGTCATGGTTCTACTCTTCTCTTTCATCATAGTTAGGTTTCTGGTCATTCTGTGAGGTACTAAGGCACATCCATTGTCAAGGGCAATACCAGACCTCTAAGCTCTATCTTGATTATCTTCAGATGCTTCTGCTTCCTCTGTTTATTCTTCATCGGCCACCCCAGCCTAGTCATATGTATCACCCAGCAAGTAACATTTGGACTTGAATACACTGTGGCTCTTCCCATTATTTTTTGATGGGGGTTATATTACCATCATTGTGGTCTTTAAGTTTCTAAAACCAGCAAGAACATTGAGGAGGTTGCTAATATCAACAGTCTCTGTCATCTTCATCTGCTGTTTGATTCAACTTGTTATCTGTTGCATGTAGTTTTGTCTACATTTCTTTAAATTCCAGGAGAGTCCACATGCACCAGCCCATCTTGGATTGGAGAAAACACACACACACACACACAACACACACACACACACACACACACACACCACACCTTTTATTCTTAAAATGCCTTTGCTGACTCAATGACTGGGTATTCCTACATCTTCCCCTGGTACCCAGGCCAAGTCCCGGAAGTGGCTACCCTGAAAACTTACATGGCTCGTTGGCTTTATCTCCTCCACTACTGTGTCCCCTTCTCTTCTCTCCCAGTCCCAATTCTCACAGTGTCCTGCCTCTTGCTGAGTCATTGGCTACTGCAACTTTATTGATAGATCAAAAACCAATTGGGGGCAAGGACCTTCAGCATCAGTTAACACAGACTCCTGATTAAATCAAAGCATCAGAACAACCCTCTACAGTTATCTGTAGGATTTGGTGGGAATATCTTGTTTTGACAATGTAGTATACCTGTGAACATGACCACCGACCTAATCACGTGAATGAGAATTCCTAAAAAGAAGTTGTCTATGAAGTCTGATTGACTGCAGTGAAGTGGACATATTGGAATGCCCAGAGCCTAATAACAATTTATCCTGGGTTATCTTTAGCTCCTATTAGCCATTCCTTGTTCATTTCTGTTGGGCCTAATGTACCATGACTAACAGAGGAATACCTTTAGGAATGTGTTAAGTAGGACACAAGCTCCTACCAGCCCTGTCTTAGTCAGGGTTTCTACTCCTGCACAAACATCCCAAACAGCAAATTGGGGAGGAAAGGTTTATTCAGCTTACACTTTCCACATTGCTGTTCATCACCAAAGGAAGTCAGGACTGGAACTCAAGCAGGTCAGGGAATCAGGAGCTGATGCAGAGGCCATCGAGGGATGTTACTTACTGTCTTGCTCTCCCTGGCTTGCTCAGCTTGCTTTCTTATAGAACCCAAGACTACCAGCCCAGGGATGGCACCACCCACAATGGGCCATCCCACCCTTGATCACTAATTGAGAAAAACGCCTTACAGCTGGATCTCATGGAGGCATTTCCTCAACTGAAGCTAATCTCCTTTCTCTGTGATAACTCCAGCTTGTATCAAGTTGACACACAAAATCAGCCAGTACAAGCCCCAATGTTAAGATTTCATCTGACAGCATCTGAGGCTCATGGCTGAATTTTCTGATTTGCCACAACACACTTTCTAATGTCTAACTGAACAGCATCTGACTTATATCTGTTCTGATACTACAGTATTTCATGGGACTGCTTCCACACTGAACATGGAATTTCAAGTGACCTAAGTCTCAGAGACATGGTCTCTCATATTTGGCTCCAGAATACATCTTATTCCCTTTGAAGTGAAAGAAGTCCCGTGACAATCATATACTTAACAAGAGACCATCTACTGCTTTCTACTCTATACAGACACCCAGTGGCCCTGGCCCCAGGAAAATGCCACTGTAGCTTTCTTGGCTAGAACTTGCCTGACAGGTACAATGAAGCCAATCTCCTGGGTTACCTTCCTACCTGTCCAACACAGCAAGGGCAAGGCCATGGTGGCTATGGAGAGTGAGTGAATCCATCCTCTAGTGCAAGACTTCTCAGATGAACCTCTGTTCCAAAGTATCACATTATTCTCATGACTAAAACTCTTTGAAAGGCTTAAGAAAAAAACACAACAAAAATGATAGTCTAGGAGAAATGAGTACTCTCTGCAGTCTGGTTAGAAGCCGGAAAATTCATAGGTTGACATTAAGAAAGGCTTCCAGAGGGAAAGACTGGCAGCTTACAACCTCGCCAAGAGAACATGCTCTAAATAGGTCATGTTATGTGAACTCGTGTAATGCATTATGAAGTGTCAAGGAATCTGGAAATTTCAGTGTTCATCCCCTAAACTTACAGTCACTGTTGTGACAGGATCTCCTTTCTAGCAATATATCAAGCACTAAGGGCAAGGTCATAGAGGCAATCAAAGTCTTTTATAGTTCAGGGACTAGAGAGATGGCTTAGGGGTTAAAAGCACTTGTTCTTACAGAGGACAGGTTCCACCCAGCACCCACATGGTAGCTCACAAACATCTATATCTCTAGTCCCAGGGGATCCAACACCCCATTCTGGTCACTTCAGGCTCCAGGCATTCACATGATGCACAGGCACACATGCAAGGTATTCATGTAAGCAAAACACTCATACACATAAAAATAAAGATTTATACTTTGGAGAGGATTAATTTTTAAAACACACACACATAATGCATTACTAGGTAAAGGTAGTTTATTGTATCCAAAGTCCCAGCATAAATTTCTATAACAAGGCATCTGCTGTGCTTGGAGGAGCTGCTGGCTGAGTTAGAACATCATGCCTTCCAGTCCATCCTCCATGAATTTCTTATAAAGTGCCATAAACTTTGCAACAAATGCTTCCAAATGATAAATGGCTTTGCTGCCCAGCTGTAGTCGATGCTCATAATAGGCTGCCATCTGTGCCACTTCCCCTTTCAGCTGCCCATCACAGTTATGTAGAGTTCTGAGAGCAGGCCCTACAGGAAGTACGAGTGACTTAAAACGCAGCCAAGGGAAAAAAAGGCCAAACATGTAGATGCTTCTTGCCCATAAAAGGTAAAACTTGAATGTAGTTTTTATGTGTGCATGCTACTGATGCAAAGTATTAACTTCTGTATATAAAAAAGCACATTTTTTTTGTGTATTCAGTAAATTTGATTTGTTTACATTACTGTGTAATTTTAATAGAAACAAACAAAATCCCATGAAAGGCCTAATATCCCAAATTAGTAAAATTTGCTAAGAGGCCAGTAGGCCAATCCTACAAAGCGTCTGTTCCCCAGGCATTTACAGAATTCCATCCTCTTAGTTCTGAGTGGCAGCTGAAAAGGCCTTTCCCTTTCCATGGCTCTGCATAACTGGGTTCCATTATTACCATTTCACCTTCCTTCCTTTAAAGACTCACAATATTCTGAAATTTTCTTCACTTGTCTCCCATATCACTCCCTAGGACATACTATCACAACTGAGGTCAGTCTTCCCTCCCTTCATCAGTGGTCCCCTAATGGTGTCTGGCACACAGCAAAAAATGAATCACTATCTGCAGAATTAACAAAATGTTACAGATAATGATATACAGAGCATTACAAAAGCTCTGCGATCACAAAGTGGTGTCCAGGTTTAGCTCTGAAAGTTCAAGATGTAAATAGAGCCACTTACCTTCATTATTATCTCAGGAGGAATACAATGAGTTAGAAGCTCATAGAGCCTTCCACGGACTTCAAGGAGCCTATATAAAACAGAGGAATTGATGTTTGTGATAAAGGAACCTATATAAAACAGAGGAACTGCTATTTTGTGATAAAAAGGAGCAATTTTAATTCACCAGTCAGTATAGTTCCATGTTCTTGATTTATCAGCTTGATGCAGAGAGAAGCTGTCTCCAACAGTGCTACGACAGCCCCAGTCTATCTCATTTTAGTTTGTCTGATCAGACGGATTCACTGGTAGCTCATACTGGCTTTGACTCAGTAGCCATCTTCCTGCCTCACCTTCCTAAGATATACCACCATGGCCAAGGATCAGTTCATTTTTTAAAAAGTTTTTTTTTCCATACATTTTTAACAATAAGTATTTATAGCAAGGGCTATTAACTCTATCACTCCCAACACCATGGGATAGAAACCAAGACTCCAAGGGCTTGACACAATGTTTGATGGATAAGCTGCTTGGTGTACAAACCTGATGACTTGAGTTTGATCCCCTAAAAGCCACAGTGGAAGAAGACAATAAACTCCCAAAAGTCATCCTCTGACCTCCACATATTGACATATACTCATGGCTGCATACACAAACACAGACATATACATGGAAACACACATGCACACACACACACACACACACACACACAAGAGAGAGAGAGAGAGAGAGAGAGAGAGAGAGAGAGAATTATTTAGACCTTGAAATGCAAAGTTTAAGCACATTCTCATAAGGAATTAAAGACACGCACTTTCTGACATATCAAATACTATGTTTATGCATCTTTTCTAGACAGAATTTTATGCTTAATGTATCTACAGAGTGGCTGTAATAAGACTGGGGAGTCATCAGTCAATCACACAAGCAATGAGGTGATATGAGCATAAAGTATGACCACCTAGTGTTAAACAATACAGCAGGGACACAAAGCTGACCTTCACAGAAAGGACAGGCCGGAGCTCCCAGTAACAAGTCCTGGCTAATAAGGTGCCGAATGCCTGAGCCCTTAACTCAGGCATCCCTCATGACACTTCAGGAAGGTGTGAAGGAAATGCACACATTGCATATCAACAGGAATAAATAAGATTCCTGAAACATAGAAAACAATTGCCTTTGTCTTTCTGTAATACATTACTTGAACCGAAAGAAAAACAACTACCCAGGGTTCGCAGGAGGCTACTGCAGGTGTTCTTCTCTAGGTAAATCAGACAGTTTTCTTAAAAGTAGACATCCAGACTCCTTTTTCGCTACAGCAAGAGTATAATACAGCAGTTCCAAGAATGTCTCGCTAACCACCTCCACTAAGTGATGTTTGGTAAGAATCCTATAAAACTGTAACTCATCAGATACCAACTCAAAAGAAACATACACACTCTCTCCATGAACACTCAGGTTCTCATGCTGCACTCAAGTCTATTCTGCATCCTAAAATGATCTGCTCCCACAGAGACCAAGGATAGGCTGTGTTTCAGTGAGCTGAGAAAATGTCACAATGCAACCACAGGGGACCTAAGCTGCCGTAAGTGAAACTACCAGCTGAGGCTTTCCAGCACTGTCCACCTCTGAGGAACAAACCCAAAACATGGACGAAAACAACTTCAGAGTATATAACAACATGGTGCTTCCTAAGAACTTCGTATTTCTCTTCATAGACCCTATCCTTGGACATGGCAGTCTTTTCTAGTTCCAGAACACACTCTCTTTACTCTGTATTAAAGCAAAACAGTGTCATCAAGATACAAATGAAATGTTGGAAATCTAGGTGAAGTCGCCTGTCAAGGACATTTGGCTAAGTAAGGATGACAGCTGGAAGGCCAGTATCTTTCTAGTACATTCTGCATCAATTTCAAAGGCAATTACAACAATTACAATTATTCTTTCAGCCTGAGCACACTAGGCAGTACATGCTGTCCACTAAAACTAAGCTACCTAACACTGTAGAAAAAAACAGAAAGAGTTCAAACTGTATTTCATAAAGTTCAATTTTACAGGTGAACAGACTAAGGAAAAACATAAAACTAAAAACTAACGACTTAGCCCACTATATTTCAGATCTTAAATGACATTTTTTCCCTTTCAAATGAGGCCCAAGACTGACTTGTACTTGTAAATGTCACTATCTCTGCCTCCCGCACACTGTTACCTCTGTGGCGTCTGCTGACTGACAATAGCATTTGCAGTCTCCCTCAGATACACCTCCCAGTCTGTCTCCGGGATTTCTTGGTCTTCAGTAAAAGGGTATCTATGAAACACAAAGAAAATACATGAACAACAAAGTCTCAGGTCCCGGAGTGCTGCCTGTTGTAACAGCCCCACTCACTGCTGGACTCTGCAGGCTTCACACATAAGTAAGGCTTTCCTGAGGTTTCTGCAGACTTCTCGGCCAGCCTATGAGCCAATTTGAAGGAAGAGCCAGACCTTCCTTCTTGCAGACTGTGGATAGTACACTGCAAATCTGTAAGAAAAATTAACAAAGAGGAGAAGCATAGTGAGGCAATTTGTAACTAATGTGAGCACGATGTGGAGGCCTTTCACAGTGCTGCTCTGTGCTGCCTCCTTCAGGACACATACGGTGCTGCCGTGTGCAATCTGTCAGTATCAAACTATGAGCAGGAAAGGTGCTGCTGCATACCCTCTTCCACTCTCTGCACTCTGAGAAGCCAGGACATTTTATTGACAGCTGTTAGATGACAAGGGAAACAGTGCACGGACCCCACCCCCAGGGACCAGGACTGTCTGCTTCCTCTATGTTCCCATTCCGCTACAACTAAGTAAGTCAGCTTGAGGCAGAAGACACTAATACTTCAGAAGACTTCACGAAGATTGGTGAATTCCTACTACTCATCTGTTAGTAAAAGCCAAAGAGAACATGTTCTATGTTTGTATTCCCCTACTAAACACATCGCTATCACTTGGCACCTATTAACGGCTGGCCGTCGGCTGTCTGCAGTTGCCCTTCACGGACTGATAGGCTTCACTGTGCTTCAGAAAACAAACTAGAGCTGAGGTGTTTTTGGAAAACAACCTAACTTACATCTTCGAATGCTGGGAGCAGGCACGCGGACTGCCAGGCACCTGCTTCGGATCGGGGGGATCACCTTAGATGTGGAATTGCAGCACAAGATCAGCCTGCAGGTAGACATGTACTTCTCCATGGTCCTGCGCAAGGCGTGCTGAGCTCCTTCGTGAGTTTGTCCACCTCTGTCAATAATACCACTGGGTCAAAGAGAAACAAAACTGGCTTTAACTGGGGGCCACTGAAGCCTTAATTTCTACTTTACTGTGTCCTCATTCAATCAGCTATAAAGTCCTAAATAGATGCCTGACAGTCTACTTTTACCTTTGAAAAGAACAAATCAGATTTACCAAAAGAATATTTTTAATTTTTAAAATTAAAATAATTAAACAAGACCAAGAAAGAAACATTGGTCAAAATGAAGTTAACTTAGGACTTCTCACTCCAGCCTTTACCGTTGGTAACAGCTGCAAGACACGGCTGTGCTGCTACTATACCTAAGTTCTAAGTAATCCAGTTCATACTCGGGAGCTCTCTGTTGCAATAGTCCCAGCGGGTGGGGACCGCCAAGAAGAGAATATGGTAGCACATACAGGGGACTGCATCTGGCTGCACTGTAGGTTGGGACCAGTCAGTCGGTCTTAAGTGGTTCAGGAATGGTGCAAGGGACGAATCCAACTTTCAAATGTTTCATCCTCTTACCAAGCTGTTTCCAAAGGATGGCAGTAGCAGCAGGGTTTCAGTTTAGATACGCCCACAGACAAAGCCAACCTCGACAGCTAAGTCAAACTACATCCACATCTGAGCTGACAGGAACACACAATGACAAAGAAGGGGCATCATGCTTGAGTGAGAGAGAAAGGAGGAATCCATGACACTTGTTCCAGCGGTTAGGGCACTAAATCCTACACTGCCCACAGGATACACTGGAAGTCACAGTCAGTATCAAAGCAGAACTTGTGAGCAGATGCAGGTTGCATAGGGCCCAATCTGTGGCTGAGAACACGGGACCCTGAAACAATACAGTCTGGGCAAGTGGAGGTTTCGAAATGCAAAGATGGTGCTCCACACAGAGTCCAGCAGCAGGAGCCAGCTGAGCAGAGCAGGAAACAGACAGGGATAAGGATGTCGAGTGGCAGGAAGAGCAAAGGAGTAGAGACTGCAGCACAGGGCCATGTGCCTCACTGCTTTCTGAAAATAAAACATAGGACCTCCTAAGGACCAAACCTAGAAAACCCCTCTCTGGCTTCCTACTTTCAAACACTACAGGAAAATCTACTTTTTTTTTTTTGTAAAAAAAAACAATTCACATTTAATAAAAAATAGTCAACAGAAAAGAAACATTGCATTCAAAGGTCCACAAAATACATTATTTTCAAGTAACCATAAATTTAATGGAAAAAACATGTTAATCTCACTTTGGAAGCACTCATATAAAAAGCTGGGCATAAACCCCAGTTCTAGTGAAGCAGAGACAGGGGCATTCCTAGCACTCACTGCCCTGTCAGCAGAGCTGAAATCAATGAGTTGCAGGTTCAGTGAGGGACCCCACCTCAATGACAAGATGAAAAATGAGCTAGGAAGACAGGAGTGTCAACCTCCATCCTCAACACACACTTCCTCACATGTGTACTGTATGGTGTTCCTTATTTGACATGATTTGTGATCCTGTTATCTTGCTCTGAAATGTCAGATAGGCACCACAGACACAAGACTGAACACCGTGAGCAGAGACCAGGGCTACCACTCATGTCTTTCTCTTTCTTTTTTTGTGACAGGTCTCTACATGCAGGCCTGGCTGTCCTAGAGCGGACTCTATAAATCAGGCTGGCCTGGAACATACCGAGATCCTCCTGCCTCTGCCTCCAGTGCTCAGATTAAGGGTGGGCGCAACCATGCAGAGCAAGCATTCATTTGTAACTCCAATATAAAAGAACACACTGACGGTCTCCAGCCTCACAGAAAGCCCCCTCACCACCTACCTTTGAAGTCTCTTTGTGAGCTGGTTTCAAGCTGTTGTGACTGTGCCACCGTCTTCAGCATCTCCTGAATGACAACCCGGTCGCTGTTTCCCGCATCACTACAACATCAGAATAATGGTCACATGGTTGTAAACATTCACCAAGTACTGTACCCTCCTTTTTAATCTGTTGTTATGTGAACAATATCAGGAAGTTTGCTTTCATGTGTTTGGTTTCTGTTGAAACTAGTAATATCTAATTACAATTATGAACCTCAAAACTTGAGATCTTTCGGGCTCAGTAACAAATTTAAATTGTATTACCACTAAAAACATTGTGTTCTTGCAGTAGTTTATTGTTACTTAGACAGTAAAACTATCAGTTTAACAAATATCTTGATAATGCCTTGCTAGTAAAAAATACTTGAAACTGCACAACACACTTTTCCTTTACTTGCTACAGTTGCATCACAACATCTGGACGCTGGTGATCACTCTGCCCATCAAGAACTAGAATAGTCCCCACGTAGCCTATAGGGCAAACAAACTTACTTTTATAATCTGATCCATTCCCAATCTTTTCCTTGATGAATCCTCTCAGGGTTACTCTAAGGTCCCTATAGAGCAATTCACAGGGACTGCCGCCAAAGCCACATACACAAGAGCTCAAGACGCCTCCTTCCACTCCCTCCACTACACCCATATTCCTTTACAGACACTTAGCTCAGTGACATGGACCATGGTACCCACTGTCCTAAGGACCTCTGACAACAGTATTTTAAAAACCTCTCTAAGCTGGAGGACAATGACTGTAAACACTTTTTTGTTGTTGTTATTTTGCTAAATCTCTAACTACTTTTCTAAAAATATTCAGGAGTGGTTTACCTGGGATTAACTTCAAGGTGGTAGTTACTTGCAATGGTGCTGATTTCAATTTTTTTTTTAGATGGAGTCTGTGAATGAAACAAGAATTGGTTCAACATTTACTTATTGGCTGTCTTTTTATTTCACGTATCACCAAATCACCACTGCCAACTATCTACACAGTCTTCCATGTTAACATAGAAATAAAAGAAAAATTTATTCACAGGATCAGTGTTTCATGAGAAATTAATATATAAAAAGAGAAAATTTCATAGATACATATTGTGCTTTTCCCACTTAATAATGTATTTTTGCAATCCCTCTCAGACAACTGGTATGAGGTCATGACTGCGTTATCAACTCATAACATGCATGTTCTACAACTAATTATCCTTATGGATTTTCACATTGTTGACACTGTGCATGTGTGTGTCACCTGTCTATAGACCCATCAACTGAACAAGAAGTTAACATGTCTATAAGGACATGCCCCTATAACTGTTCTGCCTCACCACAGGGCCTCAAAACACAAGTCAACCGACCATAGACTAGACTAAATCCTCTGAAAGTAGTGAAAAGCCACGACTCAAGTTGCTGAATTGCATTTTGCCATAAAACTTGCCATTTCTGTTTCTTAAAATTAATGCATCTCAATAGTCTCTCTCTCCCATCGTCCCTTCAAATAAACTACCGTTCCTTAAGCTAGTTTATATTAAACAATCTATTTCTAGGGATGAAGTAATACACTCACTTCACTTATCCTCTCCATAACTTTATCTCATTTCAGAAACGTATTCTCCATATGGAATTTAGGGTGGCATCATATACTTTTTAAACATTAGGATTCTGACTGAAATTCATACCATAACTTGGGACAGAGACTTAAATATTAAGCCTTGCATGTGAGAACATACTCTATATTTCTATTTGTTCAGTTCTTTTGTCTTGTAGAATACTATTTCTTCTGAGATAATTCAGTATTACCCTCCTGAAGATTCTATTAATAGCATGACAATCCACACTAAGCATTTTTCCCTTTTGAATACAAAATACCATTAAGACACTGTATTAGATGCCATGAAGGACTTGAAAATAGGCATGACGTATTCTTGACATAACTTCAAAACAAATATCACCTTGCTGAGGTAAAAGATAAACCATAATTAAGGCATGCTACACACCACCATGTGTAAGGAACTGCCGTTTCTGCTGGCTGAGTACACTTAAAGAAGGGCATGCAGGGACTGGGGAATGGCTGAGTGAAATACACTTGTTGTGTGTTCACAGCATGTGTGATGACTCCACATAAAAACTGTAACACTAGTACAAATGCTACCATCTGAAATACAGGGGACCTCACAGAGAGGTGGGAGGCACAGACAGGACAATCTCCAGAAGGCCCAGGTCTACCAGCTGGGCTTGGGAGAAACAAGGGACTGTTTGTCTTAAACAAAATGGGGAAGAGAGGACTGGCAGCTGACAGTTACCCGACTCATCCCACCTTCATAACACACAGGCACACAACTTAAGTCACACACTAGGCAGCCAGTGGTGGGAGAGGTAGGTATACACATGACCAGGATGGAAAATCCCCACCAGAAACATCTGCTAAGCCTCAACCTGAGACGCTTACTGTGATACTCTGATGCTCAATTCTCAGTTTTTCCACCCCAACACCATAAAGTTCACGTAGAATACACATAATTCTTGTCTTTTTTCCAGCACCCGATGGGCCATATACTAAGAGGTGAGGAAAGTCTCCACACTGCACCTAAGGGACAAAAAAGAACAAGACATTTGATCCTACTCAAACTGAGGTGAACCAAGTTACACAAACCACTTTTAAAATACCAAGATATTCTGTTTATCATCCAACTCCAACAGAAAATGTACCAAACTCTGGACACTAAATAAAAGTAGGAACTCCCTAAGTAAGCTATCTGAAGGGCCCGTTTGAAAGTTAAGGTATGAGAGAAGGCGCAATAGATCTCTGTAACTAAGACAGATGCTTCTCTGGCCCGGGTTTCCCATAATGGTGCTCTTGCTCAGAAATAGGTGCACTGATTTCCTTGTAAGTTCACTTGGAGAGACAGATGAACTTCACACTCGATCAGGGTTGATGCAAAGCTATGGAAAAGACAGCAGTAACAGAGTGCTATCAAACGAAGAGTACTATTAACGTGGGGACTTGATCTTGCCCTAGGAAACTCAACATTGAAGCTATTGCCCGGAAAACCGGTATGTGTATAAATGAAGCATAATGTTCTATTTTAAATTAGAGCATGCATCACAAAACAAGAACAAACCTAAAGCATATCTTCCACTTCACCCTCGATTCTTCCAAAAGCTCTCATGTGAAGGTAGGGGCATTTGTTAAAATAATTTCTCCTTTTCAGAAAAGACTTAGTTGTGACTCTGCAGAGGCCAGTAGCTAAGAGACAGGGTCCCGGAGCATCGTCAGCTCCATTAGCTTCCCATCTAGCGAGATCTCTGTGGCAGGAGAGCCTATCTGGCCCTTGCAGTGACACAGACGCCCGGGGCACACCCCCACCCCCGCCCCCTACAGCCGGTGCTCGCTCCTTATTCTCCACTACACTGGCCTTCTCAGGTCCCCACACCAAACTCATGGGAACCCCTGCAGCAAAAACACTGCACTTTGAGGAACTCTCCACTCTGATCCCCTCGCTCACATTGGGGCGTCCGCCTCCTCCCGTCCCCGGGCTGCGAAGGAAGCGGCCGAGCGGGGCGGCCTCCTCCCTCCCGGTCGGCTCACCAGGTTGCGCAGCTGTGCTGCTTGTTCCTTGTGATAGTCCAGCCGGGCAAGGGAGCTCGGCCGGTATTTGTCCACCCAGAGGCTCATGACTGCTTCACAGTCCCAGCCAGTGGGCCCGCCACCAAGACAGGAAGTTTTCCCGCGAGCGCGAAAGGGTGCGACGTCACTTCCGGTAGCCGCGACTTCCGGATAGGAAGACCGGGAAATCCAAACGCCTGAAATAGTCGCTGCAGTTCCCACTTCCACCACTACACCAACCGTGGCCGGATTTACGGGGCAGCCGTTGTCTCTTTGTTCTCTGTAACCTTTTAGAAAACATTCGAAGGAATTAAATGTATCTCTGACATCCAGGACGTCCAATCTGAGTGTTTAGGGAAGGAAGTTTCCTCCATTTCATTTTTTTCATGTATTCACTGATTCACAACTTCATTCTAATTTGTGCTACATAATTTGTTATCGTTTTTTTTTTTTTCAGTAATGTAATAAACAGACGTTAATGGTCAATAAGCATTTGCCTACATTCCTCTGTGAACCATGTTCTGAAGTGAGAAAGTAAAAATAATCAGAAGCAAAAGTATTGAAGGGCCATGTTTAAAGACACTGGGATTGTGATCAGGGAAAGATCAGAGGTGGTGAGTGAGGTGGGTGTTACAGTGAGCTGTGATTTGACAACAGTGCCCAGAAGCATGACAGACAACTTCCATAAAGACAGATAGTTCATGGTGGATTCTAGGGTATATGCTTTAAAGCTATGTTCTAAAAGATTGAAAGAATGTGGAGAGAACATAGAAAAACAAAGCTCACCTAGGTTTACTTGTTTTCACAATACAAAACACAGATGCCCCCATTTATTTAGATCTCCAATAACATTGTGGTGTGTGTCCCTGGCAATATTTGCAATGAAATTAATTTTTATCTGAAATTAGATTTTAATTGGTTGCCCTGTATTTTAATCTTACAACCATACTTGGAATTCTTCAACTTATGAGACCAGAGAAGTGGCTAGAATGGAAGGAGAGAGTCCTCATATTGTAGCCAGTGGGCCACAGCTCTGACCTGCTCTCTGCTGTAGCTTCAGAAGTTACTTTCAGACACCTGAAAGCTTGTTGGGATGGTTAATCTTGGTTGTCAGCTTGATGAGATTTGGAATCACATAAAAACTATTATATAGGTATTCTCTTGGTGCAATGGATATTGCTGCCCTGGATTGCAGACTTTGTGAAAATAGCAAGGCTTCTCTCTACAAGCCAGCATGAAGGGAGTCACTGAGTCCTTAATCTGGACTGAGAATAAACAAAAGGTATCTGAAGCTTTAGAAACAGCTCTGGCGTTGGCTCCAGCCCTAAAACTTCCAGATGTCCTCAAACTTTTTCATCTGTTTGTCCTGTAACAAGACAGAGGTTTTTAATGCAAACTTTGGGACCATGGAAACACCCAGTGATACACCTGTCCAAAGATTAGACCGTGTAGCCACAAAATGACCCACTGTCTAAGAGCTGTGGTAACTACTGCTAGTTTAATATAAGCTAGCACACAAATTAAATCTGGGACTACATTTTGTACTCACAGCACTTTGTTGTAGTAATATTTTAAAATCAGCCTCTGGCTCAGGCCAACTATCTAAGCTGCAGCCGCTGCCTAGCCCAGCCATCATGTTTCTCGGCCAGAGGCCAAGTGCATGCTGCAGCTAGAACCAGCCCCAGAAACACCAGCCCTGCCACCCACTACATGCCAGCATGAGAGATGGCTCTGCCAATCTTCTATGCTGTCTCCGCAAGCAGGGCATTGCCCAGACCATTCCGCCATCCATGTGGGCCCAGTAAGAGAATGAGACCTAATTCTTGTAGATTAATCAAAGCTTATATATTTGACAATGATCAGTAACAAGATACCCATACAATCAGAAGTGTAACCCAATACCCAACCTAGATATACCAACTACCTTTGACTGCTACAGACATGTGACTATCGGTCTCCATCACTCCTACATCTCTGCTCTCTCTCACTCCTCCTCTTCCTTTTATCTCTTCCTCTCCTAACTCCTCCCACCTTAGCTCCTCCTACAGCACTCCCTTACAAGCTTGAGGCCCTCTTCTGAGGAGCACCATGTGGTTTTAATATGCTTGGCCCAGGGAGTGAGGAGCACTATTAGGAGGTGTGGCCTTGTTAGAGTGGGTGTGGCCTTGTTGGAGAATGTATATCAGGGTGGGGGTGAGCTTTGAGACGCCCCTCCTACCTTCCAGGAAGCCAGTATTCTTGTGTTTGTCTTCAAAACAAGATGTAGAACACCCAGCTCCTCTAACCCTATGCCTGCCTGCACACTACCATGCTTCCTGCTATTATGATAATGGAATGAACCTCTGAACCTGTAAGCCAGCCCTAATTAACGGTTGTCCTTTATAAGAGTTGCCTTGGTCTTGGTGTCTCTTCACAGCAGTGGCAGTCCTAAGGCACACCAGGACCTTGGCTGTCTAATGCCTGTGTAACCCAGTACCAGGCCTGACCACACTTGAGTCCAGTGTGAGAAACTCACAGTCATCAAACCTCATCCCCTCTTGCCTGATGACCACCTGCAGGTACTCTTCCATGAAAGATGAAACTAGGGCCCGAGTCAGGTATGTCAGCCCAGAAAGCAGAACTGATTGATCTGACCCAGGCTCTCAGATGGGGAAAGGACAGTCTACCAGTGTAGACATGGACAATTGCTATGCTTTTAATTTTGCACATGTTCATAGTATGACAGAAAAGAGGGCTTCTCACTGCTGGGGGAAAGGAAAGGAAATTCAATATCTGTTCTAGAGACTATTAGGCTTCCGCTACAATTTACTGTCATCTACTGGTAGGCTGCTGGCCTAGCTGGCTGACAAATGGCCTGAAGACCAATGAGCCCTATTCATATTCTTCTGATATACCATGACCTGGTGCTTCCCAGAGAGTTCATGGTAAAGATGAAAAGGACAGCTCAAACCCACAGGCTGATGAGGGACACCAAAAGGGAAAGATCATTCTCCCTCTGCTTCCCCCAACCCTCCCCCAAAAACCTGGTCAGGACTCTGGTGACTAACCCTTACCAGTCTACTCATTATGGTTCACAAAACTTTCTGAGCTGCTCAGACAGAGCTGTGTCATACCTAGACTAGACCTGCCAGCATGGGGTGACTCAGCTGGATGCCAGGCTTGTGCTCAAGTGAATCCAAAACAAAGGGACCTTACTCAGGAAGGGTCCAAATGAGAGACCAATGTACCAGCAAACTATGGGAAGACTATCAAGTCAGTTTTTATCGGCTTCCTGGGGGAGGATGAAGGCCCTTCCTAGTTTTTGTAAATACCTTTTCTGGATGGGTAAAAGTGCTCAGATAGTAGCTTTAAAAGCTCCTCCAGGAACTGGTCCCCTGATTTGGCCTCTTCCTAGCAATGTGGTCCAACAATGTCCTGGCTCTCATAGCCAAACCTCTCTATTAGTGGGTAAAGCTTTAGACATAGATTTAAAAATTCATTGTTTCTATATAGACCTCAGATTTCTGATAAGGTTAAAAAATATAAAAGGGACATTAAAACAAAACAACAAAAGCCTATAGCAAAACTCTTATTAGAATCCAGCAAAGGATGTATAGGACTGTTTGCTTTGCTTTGGTTCAGCCTACTGCACCCTGTGTAGAGAGGACTTACCTCCCCATGAGATTATATTTGAAGACCTAACCCACCGCATCCCAGGCTCAGAGATCAGCAGTTGGCAGAACTATCTAAATGTTCCTTCCTCAAGTCACTGCAGGCACACCTGTCCTCCATGCAGACTATTTCTTAGACTCTTCCAGAGACCCAGCAGATCTCCTAGTCTACTACCAATTTTCCCTTGTTTCAGTCCAGTGATACTTTAACAGATAGCCAAAAGGGCACAGAAACCAACCTGGCATTGACTGCACATGATGATTCTCTCCACTCCTATGGCTGTGACAGTAGCTGATAGAATTACCATGAATTCACTATACCCAGGTCAAGAAACTGGATGCCATAAATACTGCTGCCAAGCAGACTGCTTCTGGACTATGTACTCATTGAAATTAAGGTCCTAGGGCCCGTCTATTTCCTTCCTCTCTATCGGTTTGTGAGTTTTGTGTTTTGCACTTTATGTATGAATATAGGGTCTAGCCACCACAACCCTCAGGTCTGGACTGATAACTGAGGAAGACAGAGATAGGGAAGGCATTAGCTAGTGTGAATACAGACCAGTAACCCATATTCTATCTTGATCTTTATTTAATGGTGCCCACATTCAATATATATGAATGTATCTTAAGATAGAAATAAAAGGTTTACGATTCTATGTATGTGCTGCAGCTGGGCCCTCTCACTTCAAGAAACAAGGGAGTATCCATTACAAAACTGAGCTTGTAAAACTGAGGTGTCCTGAGAAACTACTTTAAAAAACTCTGGCCTTTGGGAAACAGAAAAGAACTGGGGAATCAGATACTATGCCATAGGAGGGAGCCCTGGGGATAGAGTTAATTATTCCCAGCCAAAAAATTATCCACGATTGCTAGTTATGCTTAGACATGAGGCCTCCATACTACCTATGGGTAGACACTAAACAAATTGTCAGCCCAGTGACCTGTCAAAACTCACTGTGACTGGGAACAGTCCAAATAAATATTAAAGGACTTAGAAGGGGCTAATATTTGTCTACTATCCAAAGCCTTTAACTTAGGCATTTACCCTTAGCCTAATTCATGCCTTATGGGTTAATCTATGCCTTATTCTGCCTCATGGATTAATTTATCCTGATTAC